>OX451738.1:1480015033-1480417924 GCA_948472305.1 Vicia faba
AAGATGCAAAAAGATGCTAATGCGTTTGTTTTTTGCAGGACAACCTTTGATCATTAGCAATAACGGAGCAAGTGGCGTTTATCTAGGTTCTACCAATCTTGCTTATCAACAAGCAATAGACGACGAAGCTGACATTATAGATTGCTCGGTTCAAATGACAAAAGATGGAATTTCATTCTGCTCAAATACAGTAGACCTAATGGCAGATACAACTGCTATGACTAAATTCATGTCACGGACTTCCAATGTTCCAGAAATTCAACCAAATAGTGGAATTTTCTCCTTCGATCTCAAAGAACCTGTATGTTGCAAGAGCACAAAAAAAGGTTGAACGTGAGAAGATCTTGCATCAGTGGTTTGCAGAAAGATGCATGGAGAAAAACTTGAAATACAAGGTAATTCCATACCCTTTTTCCTATAGTTGACTAATTAATTTCAGCTTTCTTAGTTTGCCACCATTTTAACTTTCAGGGATCAAACATTTATGTGAAGAACATTGATGATAGTGTTAGTGACGAAGAACTAAAGAGTCAGTTTGTGCAAATCAACAAAGAGAATCGCAAGCAGCTTCCTTATCAAATTACAGGTGCACAATTTTAGTCTCTGAGTTATTTAGTACCATTGCATTACCTAATGTAGTTGCGTTGCTCTAATTTCAGAGAATACAAATTCACAAATTTTCTTACAATACTAATCAATCTTGTTAATAGTTAGTATTTTTCCCATTCTAGATGCTAGCCCACTTGCCTTATTTTCAATCTTAGTGGTCATAGAAGGCTTATGCAGTTCCGTTACCAAAGTTCAACTTGGATGTTTTTTCCATTCTTCAGTTCACTAGCCTGACTTTGGCAATCGCATATGTTGTGGACAGTCTCCTGCTGTCAATCTCAGTTAGAGTCCAATTGTCCGAGGGTGCAGTCTCCCAAAGGACAGAATAAATGATTGGACTCAACAAGCAGATCTGATGTCTGCAATTTGTTTGATTAGTAGATATTTTGACACGGTGAAGATGATTATGAAGTACTTGTAGAGCTTGGCATACCGTACCACACAAGTGAAAAGGAAGATCTGATAGAGTTAAATAATATTCATGATAGAAATATCATATCTGGTCATATACTAAATCTTGGCATTGGAACCATTTTTGCCCCCAAATCTCCTAACAAGATCAAACTCAAGTATTACCTGCACGATTCGACTTCAACTTTATTTCAAAATCTAATATTGAAGTTATATTAGTATCATACTCAATTTCTAATTACTTGTCTATAAACATGACTTACATGCATTTTAGAGCTTCAAAGTTATCATCACAACCTGATATTTTGTCTTGTACACTTGATCATGCTGATTAGGGTGATGCGCTGCACGGTTAGTTTCTATTTTTTTGAAGATAATGAGTGAATTGTTATTATGGATGAGTGTTTCGCAAACATAGTCTTGAATAGAGTTGATTAGGTTTGAGTTTGAATTGAAGTTATATGATTTGTGCCAAATTATCAGTAATGGTTAAACACCAAATACATGATATGATTTACTCTATGTGGAATAGGAAGTTATATTGTTTGTAATATCCTTAGGCAGATATGCAATTTAGAAACATAAACAAATAAAATATTGATTGCTTTTTATTTTGTGTTCCGTGGCTGAAAGAAACTCTGTTGTCGCTTTCAATTATGCAGGCATGGTTAAACCATCCAAGCTTTTAACATGCTTCCAGTGGGGTGCCTTGATGGTGGCAGGTCTGTGCAGGTAAATTACATTGCTTTAGGTAGATTTAATATTGGAGGATGCATTTTTTTAATTACTTCCTTAAAATGCTGTAAAGTTCAAAGCATGAAGTAGATAATGTAGAAAATAGAGCATTTAGTAATTATCAATATGGAGTTGTTCGCTTTGCCTTATGATGATTGGTAGAAACAATTCACTGGAAGGTTTTTGTTTTTCTACATAAATGTTACTTATTGATTATTTAAATTGATGTTATATGCCACAGGACGCATGTTTCACGGAAAACCACTGTATGTTGCTTTTGCTCAGAGGAAAGATGTTAGGCAAAGCCTATTGCAGCTCCAGCATTCACACTGGTGTTGTTTATCATCACCCTAAGGGTTCTACAACATTTTATCATCATTCATCGGGTTCTATTGTGAGTGACAAATTTGCATAATAACTAGATAAAAGGAGTTCATCATAGGAAATTGAACTCTTAATGCAAATGCATAATTTTAGTGGAAGACAGGTATATTATTTTGACGCATTTAAAGTTAAATTTTATGAGTATTATTTTAAAGATTATTATTTTAATACCTTTTTTTAGGGATTGGAATCACCCGCTGATGGTAGACGTTCATCTGAGTCTAGCTACCGTATTGGAGATAATGGAACTTCAGGGGGGACAAATTAGAGTTTGCTATGATCGAGATAATTAGATTGTGAACTTTCTCATGTATTTTTGGCATAATGATACTTATTATTATAAGATTAGGAATTGATATATTTTGGGTTTTTTGTACTACTTGACATGATTATGGAACTCGCATTTTACATGATTATGGAACACACATTTTTTTGGATATTATAATGCTTATTTGATGTTAAATATTTTTTATTGAAATTATTTTTACTATATTACAAAGTGATAGAAAATAAAACAAAAAATAATACTATAAATAAATATATTAAAGAAGAAATAATTTAAAGAAAAAAATAACACAAAAAAAAACTATATTTAAAATTTTTTACATAGATAATAATTTAAATAAAAAATATATATAATAGAAAAATAAAAAAAAATCAAGACATAAACAAAAGTCATGGCGATAGTACCGAACCGTCGTAATCAACAATTAAAAATAATCAACAAAAGTCATGACGGTATCGAACCGTCGCCATAAACAATTTAATAAATTTCAAAAGATATTCACGACAGTATCGAACCGTCGCCATCAATAATTAAAAGAAACTCAAAAGATAGTCACGACGGTATCAACCCGTCGTAAACTTGAACGACAGTTTTTGTAACCGTCGCGAAATAGGTTGGGGACACACACTTCTGCGACGGTAAAGCAACCGTCGTGGAAAGCAAATTGCGACGGTTTTAACCGTCGTAATCTACAAAAATACCTGTCGCAATCTGCCAATTTTCTTGTAGTGCCCATATCTCCTGTCTTGATTCTGAATTTCTTACATGTTTTTTTATCTTATAATTTTAGTTTTGATTTCTTGCTTTTAACCCCCAATTAGCGGTTTACAGGACTACCAATTACGAATCGGGTTCGGGGCTCTCATGGTTCGACTCTGCTCAAATTTCACGGCGTGAGTCCCTGTCGGACACAACTGCAACCTGATAGATTAATCGGTTCGAAAAAGGAAGGAGGTTTCTGCTAAAAAGGTACAATAATCTGGTTCTTATGCTCTCTTGGTTTTGTTCCTACTCTGCTTCTAAAAAAAAGGGTTAAAGTGCAGTTTTGTTACAAATAATAAAAGAATGGGGCTGCTGGGAGGGGAAGGCTGAAGTTGGTAGCAGTGAAGGTGGTTCAGAGCTACAGAGGGATGCGTATAAAAGAAAACTACAGTCAAGGAAGGTGCCACAATCCAACAACAATCAGCAATACTTCATGAACAACAAACAAAGAAAACTACCACAAACGAATGGAATCATAAAAAAGGATGCGTGTAAAAGAAGAAGGAAGGTACCGAATCGGAGTTCCTCCGATGGGTCTTCGAGCTTCTCAAGTAAGTTTGATTAAGATTCTTTCTCTTCCTTCTTGCTCTTGATGCGTTGTTCAGTGTGTTATGAGTTGATGGTGTTGTTGCGAGCGTTTGTAATTTTGAGGATTTGCTTCTGATTTGCAGTTATGGTAGCTTCCCCGGTTTATGGAGCTGAAGGCTTGTTGAGCGAAAATCTGAAAATAGCTTATTGAAGCTTGGTTCTGTGGTGATTGAGATGGAGGAATTGTTGTTGTGCGAGTTTGGAAGTGTTGTTGTATTCATGATGAAGGTAGATTCTGGGTTGCTGCAAAAATTATTTGGAGGAAGTTGAACTCAGTAACAAATTGGCAACTTAACATTCTTTCCTTCTAATTTTTTTCCTCTTTCTAAAAATTATGATCAATATGCGTGTTATTTCAAACTATTGTTACATTCCCTGTTGTTGCAGATGACATTGGTGTTTGGAAATTGTAGGTTAGTGAGGAATTTGAAGTTGATGCATGTTTGTTGTTGAAAAAGAGATGCAGGTTTATTGATGGTGTAGGGAATTACTGCATAATTTTCAGGAGAATTTCACTATATATATTTTGTTCTCTCCGTTTTTACCATGAATGAAACATGTTATATAGGCATGTTGATAGGTTTTTTTGGGGGAAAGTTGGCTGAGGTTTTGAACAATTTATGATGTTGTTTTATGCCTTTAAAGTGCAGGTTTTTAACTTGCCTATTTGGTGCAAGTTTTGAAACAGGTTTTGACAGTTTTGTTGGACAGAAATGTGCAGGTTTTTTCTTTCCTCTTTCATCTTTCTGTGATGCAAAGCTTAGTGCTTTTTTCCTTAAAGTTCTGAAGGATTTGTGTATTTGGAAAATGATGAAATAAGGCATTTGGCTGCTAGTCTTTGACTTGTTGCTTGTATGTTTAAAATGATGCTGCATTGTTTGCTTGTTTTGATACCATTTGTTGTTGTTGCTTTTTGTCTTAGCTTTCTTGGCCTGCTAGCCTGTTGTTGCTGTTCTGGCTTGTTGGTTGCCATGCTTTGATAGTTCTGATATGCTTGTTTTGTTTTGGCCTGCTGTGCCATTTGCTTTACTAGCTTGCTATGCTGTTTTTGTGCTGCGCACTATGCTTGTTGCTTTGGCTTGTTAGCTGCCATGTTGTCTTGGCTTTGTTTGCTTCCTGTTCTGTTTGTTTTGCAGCAGTAGATGAAAAAAAAGAATATTTGCAAACTTCTTTTCTTTTTTCTTTTTGTGAACCAAAAGGCACAAGCTTTTTGTGATTTGCAATTGGGAGAGGGAAAAAATAGTCCATGATTAAACAAACTCCCTTTTAATCTGATTCCAAATACAAACCCTTATGATGATATATCAATTAATTAATTCTTGTTTGAAATTTTTCCATGTGTTTGATCACTAACTTTTCTCTTTCCTTGTTTCATGAGCACGATTATTGGACGGCAAGCGGGATTGTAAGAACATGGACGATTCTCTTGAAGAATAAGCAACAACAATTGAAGGAGAAAGAATTGATTCCTTTTTTTGTTTTTGTAATTTGTAATTGTAACTTGTAATTCGTGACATGCCTTATAACTCGTCTCAAAAAGTGTAATGAACACAAAAGCTGGAATGAATTTATTTTGAACGAATTTGTAGAAATCAAATAACTCTTGCATCTTGTTTAAGATTCTGAAATTCTCTCTTGAATAATTCGAACGCACATCTCAACTTTGTAACTTAACCTTCAAGAAATTGTGAGCAATTGTTATAACTTGTATTACAAACACATCACGCGCCTTATAATCAAACTCTCAAACAAAACAAAATGAATGCCTAAGAATTTAATTCCACTGATTAATTCGAACCCCAAAACACCAGTCACTTGAACCTTGATCTTTATATCATGCCTGAACCACACTTGCACTTTTCGAACAGAAATCTGACTTTGACATTCAGCCCACAATAACTTGAAACTTAAGCAATAAAAACAAGTCTTGATTATCACGAACCTTTAACCTCATTTCCTGAAGTGCTCGAACTCCACATTTTCCAATTCAACTTCAAACTCTCGACTCAACAGCTTAGAGGCTTTAAGAAGAAACTCGAAATGCAAGGAAGTGAGATTTTTGACCTAATGCACTGAGCTTTGAGCCATCCTCGAGGAAGGCAAAAGAAACATCTTCCCAGAAACCAAAGACCCAAAAACCTAGCATCTGGACCAACACCATAGGGAAATAAACCATATTCCAGGCTTCGATAAATTGAGCGAGAACCAACCTTGTAACATGACGACACAATTCATTCCACGATCCATTAATCGAGAACCAGATGCGCTTCCTTTTTACCTGATAAGAAAACCTCAAAACAAGATTAGACATAAAGAGGGCGCAACCGTAAAACTTTAAACCAAAGCGCCTGATTCCATGAGATGCGGAATATGCAAATGACTGAATAATAAAATGATGCAAATGGAATGCAAAGTTCAAAGCCAGACAAAAAAATAAAAGAGATGGGGCAAATTTGGGGTACGACAAGTAGCAACAGAAAGATTTAAAAGATGAACATCAAAATTAACAATCTATAGTTGGTATCTACCTGTGAATTCAGATGAGTTAACAAACCCTAATTGAATCCAAATGAGTTAATTCTAAAAATTTATTAAACCTATTTTAGATATTATCCTATTTTTCCAAACCTAAAATGTATGACAGCTCCCCGCGAATTTCAATTTTAAAACTTTCTTATTATATCATATTTATATTTTTTTATAACCTACAATGTATGACAACTTCCTGTTAAATTACAAACCTAAAATCTTCTTATTAGATCACATTTACATTTTTTACAAACATAAAATGTATGACAATACCCCGTCAAAATATAATAAACTATGTAAAATATGCTCATGCAAATTCAACATGGAGATTAAAATCAAACTTATAACCTATTCTTCAATAACAATCTTCAAAATAATAAAAAAATTCATATTTACCCATTGAATAAGAAAAGTTTGCACTCAGTTTCAGAAGGGTAAAATTTTCTTTTCCAGGTACTTTGATTTTTATATATTTATAATAGATATAATGGATAAATAATTATGTTTTGAAACTCAAAAATTAATGTGATTTGATATGATTTTAATGTTTAAAGAAAAAACATTAAAAATTATTTGATAAATAGTACTTTATAATTTTCATAATTTTGAGAATTTAAATTAACTTATTTTAATTATTTAATATAATTTATTTAAAAATTAAACAAATATCTCATGTTATTTATTAGATTTTAAAAAAAAATTACCTTTAAATGTTTATGATAAGAGATTAATTGAATTTTCTTGTTTCTTGTACCATATCATAATCCATTAAACATATGATTATTTTAAAAAGATTTATAAAACAAAATCATATATAATTAATTAAATCAATTTTTATAAAAATAATATAATAGATCAAAAGATTTTCCGTTTTAGATAAAAAAAAATTTAAAAATCAAATCAAATTAAATTTTATTAATTAAAGAGTTAAGATTTATGCTTTGAAAGTAAAAAAATCAAAATTATCAATGTTTAATAGGAAAACAAACTCTTTAATAACAAAAATACCAATCACATTAATCTGAACTACAAAAAAATAGTGTTTCTCGTTTTTTTAAATATAGTCATTTGAATATCTTCCTCTTAACTTTATAAAAAATATATGAATTATTAAAAATAATATCGTTAAAAATAACATTCATAGTTTTTGTAATTTAAAGTTAAAAGTAATTAAAGAGTGAATAATCGATAATAATTGAAATGATTTTATTATTGATACAAAATTAAAAATTTAGATGATTAATTGAATCATAGTTAATCTTAATTTTCATTATTCACTCGAAAATTAAAATAATTTATAATATCAAAAATCAAATGAATTGTATTAATTTCAGATACCATTAAATAATTTTAAAATAAAAATTTAAATTAATATTAATATCGGTTTATATAAATTTAATGTGATTTTTTATGGATTAAATTTAATTTGGTAAGTAGTATTGAAATTTGTATCAAACTAATGATACTAATGCAAAATACAATTATATAAAATTAATATAGTCACTTGATTCTAGTTTTTTAATTAATTTAGTTTTAAATGATATTAGTAGTAATATTTTCTAAAATTGGTTAAAAATTTTGGTACAAACATGTTTAAAAAAATGTTTTAGCAAATTATAAAGGATAAAATTTATAGAAATATATGTAGAAAAAAATATTGTGTATCATGATATGAATATCGAATTTTACAAAATGAGTCTATCATGGATCTTGAAATTAAAATTTAGTGACAAAATAAAATATTAATGTGTTATTAAAAAGACATTATTTATTATATAAAGTTTTTTTAAAAGAATTAAGAAATATTTAAAGTTTAACATTTACAAATTTATACGACCTCATTTGATTTCTTAATTACATTTTAAAATAATTGTTTTTTGGTGTTTTCTAATATAGCTCAAAACAAATTATATAAAATAAAATATAATTGAATTATATTACTTAATTAATACTCTAAATTTTTAGTATTAATTTTTATTGTAATCATGAGTATATGTTTAGGGAAAATGAAAGGTTTTCGAGAAAGTGAAGGAATTGTTAGAAAATTACGGTTTTATTGAATTAGAAAGATATAAAATTCTTAATTAGTGGAACATTGGAACATTGAAAGAAAGTGTAATTAGTATATGTATTGGAAATAGAAATACAACAAATAATTAACCTATAAAATAAAATTTAAAAATAGAAAATAATTTAATAAATACATTAAGAAAGAAAGAAATTACAATTAAAGGACATAAAATATATTGATACACCAGAACCTATCAAACTTACCAATAAAAAACAATTGTATTTTAAATTTTGGAAAATTAGAAGATATTATATAGGATTAATGGAAAGGTTGGAAAGATGAATCTATTTAGTTTTCAAATGTTTTGCATTTCCTATGTATTGAAATATTGAAAGACAACGTGTGATTAGTTTATGTATTGAAAAGAGAAATATAATTAATATTAATCTATAAGATAAAATAAAAAAATAAAAAAATAAAACAATTACTTAAGAGTTAAAAAATAAAAATTACAATTAAGGACATAAAATATATTGATGTCGCATACCCTACGAAACTTACCAATACAAAACAATTGTATTTTAAATTACCCCAACAATGAAAATCAATTTCTTCCAAATCTTCATATCTACAAACCAAAATCCAAAAATATTTTAGGAATGAAGTATAGTAAAAAAAAAGAGAACTTGGAACATAATTGATGTGATGTATATATTCTTTGTTTATGATTGTTGGAGCACAAGAAAGATAAAATACAAAAGGAATATTTACTGATAGCTTCAAAAATAAGGATTTACAATGAATTACAATAATCTACTCCACTAGGCTATTTATACACACAAATTAAATCTAAAATATATCTTCTACAAAGATATAAGAAGATCTAAGATTTATATCTTCTAACAAAGATATAAACAATCTAAAAGATATTCCTAAATATAAATTAATATCTAAATAAATCTAAATTAATTCTAACATCATCCCTTAATTTATATTTACCCAAAACTGACAACACCAATTCCATCCCTTAAACTAAGAAATTGATCAGTTTTGAATGCCTTTGTCAGAACATCTGTCAGCTGCTTCTGAGTGCTATTGTTTACAGTGATTTCTGGTAAACAACCGCTAGTCCTCCAAACTATCGAATAAACTTACTGACTGTTATTCAATTCCTCTGGTAACTCGCAGGATCGACTAGATTGATCCTAGGACGTGTTGGTCATTAGGGTAACTCTCATGATCGAACATGTATTCATGGTTGGTATTTAGAATGTTGTGTAGGTGTTTGACTTATTTCGATTTCTCTCTTAAAGATCTAAAGGTGTAATCAAAATATATGTGCGCGAAACTAAATTGCATGAATAAAAGTCAATTGTAAAGACATGTAAAAACTGCATAAAAGACAAGTAAATGACTTTGAAACGTAAAAAACACAGTTAATGTAAAAGATGCTCTGGAATATAAAAGATTCAAATTATGAAGAAAGCGTTTAATGCAAGAAAACTGTAAAATTGCTTTAAGTGAAAAAGGTGCTCGAAGGATAAAAACTTGAAGACAAAGGTATAAAATGTATAACAGTTTCTGAAATGTAAAGTGTTTAAAACGGAAAGAAAATGTTTAGATGTAAGGCATCAGTAAAAGATTTCGAATGAAAGTACTTTAAACGCAAAAACTTGTAAATGGTATTGACATGAGGATAAAGGAAAGTACTGGAAATGATAAAGGGTTTTCATTAAATCATAAATATGTGGTGCTATCATACGTACATTGCTCTTGCATTCGTTTCCCTAGCCATGTGGTAATTTGAATGTTTACTGAGTTTTCTTGTACAATAGATATGACACACGAAATCCTAATGCTAAGACTTCTATTTATACTACTTCGACCATAACGGTCTTGCTATAAGATTCTGCCACGTTCAGAACATGCAGAGCAATGCCTCTCTTTTTGCTTCCACGTGTCTTCGAATGCTCCAGCGCATATATTTCAAATTTCGAACATCCCGCTTGCATTTGAATTTCAAATGTTTTGGCACTTCTTCGCTTCGAACGCACTTCTTAGACACAACCTTGTTGTCATTTCGAGACTTCTTTGGATATATTCTCATAACTGTCACTCGAAAGCTCCAAGCTCTGATATGCTTATTCGAAGCATTGCTTCTACTATTTCGAAACATGACGTTTTGTTTCATTTCGATCGAAACGTCCAATTTACTTTGCTTCTAATAATATTATCAAAATCTTCAGCCAACAAAATGCCCCTTTTAAAATATGTATTTCGATCCCTTTGAGAAATACTTATTTTAAACATATACACAAGATTTTGATACGACCTTCGAATCATCGTAACATTTATTGCATTTGACTCCAGTCACGTCAATCATAACACTTTTTAGATTCCTTAACCGCCTTGAACCATTTCACAGTATGGTGCAGTTACAAAACAATGATTATCTTTAATCACGCCTATTACCAATGTTAACTTTTACGCCACCTCTTAATCAAACCAACCCATGATTACCACGTATCACAACCTTACTCAGTAATTGCTTAAACTTCCACATTATAAAAACCCATCAACTTAGTATTTTTATTTTCTTCCCACATTCTGAATCTTTTCTCCTTATTTTCTCACCGAAACCCTAAGCTTTCAACATTCTTCCAACAATGTCTTCTTCTACTTCATCCCAACTAAAAAAGGTTTCCAAAAAGAAAGGAAAGACCGCAGGAACTACCATGGAAAGCAAGGTTGTCACTCACCAAGGTCAATCTGTTCTTGTTCCCTAGATGATCTCAAAGGAGAAAGAAATGCTTTATGCATCCCAGGTACTTATTCCTACCATCGCTGCTGGTAAGAGGTTAGCTTTAATGGGCCCTCTTACAGTTTTTGAAATTTTAAAAGACACCAGGAAAATTTTCCCAGTTTGCTATAATTTCAAACCCCTGTTTAATAAAATGGACGCCCCTAAGGCAATAGAATCTTCTGGCTCAAACACCATGGAAAACCCAACTGTTCCTCCTAAGGACCCTTTTGTATTAGACTATGTAAAGAGTAACTTCAAACCGTTTCGATCTTGCCCCACCTCCGACACTGCTTATCAAAACTGGTTCAATAAGGTAGAAGCTAAGAAATCCCAACAATGGGAAGAATTAGGTATCTACAACTTGATTAAGCTGTCGAAGCCAGGTTTTACTTACAGCCACCCATTGTTATTCGCGTCCCTATATTTCTGGGACAGTACTTATAATACTTTCCATCTCCCTGGTGGAATGATCACCCCTACCTTCTTTGACATAGCAGCCATCACTGGGCTATCACCAGTAAGAGAAACATATATCCCTGACAACGAAGAACGTTCGAGTATAATCGACTTCGAAGTCAAACTAGCAAGTTTTTCAAAGTTTATCAGCCACTACCATGCTGAATGAGATAGTGTGTCTGATGTAGAACACATTGCTTTCCTTAACTTATGGCTGTCAAGATATGTCTTTTGCAGCAGATCCCTACAGGTAGCCAGTAGGTTTATTCCTCTAGTTAGGGATTTGCACGAGAATCGAAGAGTGTGCTTGAGCGAATTGCTACTAGTTGATCTTTATGAGAGCCTAAGGTCAGCTGTTTCGAGCCTAAAATCTCACACCTCCAAGAATATCCTATTAGCTGGCCCTTTTTGGTTACTTCAGTTATGGCTAAATGCCATGTTCGAACCTTCCTTGTCAACTGCCAACACCATTGCTGAACAAGACCCTGAAATAATGGATAGAATAATCGAAGGCACTAGGCTGCGAAGACTAACTCCAAATGATGATAAGGATGACTTCAAAGTCCTATTCTCAAAGTACATCATGATATTCTCCAAGAGGTATAAGTTCGAAGAGACCATGGCGCCTTTTGCTTCAAGGGCTCATGGACCTTCATGGTTCACCATGGCTCTCTCAGAAGCTATCAAGAGCAAAGAGATTCAAGATGTATGGAGAGCCTTTTTGCTACCCAGACTAATCTCTTCAAGAATAACTCCTGCCAAGAATCAGATTTTCCTTTTCGCTTACCAGCCAAATTTTGTTTCGAGACAGTTTGGCTTATGCCAACTAATTCCTGAACCCTTATGTCAAACTGAGAGTGCCATTACCTCTGGGCGAACCTTCAAGGCACGGGAAGCCAAATTACAGCAAGAACAATACCAAGGCTTTGCCCAGTTTGAGCTAATAACTTTCGAAACTACACACCTTACAGCAAAGGGGTTTCTGGAATGGTGGACAAAGTTTTATCAGACTTATATGTTCGACACTCTTACTATTCAGCAGAAACTAACTGATGCATTCAATGTGCAGGTACCAGGCAAGAAAGGTATGTTCACTCATGCCAAAGAGATTAAAGCTTTTCAAAACTATTTTGAAACTACTTATGATCCCACACACTTGGAATCCACTGTGCATCAAGCGGCTAAGACCCTGAAGGAAAAATTCAACGAAAGAGTTTCTAAGTTAAAACTTCCTTCAGGGTTGTCACCTGAGGATAGGTATAGGTTGGCATTCGAAATGCATCCACCTAAATTTCCTAGATTACCTACCTCAGAATTGGCCCTGGCTTGGTTTCCTCCATACCCTTGGTGGTTCACTTGCAAAGAAATGTTCAAATATCTTCAAAAGAAACCAAAGCCATCTGAGACTGTGACATGGGCTCGACACTGGCTCCACGATTTCCCAGGACATCTTCGCTATGACCTTTCTGCCATGTCGATTAAATCTGATCAAGGCACAGGTGCGAATGCTTGGGAAAATCCCAAACGTTTTTCATTTTCCATATCTTTAACTTTTGCCTTAATTGTTTCAATTTTCAGCCATCAGGATAAAGACAGCCGCTTCAAAGTCGAAAGAAGGGAGCGCCTCTCAAGCCTCTATCGAAACCACTGACAATGTGACTCCATCCGAAACAACAACCATTGCTGCAACCACAACAACAATAACAACAACACCAATAATAACCAGTGTTCCACCTCCACAGGTAATCACTTAGCCTTGATGTTTCGAATTTACTAATGTTTCATGATTTGCATCTAACTCTTTGTTTAAATCTTTTCAGACCAACAAACTTCCGCCTACCACTCCAAAGAAGCGAAAATCAAACACCACTGGGGAAGACCCCAAGGCTGGAGGAAACTTACCAGCTGCTTCGAAGAAGAAGCAGAAGAAGGATATTTCAAAAAGTGTTGTTCCAACTAGTGTCTCTGGACTCGATTCCAGGGATGCTGCTCCCTCACCCAAATCCAAAATTCCATCTTCGACCTCCAATGTAATGTTGGAACGCATAGCTAGCAACCTCTCTTCCGAGAGTCCACAGGTAAATTGAACTTCAAATTTTTTTTGAAAATAATAACTTCTCATTACCTTGATGCATGTTTTTAATATTCTTTCGCTCCTTGCAGAATATCTTAAATCCAGCTTCTACCACTTCGACCTCACCATCAAAAGTTGCTGCTCCGCTCAACTCCTCTCCTCAAGGAGACTCCAGCAACCTTGTACAGAACAAAGGTTCCTCCAATATGGAGGTTCTGGCTGGGGCTTCTGAGCAGGAGGATGATCAGAGTACTTCCCCTCCTCTAAAAGAGACAAATGAAACACCAATTCATGAATCTGCAGAGGCTTTGCAAAGAACTTCTATTCAAAAGTCCCCTCTTGAAACCCTTCAAGAGGACCCAAAGGATACTCATGCTGAAGGAGAGAAAGCTGATTCTGGCCAAAGAAACAAAGAATCTGCAGAAGAAGAGTCTGAGGAGGAGGATGCCAACGATGGTTCGACTGCTGGGACAGAGTCCAATGCAAATAGCAACGAAAAAGAAGACATCGAAGTGGTGGACTTGGATGACGATGAAGAAGATAATGAGCACGAAACGAATGAAGGGGATGGTGACACAACCAACAAACCCATGGAAGTCGAAATGGACGTGACTCCCCTACGTGTGGAACTCCCTCAACCGTCTTTGTCTCGAATGACTGACGAGGAGCTTGCACTCCTGAGACGAAATGACCCTATTGGGTACATGAAGGCGAAGCTGGCTCAAAGGGACATTCCACTTGCTAGGGCTGGCACAAGTTCGACTAGCTATCCTCTTCCCACAGATGAAAGAATTGTACTTCTTAACAGGATCAGGAAAACAATTCTTAATGTGGACATGTTCAAAGTGCTCAAACAAGATAGCACTGCTTGCTACACTATGAAGGAGTTGCTTACAAAAGTCAACCTTGCTACCTGCTCTTTTCCAGTTAGTACTATCTTGTTCGATCTTCAATCTTTGCTGGACAACGTAACTGGTTACCTTCTCCAAGATGAATCTGCTGCCAGAAAGGTTCAAGAGAAACACACTGCAATGGATGCTGCTTATGAACAAGCTTCGAAACTCTCTCAAGAAGCTGAGGATCAAGCTATGCACCTAAAGCAAGCAAAAACTGATTATGAGGCTCGAGCTGAGTCCATCCTTCTCTGGGAAAGGCAGATTCAGGAGCTTCAACAGAAGGTTAAAGAGGCTAAAGAACAACAAATAGCCTTCGAAACCAATACTGCTGGTAACCAATTCGAAGAGCTTCTCAACCAGGGGCTTGCAGAAATGGAAACTGTAGAACAACTCAAGGGAGAAGTGGCAACCTTGGAAGGAGCCAAACGTTTTGCTCAACAGAGACTTGAATCTTTTCGAAGTACCTTCAATCGATTGAAAAATAATTCTTATTTCTAAATTTCAGTGTTCATTTGATTACAATTTGGTTTTTTATATGTAATATTCGAACAACGCCATTTTGGCATCTCAACTTGCCATTTTGGCATTTTATAATATTTTGGTTACGTTGTTACTATTCGAATCTCCTGCAGGCGTGGCTTATATTTCTTTAAATATTTCCCATTAACCTTTAGGATACGTTTATCATTCGTCAATTCTTCGATTTCATATGCATTGTTCGAGAATACCTTTAGTATTCGAAAAGGGCCTTCCCAGTGAGGTGACCATTTTCCTAATGTTTTATTTTTCTTGTCCATGGGCAATATGACTTTCCAGACTAAATCATTAATAATGAATGCTTTTTTCTTCACCCTTTTGTTATATGTCCTGGCCACTCTTTCTTTTTGTCTCATCAAGATTTCCAATGCATGTAATCTAACTTCGTCCAACTCAACTAATTCATTCATCATCATCTCCCAATATAATGCAGCTGGAAGTTCGTTTTGTCTTTGAATTCGAACTGATTGTAGATGAATTTCTACTGGCAGCACTGCATCATGACCAAATGTGAGTTGGAAAGGCATAGTGTTAGTAGCTTCCTTAGGAGATGTTCTACAGGCCCATAGTATTTGGTCCAAAGTTTTGTGCCAGTTTCTTGGCTTTTTACCAATATGTTTCTTGATTAACCCTATTATTACTTTATTGGCTGCTTCGACTTGACCATTTGCTTGAGCATAATATGGCGTTGATGTTAGTAATCTAAACCCCATTTCTTGGGCAAATTCTTGCATCTTTCTACCGGTAAACACAGAACCTTGGTCTGTGGTTATGCTCTTTGGCAGTCCGAACCTATAGATAATGTGCTTCTGTATAAACTCAATAATAGCCTCTTGATCAGCAACTATTAATGGTATAGCTTCGATCCACTTGGTAAAATAATCTATTCCTACCAAGATATATTTCTGTCCTTTATACGAAGCAGGATTTATTTCTCCTATCAAATCCAATGCCCATCCTCTAAATGGCCATGGTTTGATGATTGAATGCAATTCACTTGCAGGGGCATGTTGAATCCCTGCATGCTTCTGACATTCCCCACATCCTTTAGCAAAGTCTATACAATCTTTGAGCATGCTAGGCCAATACAAGCCGTATCGAAATAACAGCCATTTCATTTTATGACCTGCTTGATGTGCCCCACATGCCCCATTGTGGACTTCTGACAATGCTAAGTATGCCTCACTTTCTCCTAGGCATTTCAATAATATGCCCTCTTGGGTCTTTTTGAACAATTCGTTCCCCATGAGGAGATATGATAATGCTCTGTATTTTGTCTTTCTATCCACATTCAGAGTTGGGTTTGCTAAGTAACTCACCAGTGGACTTCGCCAATCTGCATCTGATAAAGTGTTTATGGCTAATATTTCGAATCCCTGTTTCTCAGCATATCCCAATTTCATACTTTCTAGATCTGGTGGTGTGAATCTAGTAGCCATAACTCTACCCCTTAATTCAACTAAATCCTCAAAGTTCCTGACAGAAACTTTATAACCCGAAGCCAATTGTGCTAAGTCATTTTCTTCTTGGTTCTCTATTCTTGGTATGTGTTGAATATCCATGTATTCAAATTTCCTAAGTAGCCTGTTGACTATTACGAAGTATATCATCAAGTTTTCCTTTATGCATTTGTACTCCTTTGTTATTTGTTTGACCACTAATTCTGAGTCTCCTTTAATTTCGACTCTAGTTGCCCCCAATTCCAACAAAGCTTCAAGTCCAACAATGAGCGCTTCATACTCAACTTCGTTGTTCGAGCAACGAGGACCATCTAATTTATACTTGAATTTTGTTGGAATTCCTTCAGGAGAAATTAGAAGGACTCCAACACCACTTCCATTCCTGTGGGTTGAACCATCAAAGTATAATTTCCATGGCTGCATTTCGACGTAACTCATGACAGTCTGCTCAACCAATGAATGGTCCACAATGAAATCAGAAATCACTTGGCCTTTCACAGCTTTTAAAGGCATGAAAGTCAAAGAATATTCTGTTAAGGCTAAAGCCCATTTACCAACTCTGCTATGCATAATTGGTTTTGAAAGCATGTGTTTAATGACATCGAAATGAGATGAAACATAAACATCAACAGGCTTTATATAATACTTGAGTTTCATACAAGAGAAATACAAACAGAGACATAGCTTTTCTAAATTGCTATATCTGGTCTTTGCATCATTCAATACTCTACTCAAATAGTATATGGCTCTTTCGATACCATTACTATCTTCTTGTGCTAACATACTACCTATACTAACTTCAGAGGCAGATATGTACAATCTCATGGGCTTCCCCCATGAAGGTGGAGACAAGATAGGAGGCTGAGAGAGGTATCTTTTTATCTTGTCAAATGCCTCCTGATGGGCTTCGTTCCATTCGAAGGCTTGGCCTTGCTTTAGACGAAGCAACGGAGAGAAAGCTTGGGTTCTTCCACTCAGATTCGAAATGAATCTTCTGAGGAAGTTAATCTTCCCTAGCAGAGATTGCAGCTCCCTTTTTGACGTAGGTGCTTTCGTCTCCATTATGGATTTGGTTTTGTTCTGGTTGATCTCAATCCCTTTCTTGTGAACAACAAAACCAAGGAAATCTCCAGCCTGCACAAAAAATGCACATTTAAGGGGATTCATATTTAAGCCATGTTTTCTCATTCGTTCGAATGATTGGCTCAAGTGATGCAAATGTGTTTCTGCAGATATAGATTTGATGACTATATCATCAATGTACACCTGCATAAAGGTTTCAATGAAATCATGAAAAATCGAATTCATTGCCCTTTGATAAGTTGCCCCAGCGTTCTTTAAACCAAAAGGCATCACCACCCATTCGTAGGTGCCTAAGGCTCCTGGGCAACGAAATGCTGTCTTGGCAACATCTTCTTCAGCAATAAAAATCTGATTATACCCAGAGTATCCATCTAACATACTCAAGTATTCGAACCCTGCAGCAGAGTCTACTAGCATTTCTGCCACAGGCATGGAGTACTCATCCTTAGGGGTTGCAGTGTTTAAATCCCTAAAATCTATGCAAATTCTTAAAGAACCATTTTTCTTAATAACAGGTACTATATTTGCTAACCATTCGATGTACCTTGTGGTTCTGATGAATTTGCAACGCAACAACCTTTTGATCTCAGCTTTAATCTTTGTGAGAACCGCTGGTGCGAATCTTCTGGGAGTTTGTTTGATGGGCTTCTTGCCATCTTTGATTGGCAGTCTGTGTTCGACTAACTCCCTCTTTAAACCAGGCATTTCGTCATAATCCCATGCGAAGCAATCTTTGTTTTTCTTGAGGACTTCGATTACTTCCTGTTTGAGGCCTGGGCTAAGTTTTGCACTTATGTAGGTTATTCTTTTCGTGTTTTCATCCCCTAAGTTGACTTCTTCGAGTGGATCCTGCGCCAACATTTTGGCACCTGAGTCTATGGGATCCCTTTCGAAGCCTAAGGGTTCTTTATCGTAGATGGCATCCAACCTTTGATCCATCTCAAGTTCTTTGAAGGGTGAGCATTTCGAGCCATCCCCACTTACTTCGTTCATCTTTATAGCTAATTTATTTATTTCAGCCTCTAAGGCCGCCTTTGATTCGTTCTCAGCCATATAGGCTGAAATCCTTTCAAAAAAGGTGGACTCAGTCATGGATAAGGTTGTCGAAGTCCCAGCCTACTGGCCGTCTTTGTATAGTACTTTCGACTCCCTCTTCTTCACTGATTATTCTTCTATCCCAGTATAGGCCATCATGGCGAAGGGTCATTGTGATCGGTGGATCTGGAACTGACTGTTTTAAAGCTGGTTCGCGAAATGTCGCGGAAGCAAGAGTCGCCACCGTCTTTTATTTTCTCCAAATGGAAAGGACAAAAGCACAGAAAAATTCCTTAAAGATATTGCTCTCGGTTCGGGAGGTAGATTATAGAAAGGGAAGGTGTTAGCACCCTTTCTATCCATGGTTATCCATGGGCTCTTAGGTACTTGCTCAATGTGTTTTCAAAATTGTTTGTTTGCTTTTCAATTGTGGGTTTAAAAGTTTCTTTGAAAAATTTCAGTTCGACTCGTACGTCAGAGTGTTTGAAAAATTTGCTTTGAAAGCTTTTGAAAAGTGTTGGTGTGAAAAGATTTCAGTTTGTTTTGAGATTAGAGCAAGTATCCTTGAGAACCTACCTACCCTAAGGAATTCGTCTGTGTAAAAGTCCTTTAAAGTAGTGCTATCCCACCATTGAGAGGTAGGTAGCACCACCGTTGGAGGTGTTCGGGTCAATTCGAGTTTTAGGGACATGGTGATCACCGGAGCAATGGGAAGACACCTTAGAAGCTACCCTCATGCCAGGTTCCCGGATCATGAGGACTTACTAAGACGTCTTCTACTCGACAACCACCTTTCGAAAGGCAACAGTGAGGCGTACCCTAGGGGTGGTGTGTGCGGTTCGTGTGTCATGTTTCAATTATTTTGTCTTGTCATGTTTGTTGTGATCTACGCTTGATTTTATTTTTAAGTCCATACATTCTTTCATGCATATTTATTAACAGTTATATATTTGCGAGAAAATAAATCTAAACTATTACAAATGGCGCGGGTCCACATCGCCAAAATAAACCGAACCCGATTTGACTGAAAGTAAAGAAGCAATAAAATAAAAGTGCGAGAAATAAAGTTACAAGGCTTTGGGGCATGTACATAATTATAATAAATGACATAAAATAAATGCGCAAATTAAATACATGATGAACATGGGCGTTGGACCCTTTTACAAACAATTAAAATTAATGAGGAATTAAAATGAAAGTATTAAATATTTTTGGTATTTTGTGTTTTTTAAGATTTAAAAGAAAAAAGAAAAAGAAGGAATTAATTATAATTGACTAACCCTAATTCTATTGTTTTTTAAGTTTATTGCAAAAATGTTATATTAATCTAAATTAAACCCTAATTTTTGCTTATGTACATTGAATTATAAAAATAAAATAAATAAATAAATAAATAACATTGTGATAAGAAAAAAAATTAAAAAAGGTATAAAAATTATTAATTAACCTAATTCTATATTTTTGGATTTTATTAAAAAGGAATTAAAGTTAAAAACCTAATTAAACTAATTAGTTACATGTAATTTATTTATAAAAGTAATTAAAATAAAAATTATATTTTTTTGCCTTTTTCTGATTTTTTAATTAAGTTTTTGCATTTTGTAAAAAAAATAAATTAATTAAATTGAGATGATAAATTAAACAAAATTGCAAAAAGAAAATAAGATAAAAAAAAGTGAAAAGAAAATGCAAACCAGGGGGGGTAGCCCCAAAATTGGAGGTCAAATTAGTGAAATCTGGCCCAATAAGCAATGGAATTTGTTGACTTTCCTAAGCCACGTGCATGCCTGCTGACTTGTCCTTATGGTATTCCCCAGTACACAACCCTTGATCTGATTCCACTAAGTGCGTGGCTGGCCTGATATGGTGAGTACACGGTAGTCTGCAACGTCATATCTACACCTGAATATATATTGAAAAAGTATATTGAAGTAAAGTAGACCTGGGGATCGAACCCAGGTCTTATGCATTACTCATGCGTTCGCTTGCCATCTGTGCCATTTAATCCATTCGTTATATAATAAACAAATAAATCATATAAGACAAAAGCAACGCGCTAGTGACTGAAGCGCGCGAAACTTTGAATGAACGAATCGTTGGTTGACACCACATCATCGTCCTCACCACCCCTGCAAAACAAAACTCAAAGGCAACGTTTTCTTACGCGTTTCATTAGGCAGCTTTTGAAAAAATAGCGATTAGGCCTGTGTGGTTTAGAAATTAGGCGCGATGAGTGGTCCTTGTTCGTCTAGGCTCACTGAATACAACCATGGTGGTCTTAAGGGCTGATTTTACCTGGTTTCAAAAGCCCCAATTTTGTACCCTGCAAAACCCTAAGGAACGAACATGGTAGATTCGCGTATGTGGCACAAAAACACAATTGAATACGTTGGTTAGCTTAGAAACTTCATTATGAGCCAGAATCCATAAAGAAAAATGCAAAAGGATGCTTGAATTATGCTATGCGATTTCAAGAATTTTGCTTCACAGTTTGACTTATGGATACCAATTCAGGGCGTTTTGGTTGATGTTAGTGATTGAGAATCGTTCAATGGTGTCTCAGGATGCTATTAGAAAAAGAATTAAGGCTTAAAACTCTTTAGAACCTTGATTTCAGATTTGAGTTTTTATCCAAAATTTTCAATGTTGCAATAAGCTTTTGAGCGCAGCATATGATGTGTTAGGCTTAGGGTTTGACTTGGTGCTTATGATGGAAGAGAATTGGCTTGCTAACTGACCTAGATTCATGCTCATGAGAGAACTAGTCCTAGGGTTTTTTCATTAACAAATTTTTCCTTCTTTTAAGCCAAGACCAAGACTTAGTGTGCAATTTAACCCTAGCCTGAGTTTTTGAGTTGGCCCATGATACATGGAAGTTGTCCAAATTCAAATGACACTATTCCATTGGTTTTTGAATTTTATTTGAATTTTTAAAGATTTAAAATGAATTAAATTATCAAAAATTAAATAAAATAGAAAAATCAATATTTGGTCTTGAAATTAATCATGGGACACGTGTGTGGCATGACAAGGATGAATCAAGTGGAAGAAAGTGGGCCCTTTTGTCAAAAATTGGAGTTTCAAGGATAGTTGACTTTTGCCATTTTACAAAAATTTCCCAACTTCTACAAGGCATAACTTGCTCAATTTTTAAGCTTTTCACATGTTCTTGGACATTTTGGAAAGGTCTTTGAGTCCTTTAACCAATGCCTTTGGTCCCATGTCATTTTGATTTACCAATCTCAAGTTATGGTCTTTGACTTAAAGTCCCTTTTTGTTGACTTTTGAAAATGACCTATAATGTTGAAATTGATAACTTTTTGTGAGAGCATTTCTTGGACTTGAAGTATGAAGATGAGTTGTAGTAAATGTCTTTCTCTTCAAAATGAGCTTTGGATGGAATTTTTCTGATAATCCATGTGAAAGTTATGCCCTGGTCAATTTCAGTTGACTTTTTCAGCTGTCCAAATATAGCAACTTTTGCATCTTTGATGATTTCTGAGCCAACCTTTGAGAATCATGATCAAGCATTGATCAAATGATGTTTGTGGCTTCAAAATGATATGTTGACCAAAAATTTGAACTTTTGACTGTCAAATGACCATTTTGCCCCTACAGTTGACTGTAGTGCAATTTAGGGTTTTGACTGTGCAATCTTGAGCTGAATGCCTTGAAACTTGATATGAGGATGCTTGACCATGTTTGTAAGCATATGAGACTTGATTGGGCCTTTGAAAACTACCTTTCCTTGATCAGACCACAAACCCTAGTTTTGACTGTATGGGGGACTGTTGCACTGCACAACCCTTGGGGAATTTTGTGACTTGGCTTGGCAATTTCTTGAAGAATATGGGAGGGCAAATTTTGGGGTATAACAGTTGCCCCTGTTCAATCTTCTTAGACCTGAGGATGCAGATTGGCGGACGTGCCTTTCGTAATCCGAGGGTAGAAGATGATTGGACACTAGAGTGCCCAGAAATTTGCGCTCACATGGTAGCAGTGTGGTGGGAATGGGCTTATAGATGCCATTTGGGGGTTGATGACTAGGATGATGGGCTTATAGATGCCATCTGGATGTTGATCGCGTAGGAGATTCTTTAGCGAGAACCTGCATACCTGCAAAAGAAAAATGAGTACCTGACACGTTGCAGGAGCTGATTTCAGATGCTTGATATAGATGTGTCCTGACTGGTTACAGGAGCTGAGTCTGGAGCTTCAAACGACGATGAAAGAACCAGGGATGATCACTACCTTAGCATGAATGGTAAGAGAACCTTGGGCGACTTTAACTTCAACAACGCTCGTTGAGAAAAAATCTTGGGTGACTTTAACTTCAACAACGCTCGTTGAAAAAAAATCTGGGTGATTTTAACTTCAACAATGCTCGTTGAGAAAAGATCTTGGGTGTCTTCTACTGGGATAAGAATCAGGGAGATCTTAGGGTCGATCTGACTGAACCAGAGAGGCCTTTGACTGGGTAAGAATCAGGAAAATCTTAGGGTCGACTTAACTGAACCGGTCTAGGTCTTGAAATGTCTTCAATTGGATAAGCATCAGGGAGATCTTAGGGTCGATCTGACTGAACCAGAGAAGGCCTTTGACTGGATAAGCATCAGGAAAATCTTGGGGTCGATTTAACTGAACCGGTCTAGGTCTTGAAATGTCTTCAACTGGATAAGCATCAGGGAGATCTTAGGGTCGATCTGACTGAACCAGAGAAGGCCTTTGACTGGATAAGCATCAGGAAAATCTTGGGACGATTTAACTGAACCGGTCTAGGTCTTGAAATGTCTTCAACTGGATAAGCATCAGGGAGATCTTAGGGTCGATCTGACTGAACCAGAGAAGGCCTTTGACTGGATAAGCATCAGGAAAATCTTGGGACGATTTAACTGAACCGGTCTAGGTCTTGAAATGTCTTCAACTGGATAAGCATCAGGGAGATCTTAGGGTCGATCTGACTGAACCAGAGAAGGCCTTTGACTGGATAAGCATCAGGAAAATCTTGGGACGATTTAACTGAACCGGTCTAGGTCTTGAAATGTAGCTTGAGAACTTAACTGGATCTTTCCTGAAAGGTAAAAGTCAGTCATATGCAATGCATGATATGGATCAAGCAATGATGTTCTCAACATAAATGAGATTTGTATGATGCAGTGCGTTATGCATGCTATAATGATGTATGTGATGTTTTATGTATGTTTTTGTCTAGGAAAATGAATCCTTGACGGGTGCCGGAAAGTCGTATCCTGGGCTGATGTTGAAGAATAGATTTTGCTTCCGCTGGGGATGATAACTGCAAGGATACCGGTAGGAGAAGATGACTCCGTTGCGGAATAAACTTGGCGAATGGAAGATTCTGCGGGGAGGAAAGATACTCTAGCGATCATGCTGGGAAGCAATACTCTGTGGGGATAGAGATGCTTTGCTGAGTGTTGATAGTAGTAATTTGCTGGCGATAGGAAAGAACTACGTTGACGACGACCTTTCCGTGGCTTTTGGCTGAGGATAACCCAGTTATATCCTGTTGAGGAAATAACTCTTTAAATCAAGCCAGACGACGCGTTCGTGTTCTGTGAAGGATAAGCTTCCAGAATTTACTTACTGCTTGGGGAGATTAGTTCCATCTTTCCCGGGGAACTTGGATGGGACTCTCCTGGGGAAGTTTTGATATGCTGGGGAAGTGATTCCTTTGAATGTTGATGTATGCCGCCGGGGAACAATCTTTAGACCAAGACTGCCGGGGATACTTGTTAAGAATATATGCTGCTGGGGAATATTGAGATCTACTAGAGGATACCCAATTTCCTTGAGACTTGTTAACTTTGTTTGGGGAAGAATGCACTGACTTGCTGTCTCACTCTCTGGGGAATTTAAGATGCCTGGTTAGGTTCTTTAGCTGAACCTACCTTGGTACCTTGGAGGATAGAACAATTAGACTGCTCAGACAACTCTTTATTGCCCCTGTTTCTAGTGTCACCTGCAATTAATTCTTTGTTTCGTATGCAAATATTTATGAGCTAGCAAATTATTGCCAATGCATATATCACAAATTGAACCTTGGACGTTCTTCGCAAAACAAAAACAGAAAAAAGAAAAACAGTTGGCACGTTTAACTGAAAAGTATATTTGTATTGATTTTGAATAGCCTGTGAATAGGCGTTTTGTGTACAAGAGGCTGACATCCTAGTAAGAGAAACGTCGCCGAGCAAAAGAGTTTATACAAGTTTTATAAAAAAGAAAATAAAACAGCTGTGTGGAAGATGAATGATCCACTGGGTTTCAACTCTGCTATTGCCTTTATACTCCGTGCGTCTCATCACTTGATGACCTTGGTTGAGGGTGAAGCTGACTGATCGATGCCGTCTGAACTTGATGTAGATACCGGATTCTGGATGCACGGTGATCCAATGAGACATAGTATTACGTTTTTATCCCTAACTTTTGCCTGGACTGCCCTTTCGGGTTTTCAGTCCACCGGGATACCCATTTTTGCCCAAGCCGCCTTTTCAGGTTTTCGACTTGCCGGGTGTACAGATTTTTCATTTTCATCCCTTCATTTTGCCCGAACCCTTTTGGTTCGACGGGAAGCCCTAATTTTTGCCTAGACATGTCAGCCTAGCGGGTCTTTTTTCATGCGTAGTATTTTTTAACTATGTCTGCATTGGCGGGGTGAGGAAGGTCATCACCATCCATGTTGGTTAATATCATTGCTCCTCCTGAGAACACATGCTTAACCACAAATGGCCCTTCGTACGTAGGGGTCCATTTGCCCCTTGGATCACTCTGAGGCAGGATGATTCGCTTGATCACCAGATCCCCGACTTGATATTCCTGTGGTCTGACCTTTTTGTTAAATGCCCTGATCATTCGTTTCTGATACGTCTGACCATGACAGATAGCAGCGAGTCTCTTTTCGTCAATAAGGTTGAGCTGATCAAGTCGTGTCTGGATCCAATCATCTTCATTCAGATTTGCATCCTTCATTATCCGGAGAGAAGGAATTTGTACTTCGATCGGCAAGACTGCCTCCATGCCATAAACCAGAGAGAAAGGAGTTGCCCCGGTTGACGTCCTAGTTGAGGTACGATACCCATGCAGAGCGAACGGTAACATCTCGTGCCAATCTTTATACGTTACTGTCATCTTCTGCACGATCTTCTTGATGTTTTTATTAGCTGCTTCTACAGCCCCATTCATCTTCGGTCTGTAAGGAGAAGAATTGTGGTGCTGTATCTTGAACTGTTCGCAGAGCTCAGCGATCATCTTATTGTTCAGATTGGTACCGTTGTCTGTAATAATCCGCTCAGGGACGCCGTATCGACAGATCAGGTTGTGCCGAATGAACCGTGCCACAACAGTCTTGGTTACCGTAGCATAGGATGCTGCCTCAACCCATTTCGTGAAGTAATCAATCGCCACTAGGATGAAGCGATGTCCATTGGATGCCGTAGGTTTAATCTCACCGATCATGTCTATGCCCCACATTGCAAAGGGCCAAGGCGCAGTCAGAACATTCAGGGGAACCGGAGGAACATGCACCTTATCTGCATAAATCTGGCACTTGTGGCATGTCCTGGAGTGTTGGTAGCAGTCAGCTTCCATTGTGGACCAGTAATACCCTGCCCGTAGGATCTTCTTAGCCATAGTGTGTCCACTGGAATGTGTACCAAAGGTCCCTTCATGTAGCTCTTCCATGATTCTTCCTGCTTCAGTCTTATCTACACAACGCAGTAGAGTTAAATCCTGGTTTCGCTTGTACAAGATGCCGTTGCTAAGGAAGAACTTGGCTGCAAACCTCCTCAGGAATTTCTTATCATTGACAGATGCTCCTTCAGGGTATTCCTGAGCTTCTAGGTATCTCTTCACTTCGTGGTACCAAGGCTTCTCAGTCACTAATTCAGTTTCGAGATCACAACAGTATGCCGGTTCGTCCAGTTTCCAGATGATGATCCGGGGAGCCTCATTATCCCATTTGACCTTGAACATTGAAGACATTGTAGCTAACGCGTCCGCCAACTGATTCTCTTCTCTTGGAAAGTGCTCAAATGTTATCTCTGTGAAGTGGGGAATCAGGGCCAACACACATTCTCTGTAAGGAATCAAGTTTGGGTGTTTCGTATCCCACTCTCCTTTGATCTGATTGATCACAAGAGCGGAATCTCCGAAGACACTCAGAAACTTGATCCTCAGGTCGATCGCAGCTTGAAGACCCATGATACACGCTTCATACTCCGCCATGTTGTTGGTACAGTTGAAACACAGCCGGGCGGTGAGTGGAGTATGAGTACCTTGTGGGGATATGATGATGGCGCCAATGCCATTTCCCAAAACGTTGGATGCTCCGTCAAAATGCATAGACCATCGGGATCCTGGCTCAGGTCCTTCATCCGGTCCAGGCACTTCACAATCTGTTACTATCATGATGCTTTCATCCGGAAACTCGAAGTTCATTGATTGGTAGTCATCTACAGCTTGATGAGCTAAGTGGTCTGCCAGTACGCTTCCCTTGATGGCTTTCTGGGTTGTGTACTGAATGTCGTATTCCGTCAAGATCATTTGCCATCTTGCAATTCTCCCAGACAGAGCAGGATTTTCGAATATGTACTTTATAGGATCCATTTTTGAGATCAACAAGGTAGTGTGAGTCAGCATATACTGTCTCAGCCGGCGAGCAGCCCATACCAAAGCGCAACAAGTTTTCTCAAGCAGTGAGTATCGGGTCTCACAGTCGGTAAACTTTTTGCTAAGGTAATAAATGGCATGCTCTTTTCGGCCAGACTCGTCATGCTGCCCCAGCACACACCCCATTGCATTATCAAGCACTGTCAGGTAAAGTATCAAAGGCCTCCCTTCAACTGGTGGCATAAGGATGGGTGGTTCTTGAAGATATTCTTTGATTCTGTCAAAAGCAGCCTGACATTCATCATTCCAACGTACTACCTGATCTTTCTTCAGCAGCTTGAAGATTGGTTCACAGGTAGCAGTTAAGTGTGAGATGAACCGAGCAATGTAATTCAGACGTCCTAGAAAGCCTCTGACTTCCTTCTCTGTCTTAGGAACTGGCATCTCTTGAATGGCTTTGACCTTAGCAGGGTCCACTTGAATTCCCTTGTCACTTACCACGAAGCCTAGCAACTTTCCAGATCTTACCCCGAAGGTGCACTTGTTCGGGTTCAACCTCAGCTTGTACAGTTTCAACCGGTCAAACAATTTCTGTAGATGATCAAGGTGTTCTTCCTCCGTCTGGGACCTAGCGATCATGTCGTCAACATACACTTCTATCTCATGATGGATCATGTCATGAAATAAAGCAACCATGGCACGTTGGTAGGTTGCCCCAGCATTTTTTAGTCCAAAAGGCATGACTTTGTAGCAGAAGGTGCCCCACTGAGTAACAAACGTAGTCTTTTCCATGTCTTCCGGAGCCATCTTGATCTGATTGTAGCCTGAAAAACCATCCATGAAAGAGAACACTTTATGCTGAGCTGTATTATCAACAAGGACGTCAATGTGGGGTAGAGGGAAGTCATCCTTGGGGCTGGCCCTGTTCAGATCCCTGTAATCGACACACATCCTGACCTTGCCGTCCTTCTTAGGTACCGGCACCACATTAGCAACCCACTGAGGGTAAGAAGTCACTGCAAGAAACCCGGCATCAAACTGCTTCATAACCTCGGCTTTAATCTTCTCAGACATCTCTGGACGCATACGGCGAACCTTTTGCTTAACCGGAGGGCAATCTTCTTTAGTTGGTAAGTGATGGACCACAATGTCGGTATCTAATCCGGGCATATCTTCGTAGGACCAGGCAAAGATTTCCTTATAGTCATGCAGCATCTGAGTCAACCGTTGCTTGACGCTGAGTTCTAGGTTGGCACCAATCTTCACCTCTTTCTTGTCTTCCTCAGTACCCAAGTTTATTATTTCCACTGGCTCTTCATGGGGTTGAATTGCCCTCTCTTCCTGTTGTAACAGTCTTGCAAGTTCACCAGGCACTTCGCAATCATTTTCACCTTCGTCTTCGGCTAAGTTGATCGGATTTTCGAAGTCATAACTGGCAGTAGCAGAGTCGTTACCAGTGAGATCCAGAGTGGATTGAAACCTGTATGAGTGAGTGTGTGTGTAAATACAGCTGTTTTGCAATATGTAAAGAAAGGAAAGACAAGGAGCGCAAAATTTGAAATGTGAAAAACGTCCAATGCTTTTATTTATGATATATGACAGTGACAAACAAAAGCCCTCACAAATAAAACCACGGTGCCCCGGGTAAGACACCGGGCCATATAGTCTCAAATTATTGTTTATTACAAATCAAAAACAAAGAAATTCATTACTGGGGAACAAAAGTTATGGGTATAAAATCTTTAGCAGTCCAATTGGTCAATCCACCGTCGGTCGTCGGGTAGATCCAGCTATCGAACTCTGACTCTTCCACCTTGACTTCCTCTCCAATAGCATTCACTCCTGAGTGGGTGATGAGCACAGGAGGTCTTCCAATTCTCGCCTTGCGCACTGCTTTCTGAGCTACTGTGGTGAAACCCAGCCCAAACTTGTTAGTCTTAGGAGTAAGATCAGGGAGCTTGCCCCAGTTTGCACATTCACCTTTTTCGATCACAGCCCGGGCGTCCTTTAAGGAGGCCATCTTCATAGGAGAAACCTCTTCATCTGCTTCTGCTGCTGCCAAGGTTTGTGGCACTTCCTCAAAATGTTGAAAGGGGGTTTCAATGAACTCCCCATCCATTTCTACGTATCTGAAGGAGTTGAGGTGGCTGACCATGTACTCCTCCTCCCCTTGCACGGTTACGATCTTCCCCCTGACCGGGTACTTGAGCTTCTGATGTAATGTGGAGGTCACAGCTCCAGCCTTGTGGATCCACGGGCGACCTAGCAAACAAGAATAGGACGGATGGATGTCCATCACATAGAATTTTGAATCAAATACCTGTGACCCAACCCTGATTGGGATGTACACCTCACCATGTACCATTCTTTTGGACCCGTCAAAAGCCCGGACAACAATGTTGCTTGGTTTGAGCTCTAGACCCTCACAATCCAGTCTATCCAGAGCCCTCTTGGGCAGCACGTTTAGTGAAGAACCTGTGTCAACCAGCACATGAGCAAGAGTAGTGCCCCTGCATTCAATGGAGACATACAGGGCGTCATTATGGTTCTTCCCCTTTGCTGTCAGATCGGCATCAGAGAAACCCAGGCCATTATCAGCGGTTAGGTTGGCCACACAGTCGGTGAACTGGTCAGCAGACGTCTCTTGGGGTACGTGGGCTGTCTTCAAGAAAGCAATCAGAGCCTTGGCGTGGGCCTCTGAACACAGCAGCAGTGACAACATGGAGATTTTAGAGGGGGTGTGCCCCAGCTGTTCTACAACGTTGAAATCACTTTTCTTTATTATCTTGAGGATTTCTTCCATTTCCTGCTTGGAAGCCTCAACAATGGTCTTCGGTGCCTCCGTCCTGGCAGGCACATCAGCAGCAATCCCCTTGCCCCGAGTATCAGATGACTCAGCAGCAGGGGTGGATACTTGGTCAGGGGGAGAAACAGGCACCCTGGCAGGTGTGAAGACCAAAGGCCTATGAATTACCGGAGGAGCAATGTCTGGCGAGAACAGTCTTCCGCTACGAGTGACCTTAGCAGGCCCGGTGATATTGGAGACACCAGCATCAATGTTGAACTCTTGTTTCACACCCAGAACATAAACATCCGCCCCATAGTGCCATGGGATAGCCTTATCAGATTTGTAGGGTATAGGCCCCGGAACAGTAATGGTGATGGGAGCACTCTTGTGAACTGGCAAAATTTGGACAGGCTTCTTTGAAGGAGCCTCGGAATGGTTGTTGAAGATGGTAACGATCGACACTTCTTCAACGGGAGCAGCAGGAACAACAGTCTTTCTGAACAAAATCTCTCTACTATCTATCAGGTTTTGGACGCCTGACTTCAGCAGAGAACAACCAGCAGGGGAAGCAACACATAGAGGGCAACCTTCGCTACATCCCGGAAATAAACCGGCTAGCAACAGATTCCTCTTGACCATCAGCAACGGAGTAGCAACATCATCCACCGAAGCTACATACAAATCCTCCTCAACAGCATTCACTCCATGCTGGGGCATGGGAGCAGTTACAACATTCGGCCTCTCGGGCGCCTCAAACTGTATTTCCTTTGCATCAATGAGGTCTTGAACCTTATTCTTTAGGGCCCAACAGTCATCTGTGCTATGCCCCGGGCTATCAGAATGATAAGCACAGCGAGCATTTGGATTGAACTTGGGGGATGCAGTATTGGGAAACTTTGGAGCCTCCCTGACAGTCACTAAATTGGTGGATAGCAACTGTGGCAGGATCTGTGATAAGGTCATGCTTAACCGGGTAAATTCTCTCCGGGGTCTTTCAAACTTTTGGGAATTAGTTGGCCGAGGAGCGGCAGCAGGTTTGGCAATCATTACCGCACTGGCAGATTGGTGGCGTTCAGGTCGCTCTGTTCTCCGGGAGTTATATACAGCACTAGCCTCCTTTTTGAAGGGTTTCTTCTCAGTACTGGAGGAGGCAACTTTCTGTATCTTCCCCGATTTTATACCGGCCTCGATCCTTTCACCAGTCAGGATCAGATCAGTAAACCCAGCAGAGGAATTACCAATGAGATGATTGAAAAATGGACCAGATAGGGTCCCCAAAAACATATCTACCAGCTCCCAGTCCGTCAATGGTGGCTGCACCCTGCCAGCCAGGTCTCTCCATTTCTGGGCATACTCCTTAAAACCTTCACCCGACCCTAGCGACATACCCTGGAGCTGGGTACGCGTAGGAGCGAGGTCGGAATTATATTGATACTGCTTGTAAAAAGCAGTGGCCAGATCCTCCCAGTTACGAATGCTGGTTCCATCCAGCTGATAGAACCAATCGAGGTGAGTCCCTGAAAGACTCTCCTGGAAGAAGTGGATCCAAAGGTTCTTGTCTGCTGTGTAAGGCTGGATCTTCCTTACATAAGAACGGAGGTGCATCTTGGGACAGGAAGCCCCGTCATACTTCACAAAGGCAGGTGCCTTGAACTTGTGTGGAATCACCACCCCAGTAGATAACCCCAAGTCTCCAAAATCCAGTCCAGGCACTTGCTGAACCTCCATAGCCTTTAATCTGTCTTCCAGCTGTTTGTACCGGTCTTCAGCAGGAGGGTACTGTTCGTCATTGAAGTCTGTTTCAGTATCAGAGCCCACAGGAGTAGGGACCTCCCTTTCTTGGTGACTACCTCCCCCCACAGATGGGGTAGTCCTTTCAGTCTCATCTCGCAAAGTATTCCCGAATCTGCGCCCAGTGTTGAATAGCACAGTCCTCCTCTTCTTCTTAGTCTTCTTCAGAAGCATGGTCTTCAACTCTTGTTGACCCTGAGCCAAGCCCTTGATCAGCTCCTGAAATTGGGCGTTCTGCGCCTGAAATTGGGCGTTCTGCGCCTGAAGAGCCTTGATAGATGCCTCGGTTGATGATTCAGGGTTCATGATGCTGAAATAAACAGCAAAGAATAGTAAACAACCTGAAAAGAAGAGTACCTGTGATGCACATGATGAATGATATGTGTTTATGCAATGCATTCAAGAGTTCGAAAATTCAAATTTGTTGTAGACCAAAAGGAACACACGTTATTATTAAGAAAATCATTGTTTAATACATCAAATCCTCATGGGCAAAAGTACAAAAAATCAAATCAATCCCAAAATATGTTGCGCATCTTCTTTGGAGCTATGTAAGTGTTGAGGTTCCTTTCCTCGTGCAACAGGCGGGTGAGCTCCAAGACCTTCTTTTCACTGGCATGCAAACTAGTCTCAAGAGAATTCCGCTCTTCCTTAAGCTGGATCCAGCTCTTCTGCATCTCTTCCCAGGATGTGGGCATATCAGGGTGCTGAATAACGTGAGACACTTCTCCTTCCAAGGCAGGCTCTTTGATTACTGGAAGCATGTGAGGATAAGGCATCACTAACTTCTGGGAGCGGGCTCGTACCCACTTGAGGTAAGGCTCCAAAGGGATGGAGTTCCTGTGCCCCAGTGTCTTGCTGTCTATCCTACTGGGCATCCTCCAAGCTCTGATAAATCTCTGGCGAAGTCCTTGAGTATCATTGTCGAAGTCAAAAACTATGTCAGGAATCAACATGTCATGAGGACCATCCCTCCGAGCATAACCAAATTGTCTCCAAGCCAGGCATGGACTATAAGTAATACCCCCTCTGATTCCAAGTAAAGGAACATTAGGATACTCCCCGCAACGATCAATGATAGTGACATCTTCTCTGGACCTAGGGCACCAATGTATATCTGCATGTGTAAGATTCATCAACCGTTGTGACCATCTCAAACCCCGCTCGTTCTTCAGGACTGATTGTGGAAGGTGCGAAATAAACCACTTTCCCAGGAGAGGAGTGCAACACATAAGGACACCTCTTTTTCTCATGGTTCGAGTGTAACATGAGTGAAGGAGGTCCCCCAGCAACGTAGGTATAGGATTCCTGGACATAAAGATCTGGACAGCATTGATATCAACGAGCTGGTCTGGGTTAGGGAATAACACCAAACCATAAACAAGAAGGGCCACAACCTCTTCAAAAGCTTGTAAATCAAGGGAGTTCCAACATTCATAGGCCTTTTCAAACAGAAACCTGGCTAAGAACCCTTTGATACCACTTCTAACTTCCCAATGTCCCTTGAGGTCAGACGACTGTAGGTGCAAGGCTTTAACAATCTCCTCAAGCTTAGGTTCCTTTTCTGTACCGTTGAAGGGTAGCTGATCAAGGATGGGGATCTTTAGGAGCCGGGAGAACTCCTCCAATGTAGGTACCAACTGATAATCCAAGAAGGTAAAACAGTGATGCAGAGGGTCAAAGAACTGGAACAAGACCTTTATCATATCTTCCTCAATGTTGGTGTTGACCAAGCTGATGAGTCTTCCATGCCTTTCACTGAATGAAGAGTTCTCGGGAATCCTGGATATAAGCTCCTTGAGCTGAGGAGGGATCCTTACAAGACTGATTTGAATTGTCTTTCTACGAACAGTTTCCATGTCCTACAAAACAAGAACAAAGATGAAGATTCGAACCCCTGAAATGGTTAGTTAATGCACATGATGCTGGATGATGTCATGATGCTATGATTAAACAGATATGTACAAAGACAAACATGTAAGGCACACAAGGCACACAAGACAGGCCCTTAAGGTTTAAGGCCAGCATGGGGTCTGGGTAGTACCCTCTTGAAGTTGGTGAGTTAAACCTGTCCTAATCAAAGTAACCGGGTTCTAAGGTTCCCAATATCACGGGATTGCTTTCATTGTTCATCGTTTCGATTTAGCCACTGAACTGGCGACCGAAATATTCCAGGAAAGCAACCCTCAATTGAGTGTAGTATCGAGTATCAACCAACCTCGGACTGCACCAAAGTCAGTTATCTCACTACCCTAAAGAGGCCAAGATGGTTCAATTAAGGTTCCTAAGGTCTGTTGATGCTTCATGACACCACATGGAGGCCCCGTACTCTCCTTGACTGAACTCAAGGGTTACCGGTACACACCAAAGTGCCACATCAACGTAGCAGACTGTTTCAACCATGTCGGTATACCCCGCACAGTTCCCTCACAGCCTTGTTGCTACTTTCTAAGAAAGGTATCCCCCAGATCCGGGTTAGGATCTATAGAACTCCCAAGACAGTCCCACAATAATAAAGCAAGCAAGTCAATACAATTGAAAACACAATGATCTTAGTCCTAAGGTACACCTCACTTTAAGTTTTATCCCCAGCAGAGTCGCCAGTTCTGTGATCGGTGGATCTGGAACTGACTGTTTTAAAGCTGGTTCGCGAAATGTCGCGGAAGCAAGAGTCGCCACCGTCTTTTATTTTCTCCAAATGGAAAGGACAAAAGCACAGAAAAATTCCTTAAAGAGATTGCTCTCGGTTCGGGAGGTAGATTATAGAAAGGGAAGGTGTTAGCACCCTTTCTATCCATGGTTATCCATGGGCTCTTAGGTACTTGCTCAATGTGTTTTCAAAATTGTTTGTTTGCTTTTCAATTGTGGGTTTAAAAGTTTCTTTGAAAAATTTCAGTTCGACTCGTACGTCAGAGTGTTTGAAAAATTTGCTTTGAAAGCTTTTGAAAAGTGTTGGTGTGAAAAGATTTCAGTTTGTTTTGAGATTAGAGCAAGTATCCTTGATAACCTACCTACCCTAAGGAATTCGTCTGTGTAAAAGTCCTTTAAAGTAGTGCTATCCCACCATTGAGAGGTAGGTAGCACCACCGTTGGAGGTGTTCGGGTCAATTCGAGTTTTAGGGACATGGTGATCACCGGAGCAATGGGAAGACACCTTAGAAGCTACCCTCATGCCAGGTTCCCGGATCATGAGGACTTACTAAGACGTCTTCTACTCGACAACCATCTTTCGAAAGGCAACAGTGAGGCGTACCCTAGGGGTGGTGTGTGCGGTTTGTGTGTCATGTTTCAATTATTTTGTCTTGTCATGTTTGTTGTGATCTACGCTTGATTTTATTTTTAAGTCCATACATTCTTTCATGCATATTTATTAACAGTTATATATTTGCGAGAAAATAAATCTAAACTATTACAAATGGCGCGGGTCCACATCGCCAAAATAAACCGAACCCGATTTGACTGAAAGTAAAGAAGCAATAAAATAAAAGTGCGAGAAATAAAGTTACAAGGCTTTGGGGCATGTACATAATTATAATAAATGACATAAAATAAATGCGCAAATTAAATACATGATGAACATGGGCGTTGGACCCTTTTACAAACAATTAAAATTAATGAGGAATTAAAATGAAAGTATTAAATATTTTTGGTATTTTGTGTTTTTTAAGATTTAAAAGAAAAAAGAAAAAGAAGGAATTAATTATAATTGACTAACCCTAATTCTATTGTTTTTTAAGTTTATTGCAAAAATGTTATATTAATCTAAATTAAACCCTAATTTTTGCTTATGTACATTGAATTATAAAAATAAAATAAATAAATAAATAAATAACATTGTGATAAGAAAAAAAATTAAAAAAGGTATAAAAATTATTAATTAACCTAATTCTATATTTTTGGATTTTATTAAAAAGGAATTAAAGTTAAAAACCTAATTAAACTAATTAGTTACATGTAATTTATTTATAAAAGTAATTAAAATAAAAATTATATTTTTTTGCCTTTTTCTGATTTTTTAATTAAGTTTTTGCATTTTGTAAAAAAAATAAATTAATTAAATTGAGATGATAAATTAAACAAAATTGCAAAAAGAAAATAAGATAAAAAAAAGTGAAAAGAAAATGCAAACCAGGGGGGGGGGGTAGCCCCAAAATTGGAGGTCAAATTAGTGAAATCTGGCCCAATAAGCAATGGAATTTGTTGACTTTCCTAAGCCACGTGCATGCCTGCTGACTTGTCCTTATGGTATTCCCCAGTACACAACCCTTGATCTGATTCCACTAAGTGCGTGGCTGGCCTGATATGGTGAGTACACGGTAGTCTGCAACGTCATATCTACACCTGAATATATATTGAAAAAGTATATTGAAGTAAAGTAGACCTGGGGATCGAACCCAGGTCTTATGCATTACTCATGCGTTCGCTTGCCATCTGTGCCATTTAATCCATTCGTTATATAATAAACAAATAAATCATATAAGACAAAAGCAACGCGCTAGTGACTGAAGCGCGCGAAACTTTGAATGAACGAATCGTTGGTTGACACCACATCATCGTCCTCACCACCCCTGCAAAACAAAACTCAAAGGCAACGTTTTCTTACGCGTTTCATTAGGCAGCTTTTGAAAAAATAGCGATTAGGCCTGTGTGGTTTAGAAATTAGGCGCGATGAGTGGTCCTTGTTCGTCTAGGCTCACTGAATACAACCATGGTGGTCTTAAGGGCTGATTTTACCTGGTTTCAAAAGCCCCAATTTTGTACCCTGCAAAACCCTAAGGAACGAACATGGTAGATTCGCGTATGTGGCACAAAAACACAATTGAATACGTTGGTTAGCTTAGAAACTTCATTATGAGCCAGAATCCATAAAGAAAAATGCAAAAGGATGCTTGAATTATGCTATGCGATTTCAAGAATTTTGCTTCACAGTTTGACTTATGGATACCAATTCAGGGCGTTTTGGTTGATGTTAGTGATTGAGAATCGTTCAATGGTGTCTCAGGATGCTATTAGAAAAAGAATTAAGGCTTAAAACTCTTTAGAACCTTGATTTCAGATTTGAGTTTTTATCCAAAATTTTCAATGTTGCAATAAGCTTTTGAGCGCAGCATATGATGTGTTAGGCTTAGGGTTTGACTTGGTGCTTATGATGGAAGAGAATTGGCTTGCTAACTGACCTAGATTCATGCTCATGAGAGAACTAGTCCTAGGGTTTTTTCATTAACAAATTTTTCCTTCTTTTAAGCCAAGACCAAGACTTAGTGTGCAATTTAACCCTAGCCTGAGTTTTTGAGTTGGCCCATGATACATGGAAGTTGTCCAAATTCAAATGACACTATTCCATTGGTTTTTGAATTTTATTTGAATTTTTAAAGATTTAAAATGAATTAAATTATCAAAAATTAAATAAAATAGAAAAATCAATATTTGGTCTTGAAATTAATCATGGGACACGTGTGTGGCATGACAAGGATGAATCAAGTGGAAGAAAGTGGGCCCTTTTGTCAAAAATTGGAGTTTCAAGGATAGTTGACTTTTGCCATTTTACAAAAATTTCCCAACTTCTACAAGGCATAACTTGCTCAATTTTTAAGCTTTTCACATGTTCTTGGACATTTTGGAAAGGTCTTTGAGTCCTTTAACCAATGCCTTTGGTCCCATGTCATTTTGATTTACCAATCTCAAGTTATGGTCTTTGACTTAAAGTCCCTTTTTGTTGACTTTTGAAAATGACCTATAATGTTGAAATTGATAACTTTTTGTGAGAGCATTTCTTGGACTTGAAGTATGAAGATGAGTTGTAGGAAATGTCTTTCTCTTCAAAATGAGATTTGGATGGAATTTTTCTGATAATCCATGTGAAAGTTATGCCCTGGTCAATTTCAGTTGACTTTTTCAGCTGTCCAAATATAGCAACTTTTGCATCTTTGATGATTTCTGAGCCAACCTTTGAGAATCATGATCAAGCATTGATCAAATGATGTTTGTGGCTTCAAAATGATATGTTGACCAAAAATTTGAACTTTTGACTGTCAAATGACCATTTTGCCCCTACAGTTGACTGTAGTGCAATTTAGGGTTTTGACTGTGCAATCTTGAGCTGAATGCCTTGAAACTTGATATGAGGATGCTTGACCATGTTTGTAAGCATATGAGACTTGATTGGGCCTTTGAAAACTACCTTTCCTTGATCAGACCACAAACCCTAGTTTTGACTGTATGGGGGACTGTTGCACTGCACAACCCTTGGGGAATTTTGTGACTTGGCTTGGCAATTTCTTGAAGAATATGGGAGGGCAAATTTTGGGGTATAACAGTCATGTAGTAGTGGGCGTTTCTGGTTTCGTTGATCTCATCATTTGGAACACACGGAGCAATCTTTGCCAGATGTTTGTCATAATTCCTCTTGTCAACTAAATTGACTGTTGACATGAAGTAACTCTGGTCTGCTTCAATGTTTTCCACGATGCCATCTTCTCTCTATAGAACTAATCGCTGGTGCATTGACGAAGGAACTGCCCCTACGCCATGGATCCACTCCCTTCCCAGCAATAAGTTGTAGTTGGCCTTGGCTTCGATCACCATAAACATGGTGGGCCTACAGCTTGAGCCTATTGTCAAGTCCAACTGAACCACTCCCAGTGTTTTGCCCACTTTCCCTTTATAATTGGATAGAACCATATTGTGGGGCTTGATGTCTCCTTCGCGGATCTCTAATCTTTTCAGCATGAAGTGGGGTATCAAATTGACTGCAGCACCCCCATCCACTAGAACCTTATTCACGCCATGGGCACCAACTTTTGCCCGAATAAATAGTGGCTTAAGATGGTTCTTCATAGCTGGTTCTGGACGTTCGAAGAACGCATTTTGCTCCTCGACAGCCCCATTGTCCATCACATAGTAGCACACAGGCCTATGCTTCATCAAATCTATGGTATCTTCTTCCTCATATTCATCAATTTCAGTTTCCTGTCCAAATTCACAGGGAAGCACAGATACCACGTTGCAGTTTAGGTTGAATGAAGACTCCCCCTCCGATTCGAAGTTATCAGTTATCATATCTTCGTCTTCTTCTGGGCCTGGAGTGTATTCCTTTGGTTCATCTAGTTGTACTTCAGAGAAAAGCCTCCTATTAACTGGAGGTTTGTCTTCAGTTTGATTTTTTGGTGAGGGTTTGTTGGTGCTAGATTCACCTTGGTTCTTTGTTGAAGTGACCCCTTTATTTGCCACAGCTTCCGTCTCAGCCTTTCGAATCCTATGTTTCCTGCGCCACTGGGATCTTGACATGGGGTTCCTTCCCTTGTAGTTTTCCAATCTTACCTCTCCCCTCTTTGCTATGTTGAATTGCCTTCTGTATGTCATAGCATGGCATGCATTTCGTTCGGTGTTTCTCCATCTGTCTTTGCCTTTGTCGTTTCTGACTTGCAGCCATCTGTCGGTTGGCACTTCAGCAGGGAGTTTGAAAGTCACTCTTCGAGCAGCCTTGGGATGAGGACTATCAGGCCTTCGTTGTTTGTGTCTGCTATCGAAACGTGGGCCCATCTGAACATTTTCTTGATGGTTTCAGCAAGGGGCGAAAGGAATTGTTTCGAAGGCTCTGGCCATGCTTTGATCATACACAACAGAACACCTTGGGCATATCAAGCACTTGGTTGCCCCTTTGTAGCAACGAAACACAAATTCCAGCAAACTTTCTCCAGCCTTAGGATAACACCTGAATAACTGGTTATCCTGGCGCCAATTGTTGCCAGTTCGAGCCCTCTGTATCCTCTCGAAGTTCGCAGTGATTCTCTGATTGCAGAGGATGCTGCACCTAGGGCACAGTATCATGCCTGTATCTCCCTTGTGGCATGTCATGAGGTAATCCTTGAGACTAGCCTCTCCAGCATGATTATCCTCCAATTTATACTTCTCTTTTTCTAAGTATCTTTCTACCTCCTCCATCTCAGAGTGAGGCCTCTCCATATCCACCATGTTTACCTCAACATCTTCCCCCTTAGCTTCATCGTCTCCCCATCCCGTGGGTTTTATATCTTCAATGTGGACTTTTGAACTCTCTGGGGCGGAATATTTGACCAAATAGTCAAATTTTCCACTGGGTTCCCCTAAAGTGTCCCATATTTCTTTCTGAGGGGAAGTTGGCTTCGTGATTTGGACTTTCTCCAATTCCAGCCTCAGGCCTTCAGTGACCTGTGTCAATTCTTGGTTTTGATTTTCCTGGCCTTCAGTAGCCTGGATTTCTTTTGCAACAGCTAAAGGTGCTGCTTCAATCGAAGTCTCTGGTAGCTTCTGGACGTCTTCAGTGACCTCCTTATCGACTTCGACTATCACCCAGCTTTCGTTTTCAGTACCTTTCTCTCCTATTAGGGCATCAATTTGGTCAGCTTCCACCATGTTAATCTCTCAAATGCATGCAGTCTCGGAGTAGTTGGTGTCTGCGACATCCAAGGGATCTTCGTCCACTTTCATCTTTGCTTTATCAGCAAACTTCAGTCTGCCATCTTTGATTGCATTCTGAATTAGGTCCCTGAAAAGAAAACATTGTGAGGTTTTGTGGCCTAGGAAACTATGATATTTGCAAAATCCTCTCTTCTTTCTTTGATCTAAAGGAGGTATTTTGACATTTGATGGCACAATGAGTTGGCCATCTTTGACAAGTAAATCAAAAATCTCGTCACATTTAGTGACATCGAAGGTATAAACCTTCTTTGGGAATTTGTCACTTTTCTCATTTTCAACAATCTCTTTCCCTTTTGTGGGAACTAATAATTTGCAGGAGTAGGGTGGTGCCTATTTTAATTCAGCGAGGTCGATTTCGACCTCTTCGAATTCGAATTCAGGATAATCTTCTGCTTCCTCAGTTCTAACATAGGAGATCCTTTCCTTCTTATTATTTTTAAAGACTCTGGCCTTTTCGGCCTTTAGCCTTTCGACCTGTCGAACCCTGTCAGCTAACTGAGCCATGTCCCTCAAATATTGAGTGTCTAGTTTCTTTCGAATAGAGTAATCCAAGCCACCAGCGGCCATTTCGACTAACTCATGTTCAGGCACCATTGTGTAACATCTGGATTTCAAAAACCTAAATCTATTCAGATAATCATCTATGGGTTCAGTGAACTTTCTCTTGACACTGGCTAATTCCTTCAAGCTTATCTTTGACTGTCCCATGTAAAACTGTTCATGGAATAATCTTTCCAAAAAAGCCCAAGTGTCAATGGACCCAGGAGGCAAAGTGGTGAACCATGTGAAGGCGTTTTTAGTCAGGGAACTTGGGAAGTATTTAATCCTGAGGTCTTCATTATTGGCTATATCTCCCGCTTCAGTTAGATATCTGGCTATATGTTCGACCGTTGACTCATTGGTATCCCCAGCGAACTTTGTAAATTTAGGGACTTTATATCCCCTTGGTAAATCAGTATGCATTATGCAATCTAATATAGGAGAAGCATAATTTGGCCTTCTCATTCCTGTGTTGAGGCCATTCTGGGCCATGACTCTCTCTATCATGGTGGTTAAATTGTTTTCTGCCAAGATGTTATCGTTTTGAATTTTATGAACGACATCATCAGCATCTTGATTTCGACCCACCATGACAACCCCCCTAGGTTGTTCTTCTCGAAACTCTGGGACTTCCAGCCTTTCGACCCTTGCCCCTGGTTCCATAATTTCTCTTTGTGGGCCTGGGATCATTGGGGCTTCTAGCCTTTGTGCCCTTGCCCCCAAGTTAACTTCTTCTCTAGGTGGTCTGTAAGTTGGGTCGTTAGCAACTTGTTCCATAACAGGGATGTTTGCTCGAACTCCCGCCTGATTCTGCCTACGCATCTCTGGGGGAGCAAAGAAATCTGCTATTCGACTCATGTTATCAGCGTTTTCTCTGTTTGTCACAGTCACATTTGGTACTATTGGGGCAAATATTTCCTGCATGGTTTGTGCTAATATCCATATCATATTATGGTTACTGTCATCCATCAATTGCCTAAAAGCCAACTGGTTTTCTGTGGTTAGAATAGGCATTGTGCTATGACCCACTGACCCTTGGTTATTTGTCATAAACTGATTCGCCCCAGACCCAGACCCTAATTGTGGTGATGAATTCGATGTGGAGTTGTGTAAACCTGCCATAAAAGATGTTGGCATTCCATAAGAGGAATTTCTAGTTCTATTAGCATCGAAACCGAGTGGTCTAGTTAGTGGAGTGGCGAAATGGGTTTGTGTCCCTGATGGTGGAACAAATCCCCCAGGATAACCAATGGTTCCAGTATTTCCTAAGATCGAACTATTAGTTGATATGCCACTTACTCCATTAGTGGCTATATTACTGGTAGAAGACGCAACAGACTGTGCATTCGAAGGGATCACATTAGATGTTCCCATCGAAGCGGATACATTAGTGCCTGTTGTATGTGGGGCATTTTGTTCCCCTTGTTGATTGTCAGAATTAGACATCTTGTTCAAACGTTTTCTTCTGGATAAGGGTTGATTGCTGTTGGTTATTTTACCACTTCTTAGGTTCATAAAACAACAAACTTATCACTCAGAGGGTCTTTTTATAATGGTTATGTCTCAACAATCTTTATTTCTGTTCTAAACTCTGTAACGTCCAATAATTGGTCCCACTGGGCGTGCCAATTTGTTTACAGTGATTTCTGGTAAACAACCGCTAGTCCTCCAAACTATCGAATAAACTTACTGACTGTTATTCAATTCCTCTGGTAACTCGCAGGATCGACTAGATTGATCCTAGGACGTGTTGGTCATTAGGGTAACTCTCATGATCGAACAGGTATTCATGGTTGGTATTTAGAATGTTGTGTAGGTGTTTGACTTATTTCAATTTCTCTCTTAAAGATCTAAAGGTGTAATCAAAATATATGTGCGCGAAACTAAATTGCATGAATAAAGGTCAATTGTAAAGACATGTAAAAACTGCATAAAAGACAAGTAAATGACTTTGAAACGTAAAAAACACAGTTAATGTAAAAGATGCTCTGGAATATAAAAGATTCAAATTATGAAGAAAGTGTTTAATGCAAGAAAACTGTAAAATTGCTTTAAGTGAAAAAGGTGCTCGAAGGATAAAAACTTGAAGACAAAGGTATAAAATGTATAACAGTTTCTGAAATGTAAAGTGTTTAAAACGGAAAGAAAATGTTTAGATGTAAGGCATCAGTAAAAGATTTCGAATGAAAGTACTTTAAACGCAAAAACTTGTAAATGGTATTGACATGAGGATAAAGGAAAGTACTGGAAATGATAAAGGGTTTTCATTAAATCATAAATATGTGGTGCTATCATACGTACATTGCTATTGCATTCGTTTCCCTAGCCATGTGGTAATTTGAATGTTTACTGAGTTTTCTTGTACAATAGATATGACACACGAAATCCTAATGCTAAGACTTCTATTTATACTACTTCGACCATAACGGTCTTGCTATAAGATTCTGCCACGTTCAGAACATGCAGAGCAATGCCTCTCTTTTTGCTTCCACGTGTCTTCGAATGCTCCAGCGCATATATTTCAAATTTCGAACATCCCGCTTGCATTTGAATTTCAAATGTTTTGGCACTTCTTCGCTTCGAACTCACTTCTTAGACACAGCCTTGTTGTCATTTCGAGACTTCTTTGGATATATTCTCATAACTGTCACTCGAAAGCTCTAAGCTCTGTTATTCTTATTCGAAGCATTGCTTCTACTATTTCGAAACATGACGTTTTGTTTCATTTTGATCGAAACATCCAATTTACTTTGCTTCTAATAATATTATCAAAATCTTCAGCCAACAACTATAGTGCACAACCTCTATTATTCCATTCTGAACTTGATTCCTCAGAAAATGATACTTGGTCTCAATATGCTTGCTTCTCCCATGCAACACTGGATTCTTGGCAAGATTGATTGCAGACTTGTTATCAATCATTAGCTTCAGAGGTTTATTTACCTCAATCTTCAGATCTTTCAGCAAGTTCATAATCTACACAGCTTGACATGCAGTCAGAGCACCTGCAATATATTCAGCTTCACAGGTTGACAAAGCAACAACATGTTGCTTCTTGGAACACCAAGAAATAGAACCTCCCAGAAATTTGAATAAGTACCCAGAAGTACTTCTTCTGTCAACTCTATCTCCGTACCAATCAGAATCAGAATAGCTCAGAAGTTCTGATTCGATCTTTCTTCCAGACGAAAATAACACTCCATATTTCAGAGTTCCCTTCACATACCTCAGAATCTTGACTGCAGATTGGTAATGGGACCACTTTAGTTTTCTCATAAATCTGCTAACCATTTCAACTGCATAGAAAATACCAGGTCTGGTATTACACAAATATCTTAGAGAACCAACCATCTGTTTGAAGGTTGTAGCATCCACATCCTCTCCATCATAATCAGAATCCAACTTCTGATTCGTATCAACAGGTGTGATAGCAACCTTGCAATTTTCTAGCTCAAATCTCTTCAGAAGCTCTAGTTCATACTCCATCTGATGTAAAATGATTCTTTTCTCAGAGTATATAAATTCCATTCCTAGAAAGAAACTCATTTTTCCAAGATCTGTCATCTCAAACGCATTCATCATAACTTTCTTGAACTCAGCTATCTCTTGTTCAGAACTTCCTGTGAGTAATATGTCATCAACATACAAACATATCCGAATCATATTACCTTCTGAAGTGTGCTAAACATAAACACCATACTCCATCTCACACTTCTGAAACCCTTGTTCCTTGAAAAACGAATCAATTTTCAAGTTCCAAGCTTTGGGCGCTTGCTTCAATCCATACAATGTTTTGTGTAATTTGAACACTATCCCTTCCTGATTCTTTTTCTCAAATCCAGGAGGTTGTGAAACGTACACCTCTTCTTGTAATGGACCATTCAGAAATGCAGATTTTACATCTAAATGCATCAGAGGCCAATTCCTGTTAGCAGCTATTGCAATCACTAGTCTGATTGTTTCATGTCTCGCTACAGGTGCAAACAATTCAAAGTAATCCAGACCAGGCTTCTGTAGGAAGCCTCTTGCTACTAATCTTGCTTTATGTTTGCCAATTGATCCATCTGGCTTTAGCTTCTGCTTGAAAACCCATCTGACGTTGATGGCTTTCTTTCCTTTTGGAAGTTCTGTCAACTTCCAAGTCTTGTTTCTCTCTATAGCATCAAGTTCTTCTTTCATGGCCTGTAACCAAGCTTGGTGCTTAAGAGCCTCTTTCGTACTCACGGGTTCAGAGTCTACTAACATTGCACATTGAATAACTTCTCCTTCAGAGTTTACTTCAGTGTCTAGCAACATGTCAAACTTTGCAAATCTTCTTGGGATGCTTCTGACTCTTTGTTGCCTCTGAACTGGATCTTCAGAACTTTGAACACCAGAACTTCCCCCTTCAGAAGATCTTGCTTCATAGTTTTGACTTTCCCTAAAACCTTTACTGTCTTCAGAGTCTTGAAAATTCCCAGGGTCTGAAGCATCATCAAAGTCAGAGCCACTACCTTCAAAAATACCATCTTCAAAAGTTGGATCACCTATGCCTTCAGAAGTTCCACTTTCAGAATCATGATCATCGTCAAAGGCTGAATTTCCTTAAGAAGCTCCTCCTTCAGAAGTTCCACTTTTAGAATCATGATTTCTACCAGAAACATGATCATCTTTAGAAGCTTGTCCTCCAGAACCTACATCTTTATAGTTTTCCCTTCTAGAAGTATGATTACCACCAAATTATGGATCATCATCAAAATCTGGATCAGAATCAGATTCACCATCTGACTCACCTTCAGAGTTTTCAGAGTCATCATCTTCTGAGTCTTCTTCAGAAGCATAATCTTCTTCAGACTCAGAATCACCTTCGGATTCTAACTTGTCTTCAGAAACCTCAGATTTTGACTCATCTTCAAAATCTTCAAAGTCGTCATCTGATTCTAACTCAGAGTCATATTCTGATTCTGACTCATACAAAATAACTCCTTCAGAATCAGAATATTCAGAGTCATATTCTTCTTCCTCTTCAGAATCAGAAAATGACAGTTTCACTGGTTCCTCATCAGATTCATAAGCCATAAATAGCACAGGTTCATCATCTGAATTTCCTCTGGCTACATTTGCTTCTTCTGACTTTCTTTCTTTGTTGGACCAGCAATCTCTGGTATAGTGACCAAAGTTCTTACAACAGTAACACTGAACATTCTTCTTGTCAGACTTCTCCTTTCCCTTATGGACATTCTTCTGCCTATTAGAGTTTGAAGCTTCTGACTTTTGACCACCATTAGTTATCTTCCTGGCTTCTGACCAGGTCTGCTTCTGATGCTTCTTACCAAAAGTTACTTTCAGAGCCTGTTGTTCTGCTTCCCTCTCAGAAGTTCTTGCAGTCATACGCAACTCATGTGCCTCTAGACTACTTTGCAGCTCTTCAACTCTCATGGTGCTCAGATATTTGGAATGTTCAATTGCTACAACAATGTAATCAAACTGAGAAGTTAAAGATCTCAAGATCTTCTCAATAATTACTTGTTCAGACAGAGTTTCTCCACAAGCTTTCATCTCATTAGTAATCAGAATCACTCTAGAGATGTATTCAGAAACCTTCTCGTTGTCCTTCATGTTGAGATTCTCATATTGCTTTCTGAGAGACTGAAGCTTCACCTTCTTCACTGATGCGTCACCACCGTAACATCTGACCAGTGTGTACCACGCAGCCTTTGTTGTTTCAGAATCAACAATCTTCTCAAACACATTCACATCCACACATTGATGAATGTAGAACAACGCTTTCTGATCTTTCTTCCTCAGCGTCTTCTGTGCTATCTTCTGGGCCTCTGTTGCGTCTGCTTCTAACAGATTATAGCCATCAGTGACAAGATCTAACACATCTTGAGAACCAAATAACACGTGCATCTGGATCTTCCAACGATTCCAGTTTTTGCCATCAAATACTGGAAGCTTGGAATGAATATCGCCGTTTCTGTTCATCTTCTACCTTGTGCAATTTACGCAGAAACTCAATGAAAAATCAATGTTTCCCAAATTCCAGAGTTTCCAACCAGGAGCTCTATATACCAATTGTTGGAGCACAAGAAAGATAAAAGGCAAAAGAAATATTTACTGATAGCTTCAAAAATAAGGATTTACAATGAATTACAATAACCTACTCCACTAGGCTATTTATACACACAAATTAAATCTAAAATATATTTTCTACAAAGATATAAGAAGATCTAAGATTTATATCTTCTAACAAAGATATAAACAATCTAAAAGATATTCCTAAATATAAATTAATATCTAAATAAATCTAAATTAATTCTAACAATGATAAACAAATATCACTCTTCACAACTTAATTAACAAACCTGAATCTTATTGGATCTAAACCAAACCTTAAATCCATAATTACTTAGATGTTATTCCTTCGAAGAGAGTAAAAGAATGAAAGTAAACATATCTGAATCAAACCAAAATCACCACCACTTATCTAAAACTGAAAAAACCAATTTTCAAACCACAAAAAAGTTTCAATTTTTACACCAGAAATAAATACTCAATAATAAATTCATCAACTTTATAACAATTACTTTCTTAAAATATATAAAACAAAAACATTCCATATAACTCTCTTTCATAATCTAGAATCTTCACAAAACCCTAACTGAAACTAAAAGGTTCATGTATAGTCTACAAAAATATAAATACTTCAATTGAATCATAATATCAGGGTTTGCGAAAAAAATCTCAATTAAATCCATAGCATACAAAATTGGTCTGTATTTCGTATTACAAAAAATCTTCATATCTATAAGCCAAAATCCAAAAATATTTTAGGAATGAAGTATAGTAAAAAAAAAGAACTTAGAACATAATTGATGTGATGTATATATTCTTTGTTTATGATAAACAAATATCACTCTTCACAAACTTAATTAAAAAACCTGAATCTTATTGGATCTAAACCAAACATTAAATCCATAATTACTTAGATGTTATTCCTTTGAAGAGAGTAAAAGAATGAAAATAAACATATCTGAATCAAACCAAAATCACCACCACTTATCTGAAACTGAAAAACCAATTTTCAAACCACAAAAAAGTTTCAATTTTTACACCAGAAATAAATACTCAATAATAAATTCATCAACTTTATAACAATTATTTTCTTAAAATATATAAAACAAAAACATTCCATATAACTCTCTTTCATAATCTGGAATCTTCACAAAACCCTAACTGAAACTAAAAGGTTCATGTATAGCCTACAAAGATATAAATACTTCAATTGAATCATAATATCAGGGTTTGCGAAAAAAATCTCAATTAAATCCATAGCATACAAAATTAGGGTTTGTAGACATATTGTTGTACCCCAAAATTTGCCCTCGCATTTTTCCACAAGAAATCTCACCTTCAGGAATTTCCTAACTTTGCAAACTGGCTCAAGAATCGGACAAACGGACTTTTCTTGTCAGTCAAGCGAAATTAGGGTTTTTACTGATTTTCAGGACTCTGGATTGTTTCACAGTTGGCTTAGGGTTTTGGATGATTTTTGGTTCAATTTTGATCAGGCGAATGTTATTTGGCATTTAATCAGGAATTAAGGTTTTATGGGCATATTCTCAGCAAAATTAAAATTCCACAGCACTTTGCAAGATTTTCCAAGATTCGAGTTGGATTCGCATTGTTTTGACTTAATCAGTAAAAGAGGCAGTTGGGTTGAATTCATGTTGTTTTGTTTGAGCCAGTCAAAGAGGATGTGCAGTTTGGAATTACAGTGCTTGGCAAAGAATCAGTGAAAAAAAGGAATGCGCTTGATCAGTTTATTTTGGTTAACTGCTGCTTTGTTTTGGATATTGGAAAAGACAGGTTTAATTGATCAATATTACTAAGACATTGTTTCATTTAAGTTATTTATTATTCTAAATTGAGTGATTGAAATTTATTTTTCAATTGTTTTAATTCCAAGAGTTTTAAATAAATAAATAAGCAATAAAGAGAAAATAGAATAATGGAAACTTTTATGTATCTTTAAATTAAATGTACAATTGATGTTTGGAATTTAAATTACAAACATTGGTCTTACATTGATTTAAATTTAAATAAAAAGAAAACTATCCTATTTCTAATTCTTCATTCTTCACTTCGCTCCGGTGCTCCATTATTCATCTGCAAAAAGAAAAGGAAAAGTCAAAAGCAGTTGAATTAATTAAAGGCAGATAAAATTTGCAGTCATCATTAAGGGCCACTGACTGGGATCAGTTGACCCTCTCTGCAAATCACGGGATTTCTCCCGGTTCACAAAGAGGGAAGAATTTTATCATAAATGCAAAATGTCAAAATGCATATTTTTTAAAAATGTCAAACTGCATAGTTCAGAAGTAAGTTCAAACCAAACTGAAAATCCAATTCCAACTTTCTATCAAAGATCAAAAAGTGCAATTTACTGTCAAAATACAAAATCTACCCAAGCTGTCAAAAGAAGATTTGGCAAAGATATGGAAGATATCACAAAGTGTAGCAAGCTGTCAAAGAAAGATAAAGATGCAGAGGAAATCCTATATGCAAGCAAGCTTCCTTTTATCATTGTGATCGGTGGATCTGGAACTGACTGTTTAACGCTGGTTCGCGAAATGTCGCGGAAGCAAGAGTCGCCACCGTCTTTTATTTTCTCCAAATGGAAAGGACAAAAGCACAGAAAAATTCCTTAAAGAGATTGCTCTCGGTTCGGGAGGTAGATTATAGAAAGGGAAGGTGTTAGCACCCTTTCTATCCATGGTTATCCATGGGCTCTTAGATACTTGCTCATTGTGTTTTCAAAAAAGGGTTTGTTTGCTTTTCAACTGTGGGTTTTAAAAAGTTTCTTTAAAAATTCCAGTTCGACTCTTGTATCGGTCCTCAAGAGTGTTTGAAAAATTGCTTTTGAAAGCTTTTGAAAATGTGTCGGTGTGAAAAGTATTTTTGAATTTGTTTTGAAATTAGAGCAAGTATCTAGAGTCGTCTACCTACCCTAAGGAATTCGTCTGTGTAAATGTCCTTTAAAGTAGTGTCATCCCACCATTGAGAGGTAGGTAGCACCACCGTTGGAGGTGTTTGGGTCAATTCGAGGTTCGGGACATGGTGATCACCAGAGCAATAGGAAGACACCTTAGAAGCTACCCTCATGCCAGGTTCCCGGATCATGAGGACTTACTAAGACATCCTCTACTCGACGATCACCTTTCGAGGCAAGGCAACAGTGAGGCGTACCCTAGGGGTGGTGTGTGATTTGTGTGTCATGTTCAGTTATTTTGTCTTATTCATGTCAAGGTGATCTATGCGTTTGTTTTTATTTTTATCATTCATTCTTGCATGCATTTATTAACAGTTAAAACAGATGCGGAAATTGAAAGTTCTAAACTATTACAAAGGCGCGGGTCCACATCGCCAAAAATTAAAATCCAGGACCCGATTTGACAAAAAATAAAGAACTAAAGTGCGAGAAATATAAAATGTCCGAGTTACATGGCTTTGGGAGAATTACATAAATATTTAAAAGAAGGAATAAAGATGCGCGAATTGAATTGAAATTGAAAGCGAGGGCGTTGGACCCTTTTTAATGAAATTAAATTATATTGAGCAAATTAATTAAATTAAAATAAAAAAGAAATTATTTTTGAGGTTTTTTGTATTTATGGTTTTTTATGAGAATTAAATGAAATTAAAATATTAATCCTAATTCTAATTTTTTTATTTATTAAGAAAAACATGTTAAAATTAAACCTAAAATTAATCTAATTATTTACATGCAATTTTGATTTATAAAAATAAATAATTAATTATTAGTGAAATTTATTTACAAAAAATATTAATTAAATAAATATATTTTGATTTTTATGACTTTTCTGTTTTTTACTATTTTTTATATTTTATGAAAATAAGTTAAATTAAAGGAATTAATTAAAAAAAGAAATAATTGAAATAAATAAAATAAGGAAAAGAAAGAAAATACAATACCTTGGGGGGTTTCTGTCCCCTTTTTGGAGGTGAATTGGAGTGGTTTGGCCATTTGTGTTCCGGCCTCATCATGCATAAGTTGTTCTACTTTGGCCATTTGGCTTTTGGCTTTTGGCCATTTGCGTTCTGGCTTCAACATTCCTTAATGTCTGGCTTAATGTCTGCCTCGGTGTAAAATGTTCTGTTTTGGCCATTTGGCTTCTGGCCTTTTGGCCATTTGGCTTTTGGCCTCAACGTTCCTTAATGAACCTGCATGGGATCCTGTCTAAATCTGCAGTGTTGAACCTCATGAACACATTAAATAAAATCATAAAAATTCAAATAAAACCAACATATGAAGAAATTTAATGTTTAGGCACTATATGACATGTATGAATGATTATACCCTTTTGATCATGGAGATCAAATCAACCTTACCCTTACTGGAAAAGTAGTGACATGAATGCTTTTATGCCCTTTGGATCATGGAGATCAAGCCAGCCTTACCCTTACTGAAGAAGTAATAAGATGTTGGTTTGTAACTGAGATGGCTTGTTTGTAGTGAGAGAGGGATTTGTAATAAGGATTTCAAGGTTTTAGGGTTCTTGAAAGAGTTTGATATTCTGACAGTGTTGTGGCAAGGTTTTTTCTCTCTTTTTTCCTCTTTTTTGGTTTGTGTGAAAAGAAGGTGATTATATAATGGAAATTAGGGTAAAGCAAATGGGCTTTGAATGTGCAATTGGGCCTCCAATATTCACTTGAATTCGTCACTTTCCAGGCTAAATCGCAGGGACTTAAGTGCATTTTTTGAAGTTGAAATGTGAAAACAAAATGTAGCTGACATCGAGAAATAACTCCTGTTCGAAAATCAACTCAATCGGATAAACGGTGAATTAGTTATGAATTTTTGAAGTTTCAGCTCAGACAAACTTATTTTGGGCTTCAGTGTCGACTCTTACACGTTCTTCAATAAAAAACTGGTATTGATCGGTGCATAATTTGGTCTCGACTTTTGAAGCAAAGTTGTAGATCTATGAGTCAGTAACCTTGTGTAAAAATATGAGTCCAATCCGATAAAAATTGACCGAGTTATGAATTTTCGAAGTTTCGGCCCAGATGAAATAATATTCAGCATTCAGGATTTTCGGCGTGTCACGCACTCTGAGCAAAAAACGAAGGCCTTTTGAATACCGTTTGAACTCAATACCTTCTGTGAAAATGTAGCCAACTCAATTTGTGAAATTTTGGCACCGGAACCAGCTCGATACGATGAAAATCGACCAAGTTATGATTTTTTGAACATGACGCAAATAAACTTCTGTCACAAATTTCTGCACGAAAATACTTGATAAATCCACATTTTTGAAGACCTTCTGATCGAAATTGGCTTCCAGCCGTGAGAGATGAAAACGTAGATAATGTCAAGACGGAATTTTGGCCACTGGAACGGGTTCAAAACGAGTCACGATCTTCAAGCTATGAATTTTTTAGCGCGTAAAAACTGCACTTTCAGCACACTTTTTCACTATATTTCTTCAAGAAAACTCACACATTCGGATACCTTCTTTAAAGAATTGACTCTTGAGCCGAACCTGAATTTGAGAATATGTTATCAGAGATATCTTGGCGAAAGAACACCTGAATATAACGCGCCGGCTTGGACTTGTGAATTTCCTTGAAATGTTTTGAGAAATATGGGAGGGCAAATTTTGGGGTACAACAGTTGCCCCTGTTCAATCTTCTTAGACCTGAGGATGCAGATTGGCTAACGTGCCTTTCGTAATCCGAAGGTGGAAGATGATTGAACACTAGAGTGCCCAGAAATTTGCACTCACATAATAGTATGATGGTGGGGAATGGGCTTATAGATGCCATTTGGAGATTGATGGATAGGATGATGGGCTTATAGATGCCATCTGGATGTTGATCGCGTAAGAGATTCCTTAGCGATAGCTTGCGTACCTGCAAAACAGAAAATGATTACCTGACATGTTGCAGGAGCTGGTTTTCAGATGCTTGGTATAGATGTGTCCTGACTGGTTACAGGAGATGGATCCGGAGCTTCAAAAGATGATGAATGAACCAGGGATGGTTACCACCTCAGCATGAACGGTGAGAGAACCTTGGGTGACTTTAACTTCAACAACGCTCGTTGAGAAAATCTTGGTGGGAATTACCATCTTCGCAGTATCGGGAAGAGAACCAATAGGGAATTATAACCTGAAAGGGAATTACATTTCACGCACCGTCGGGGAGAGAACCATAGGAAATTATAACCTGAAAGGGAATTACATCTCACGCACCGTCGGGGAGAGAACCATAGGAAATTATAACCTAAAAGGGAATTACATTTCACGCACCGTCGGGGAGAGAACCATAGGAAATTATAACCTGAAAGGGAATTACATCTCACGCACCGTCGGGGAGAGAACCATAGGAAATTATAACCTGAAAGGGAATTACATCTCACGCACCGTCGGGGAGAGAACCATAGGAAATTATAACCTGAAAGGGAATTACATCTCACGCACCGTCGGGGAGAGAACCATAGGAAATTATAACCTAAAAGGGAATTACATCTCACGCACCGTCGGGGAGAGAACCATAGGAAATTATAACCTGAAAGGGAATTACATCTCACGCACCGTTGGGGAGAGGACCATAGGAAATCATAACCTGAAAAGGAATTATCACCTCACGCACCATTGGAGAGGGAACCAAAGGAAAAGGAATTATCACCTCACTCACCGTCGGAGAGGGAACCATCTGAAAAGGAATTATCACCTCACTCACCGTCGGAGAGGGAACCATAGGAAAAGGAATTATCACCTCATTCACCGTCGGAGAGGGAACCATCTGAAAAGGAATTATCACCTCACTCACCGTCGGAGAGGGAACCATGGGAAAAGGAATTATCACCTCACTCACTGTCGGAGAGGGAACCATCTGAAAAGGAATTATCACCTCACTCACCGTCGGAGAGGGAACCATAGGAAAAGGAATTATCACCTCACTCACCGTCGGAGAGGGAACCATCTGAAAAGGAATTATCACCTCACTCACCGTCGGAGAGGGAACCATAGGAAAAGGAATTATCACCTCACTCACCATCGGAGAGGGAACCATAGGAAAAGGAATTATCACCTCACTCACCGTCGGAGAGGGAACCATCTGAAAAGGAATTATCACCTCACTCACCGTCAGAGAGGGAACCATAGGAAAAGGAATTATCACCTCACGCACCGTCGGGGAGGGAACCATAGGGAATTATAATCTCAAAAGCGGACGTCTGAGAAAAACCTGATAACTTCTACTGAGTCTTCATCAGAAAAATCTGTTTGGGGTCGATTTAGCTGGACTAGAGAAGGCCTTGGACTGGATAAGAAATCTTTGGAGTCGATTAACTGAACCGGTCTAGGTCTTGAAATATGATTGAGATTTTAACTGCATCTTTCCTGAAAGGTAAAGGTCAGTCATATGCAATGCATGATATGGATCAAGCAATGATGTTCTTAACATAAATGAGATTTGTATGGTATGATGCGTCTATGCATGCTATAATGATGTATGGAAGTGCGATGTTTATGAATGTATTTTTTCGTCTAGGAAAATAAATCCTTGACGGGTGCCGGGAAGTCACTCCTGGGCTGATGTTGAAGTATTAATTTATTGCTTCCGCTGGGGATGAGAGTTGCAAGAATACCGGTAGGAGAAGATGACTCCGTTGGGGAATAAACTTGGCGAATGGAATATTCTGTGGGGAGAAAAGTACTCTGACGATCTTGCTGGGAGGCAATACTCTGTGGGGAGAAAGATACTTTGCTGAGTTGTTGATAATAGCTTGCTGGGGATGCCCTTGTTGTGCTGGAAGTGTTAATAGACTTCGCTGGGGATAAGAAGACTGTGTTGACGACGACCTTTCCGTGGCTTCTGGCTGAGGATAACCCAGTTATATCCTGGTAAGGAAATAAATCTTTGAATAAAGCCGGACGACGCGTTCGTGTTCTGCGAGGATAAGCTTCCAGAATCTACTGGGGATAAGCTTACTGCTTGGGGGAGATGGATTCCACTTTCCTGGGGACATTGGATTGGACTCTCTTGGGGAAGTTTTGAATTGCGGGGGAAGTGACTCCTTTGCATGTTGATAGAACGCCGGGGAACAATCTTAAATCAAGACTGCCGGGGATGCTTATTAAGACTGTATGCTGCTGGGGAAGGTTGAGATCTGCGGGAGGATACCCAACTTCCTTAAGGTTGATAACTGCTTTGCTTGAGGAGAGTATACTGCTTGCTGGCTCACTCTCTGGGGAATTAAGATACCTGGTTGTGTTCTTCAGCTGAATCTACCTTGATACCTTGGAGGACAGAACAATTAGATCGCTTGGACAACTCTTTATTGCCCCTGTTTCTGATATGGGAGAGGAATACTTGTGAGGTGCTGATAGTTGTTGATGGACAAACTTTCTTCTGGTTGGCAGGTGACAAGATGGCAGGACATAGTCGTACGCTTTGATCCCTAACTTTTGCCTGGACCGCCCTTTCGGGTTTTCAGTCCACCGGGATACCCATTTTTGCCCAAGCCGCCTTTTCAGGTTTTCGACTTGCCGGGTGTACATATTTTTCCATTTTCATCCCTTATTTTCGCCCGAACCCTTTTGGTTCGCCGGGAGGCCCTTGTTTTTGCCTAGGTGTGTCAACCTAGCGGGTATTTGATTTTGCGTAGTATTTTTTCGACTATGTCCACGCTCTCAGAATGTGGGGAGATGCCCCTGTCAGTAGTGTTTTGTCATGCCACCAGAAGGTGTTTGATCAGGCCAGATTCGTTGTTGAAATGCCCCAAGTGACTCAGGCGGAGATTTGCCCCTGGCTGTTTGGCATCTTGAGAGATTCCTTGAATCTTGACTTAACTGCCCCAGATGATGGACAATGATCATGTCGTGCCCCTTGATTGGAAGTGCTTATGTTCACTATGCTTTCATCGTGCGAATTTCCCTGCTGTTCAAACAAAAAGTCATATGCAAACAGAGTTATATTAAAAATGCAAAGCCTATGTCTGTCTTGAAGATTTTGAAAATGCATTCTTTTTCAGAAAACAAGTGAATGTTTGTAAAACGTGATGTCAACTCCGTATTTACCGTAGGCCTTAAGGAGTCAGGATACCTTTCGTAACAGTATGCTTTCGAACTAACCCATGCTTCAGCTAGGACTTTTAAGGGTTATAACGTGGCCTGGTTCATGGTTTTAAAAAACAAAGGATAAAGGCTCAAATTATTTGTACCCACCCGCTCTTCATGATGTTCTTCAAACCTAAACTCAGCTGATCGTGCGTTAGACCTTGTTCGAGTCTTTGCTTTGATGCTCCGGTGATGATTCAGATATTGATAACTTATTTTGAATAGGCAGTCATTCCTTTTTTGTTGAGGGTTTGTAAGACCTCTTTCTTTTTTGATTTTTGTTATCCCTTTCTTTTTTTGCCTGAACTGTTTCCTTTTTTGGAATTACAGTCAGCGGGATGCCCCAGTTTTGTAAGTCTCCTTCATGGGTTTTGACTTAATGGGTTTTTATTTTTTGAGATAATGACTGCCTTTCTTTATTGATTATTCGGAACCATCACTGTCTTTCTTTGTTTTGCAAGGACCTCCTTGGTGCCATTCGTTATGCACTTGGATCAACTGAGAGACTACCCTGCCCCAGGTTATGATTAAGGGTTTTAAATTTCGAAAAGAAAAACTCCTACTTCTTTGGCTCAGAGGGGTTGACGAGGGATTATCTTCCTTATAACTCCAGTGTTTAGGGATTTGAAACAATGCCTGTACTTCATCAGCGGGGTTTGTTCAAAAGCATATTGTAAAGATTGCGGTATCGTTTTCGTCATCCTCCCTCAAGAGGCTTAGAATTTTAGATCAAGAGTTGACATCAGAAAAACTATGAAAATAATTTGCATATAGTGAATACGAATATATTGTTTCAGAACAGACATATGCGATGCATTAATGAAATAACAATGTTTAACATGAGTAAATGTTTGAACAAAAGAAAATTGCAGCTTGAACACTCGAATGAACAAAATTTCCTCAATCCTAGCCATGTTTTGACAAGGGAGCAATGATCCCATTGGGAGTCTCGGCGGGCTTGAACTCGATCTCTTTAGCATCGATCATATTCTGAATCTTGTACTTCAGTGCCCAACAGTCCTCAGTATCGTGCCCCAGGCTATCAGAATGGTAAGCGCACCTCGCTTCTGGGTTGTAATTTAGAGAGGAAGTCTTTGGATTTGCAGGAGGGTTGATCACCGCAATCAGGTTCATCCTTAACATGTGCTGCAGAGCTCGTGACCATGACATGTTGATGTAGGTGAATTGTCTCTTAGGCTCGTCCGACCTGTTCTGATCAACCCGCTGTTCTTGGCGCGGTCGTTGTTGGACCTGAGAAGTAGTAGCAACCCGGAGAGGTCTATTCATTGGACCCGACCTTTGCCTTCTTGGAAGTTGTTCTATGACCTGGTCCCTGATTTGGGCTGGTTGCTTCATGCCTTGAGGAAGTTGGATGATCATGGCTCTCAACTCTCCTTGTTCCTGAGCTAAACCTTGAATGAGGGCCCTTTGCCCCAGCATCTGGGTTTTCAATGTGTCTACCTCAGCTTGTAGACGTTTCAGCTGTTCGTCCTTGTCATCTTCAGGACTCTTTCTGATCAAATTCCCCATGAGGAGTGTCCTCAACTCTTCCTGCCCCTTGGATAGGCTTAGGAAGATCTCTTTGAACTGAGTCTCTTGAGTGTGAAAGTCCTGGTTACCTTGTTGGGAAGTCATTGCTGAAATAAACAGCGACAAAGGTAAGTGTCCTGCAAAAGGAGTACCTGTAATGCAATGATGAGTATGACATGCATGTAATGTTTTCAAGGACCTCGCGGGGTAAACAAGAAAATTTGTTAGCATTTGGATCCGGTAGCTTGATTGAAAGAAACTTCATATTTGTTGAGAGTCTTTCTTCCAAGGGTCAAAGGCTCACCATATCAAGTGGGTCATAGCCCCTGACTTAAGTCATCAACCTTATTTTGCTTTCCAAACAACCTTGGCTAGGGGAACCTTCTTCAGGAGTCAAAGCTCACCATATCAAGTGGGTCATAGCCACTGAAAACTTTGTCTAGAGGAAAATAAATCCTCTTTGCCCCTTGCTGGGATAGTTGATTCACCATGACCTGCATCACAAGCCCTTGAGATCCTTGAAATGGATTAGTCCTTATGCAGGATGTATGCAATGGTATGATGTCATGCTATGCATGGGGTAATGTAGGTAAACCCTGTTACGAGTCCCAATTAAGGACTGCAAACCAAAACCTGCAAGAAACTCAGTACACTCTGTTAGGAGTCCCCATTAAGGACTGTAAACAAAACCTGCAAGAAACTCAATACACTCTGTTATGAGTCCTAATTAAGGACTATAAACAAAACCTACAAGAAACTTAGTAAGCCCTGTTATGGGTCCCAATTAAGGACTAAAATAACCTGCAAGTAGTTCATGTGTCAGATAAAGCATGCAAGTAGTCAAGTACGAAGGCACACAAGTCACACAAGAGAAAGCCCTTAGAGATTAGGCCAGCATGGGGTCTAGGTATTACCCTCTTGAAGTTGGTGGGCTCAACCTGTCCTATTAGAAGTAACCGGGTTCAAAGGGTCCCAATATCACGGGATTGCTTTCATTGTTCATCGTTTCGATTTAGCCACTGAACTGGCGACCGAAATATTCCAGGAGAGCAACCCTCAATTGAGTGTAGTATCGAGTATCAACCAACCTCGGACTGCACCAAAGTCAGTTATCTCACTACCCTAAAGAGGCCAAGATAGTTCAATTAAGGTTCCTAAGGTCTGTTGATGCTTCACGACACCACGCGGAGGCCCCGTACTCTCCTTGACTGAACTCAAGGGTTACCGGTACACACCAAAGTGCCACATCAACGTAGCAGACTGTTTCAACCATGTCGGTATACCCCGCACAGTTCCCTCACAGCCTTGTTGCTACTTTCTAAGAAGGTATCCCCAGATCCGGGTTAGGATCTATAGAACTCCCAAGACAGTCCCACAATTTAAAGCAAGCAAAGAAAGCAATTGAAAACACAGTGATCTTAGTCCTAAGGTACACCTCACTTTAAGTTTAAGTCCCCAGCAGAGTCGCCAGTTCTGTGATCGGTGGATCTGGAACTGACTGTTTAATGCTGGTTCGCGAAATGTCGCGGAAGCAAGAGTCGCCACCGTCTTTTATTTTCTCCAAATGGAAAGGACAAAAGCACAGAAAAATTCCTTAAAGAGATTGCTCTCGGTTCGGGAGGTAGATTATAGAAAGGGAAGGTGTTAGCACCCTTTCTATCCATGGTTATCCATGGGCTCTTAGATACTTGCTCATTGTGTTTTCAAAAAAGGGTTTGTTTGCTTTTCAACTGTGGGTTTTAAAAAGTTTCTTTGAAAATTCTAGTTCGACTCTTGTATCGGTCCTCAAGAGTGTTTGAAAAATTGCTTTTGAAAGCTTTTGAAAATGTGTCGGTGTGAAAAGTATTTTTGAATTTGTTTTGAAATTAGAGCAAGTATCTAGAGTCGTCTACCTACCCTAAGGAATTCGTCTGTGTAAATGTCCTTTAAAGTAGTGCCATCCCACCATTGAGAGGTAGGTAGCACCACCGTTGGAGGTGTTTGGGTCAATTCGAGGTTCGGGACATGATGATCATCAGAGCAATAGGAAGACACCTTAGAAGCTACCCTCATGCCAGGTTCCCGGATCATGAGGACTTACTAAGACATCCTCTACTCGACGATCACCTTTCGAGGCAAGGCAACAGTGAGGCGTACCCTAGGGGTGGTGTGTGATTTGTGTGTCATGTTCAGTTATTTTGTCTTATTCATGTCAAGGTGATCTATGCGTTTGTTTTTATTTTTATCATTCATTCTTGCATGCATTTATTAACAGTTAAAACAGATGCGGAAATTGAAAGTTCTAAACTATTACAAAGGCGCGGGTCCACATCGCCAAAAATTAAAATCCAGGACCCGATTTGACAAAAAATAAAGAACTAAAGTGCGAGAAATATAAAATGTCCGAGTTACATGGCTTTGGGAGAATTACATAAATATTTAAAAGAAGGAATAAAGATGCGCGAATTGAATTGAAATTGAAAGCGAGGGCGTTGGACCCTTTTTAATGAAATTAAATTATATTGAGCAAATTAATTAAATTAAAATAAAAAAGAAATTATTTTTGAGGTTTTTTGTATTTATCGTTTTTTATGAGAATTAAATGAAATTAAAATATTAATCCTAATTCTAATTTTTTTATTTATTAAGAAAAACATGTTAAAATTAAACCTAAAATTAATCTAATTATTTACATGCAATTTTGATTTATAAAAATAAATAATTAATTATTAGTGAAATTTATTTACAAAAAATATTAATTAAATAAATATATTTTGATTTTTATGACTTTTCTGTTTTTTACTATTTTTTATATTTTATGAAAATAAGTTAAATTAAAGGAATTAATTAAAAAAAGAAATAATTGAAATAAATAAAATAAGGAAAAGAAAGAAAATACAATACCTTGGGGGTTTCTGTCCCCTTTTTGGAGGTGAATTGGAGTGGTTTGGCCATTTGTGTTCTGGCCTCATCATGCATAAGTTGTTCTACTTTGGCCATTTGGCTTTTGGCTTTTGGCCATTTGCGTTCTGGCTTCAACATTCCTTAATGTCTGGCTTAATGTCTGCCTCGCCATGTATTGGTGTCATGTGTAAAATGTTCTGTTTTGGCCATTTGGCTTCTGGCCTTTTGGCCATTTGGCTTTTGGCCTCAACGTTCCTTAATGAACCTGCATGGGATCCTGTCTAAATCTGCAGTGTTGAACCTCATGAACACATTAAATAAAATCATAAAAATTCAAATAAAACCAACATATGAAGAAATTTAATGTTTAGGCACTATATGACATGTATGAATGATTATACCCTTTTGATCATGGAGATCAAATCAACCTTACCCTTACTGGAAAAGTAGTGACATGAATGCTTTTATGCCCTTTGGATCATGGAGATCAAGCCAGCCTTACCCTTACTGAAGAAGTAATAAGATGTTGGTTTGTAACTGAGATGGCTTGTTTGTAGTGAGAGAGGGATTTGTAATAAGGATTTCAAGGTTTTAGGGTTCTTGAAAGAGTTTGATATTCTGACAGTGTTGTGGCAAGGTTTTTTCTCTCTTTTTTCCTCTTTTTTGGTTTGTGTGAAAAGAAGGTGATTATATAATGGAAATTAGGGTAAAGCAAATGGGCTTTGAATGTGCAATTGGGCCTCCAATATTCACTTGAATTCGTCACTTTCCAGGCTAAATCGCAGGGACTTAAGTGCATTTTTTGAAGTTGAAATGTGAAAACAAAATGTAGCTGACATCGAGAAATAACTCCTGTTCGAAAATCAACTCAATCGGATAAACGGTGAATTAGTTATGAATTTTTGAAGTTTCAGCTCAGACAAACTTATTTTGGGCTTCAGTGTCGACTCTTACACGTTCTTCAATAAAAAACTGGTATTGATCGGTGCATAATTTGGTCTCGACTTTTGAAGCAAAGTTGTAGATCTATGAGTCAGTAACCTTGTGTAAAAATATGAGTCCAATCCGATAAAAATTGACCGAGTTATGAATTTTCGAAGTTTCGGCCCAGATGAAATAATATTCAGCATTCAGGATTTTCGGCGTGTCACGCACTCTGAGCAAAAAACGAAGGCCTTTTGAATACCGTTTGAACTCAATACCTTCTGTGAAAATGTAGCCAACTCAATTTGTGAAATTTTGGCACCGGAACCAGCTCGATACGATGAAAATCGACCAAGTTATGATTTTTTGAACATGACGCAAATAAACTTCTGTCACAAATTTCTGCACGAAAATACTTGATAAATCCACATTTTTGAAGACCTTCTGATCGAAATTGGCTTCCAGCCGTGAGAGATGAAAACGTAGATAATGTCAAGACGGAATTTTGGCCACTGGAACGGGTTCAAAACGAGTCACGATCTTCAAGCTATGAATTTTTTAGCGCGTAAAAACTGCACTTTCAGCACACTTTTTCACTATATTTCTTCAAGAAAACTCACACATTCGGATACCTTCTTTAAAGAATTGACTCTTGAGCCGAACCTGAATTTGAGAATATGTTATCAAAGATATCTTGGCGAAAGAACACCTGAATATAACGCGCCGGCTTGGACTTGTGAATTTCCTTGAAATGTTTTGAGAAATATGGGAGGGCAAATTTTGGGGTACAACAATCATCATTTCCCATCAATAGCCCTTTCAGAAAATAGTACAAAAAAGAATCATATTATAATATCTAACTGTACTGAGAAAGAGGAGAGAGAGAGATAAAGTAAGCAGATGCAGGTTTTCAGGCTTAGGCAGAAGATACAAGAAAAGATATACAAAAGAGAACACAGTTCAGCAGGCAAAAAGGAGGAGAGGACAGAAAATATAAAAAACTCAAAAACCTGCTAAGGAAATATACTCTGCCTCAACATACAAACCCACAGGCTCAAACCAAACACATAACCTACTGCAAGCATAAACCTGCATGAGTCCAAGCCTCAAAGACAATGTCCTGAATCAAAAACATCAACCACCATAAAAGACCCTGCTGAAACACATCAAACCAGACCAAACTCACCATACTGTCAAACTTGAACCATACAAAAACCCACCATACTGTCAAACAACCATTAACCTGCAAAAGCTCATAAACCAGAAACGAAGTCCTAAGCATAACACCTACTGCACTACCATCACTAACCTGTCAATAACTCAAAAGACAAGAAAGAAATAATAACCTGCCGAACCCCTGTCAAACAACCATTAACCTGCTGAAGCCTAAGTTACCAGGCCCAGCCTCATCAAACCAAGCATCCACCTGCTGAAGCCTAAGTTACCAGGCCAAGCCTCATCAAGCCAAGCAAACATACAAACATACAGAGCATACAGCAAAACAAAAGAAGCCATAACCTCATAGCCAACACAACCTGTCAATCACCAAATACCGGCCTACTATCAACACAGAAACACATTTTCAAACAAGTATTTCAGCAAAGCGCTCAAGGCTACACAGGGCAACAATTCAAAGCATCAAAGTCTCAGAAGAAAACAATATATTCAAAGGCAACCTAAAGCCCTCAGTATAACATCATTGGGCAAAAGCTCTAGGCAACAAGTACACAGTGGCGAAAGAGAAGAAGAAAGATACAGATACAGAGTTACCAAAGAGCAAGCATCACATATCTCCGCCTTAACACCCTCTGCTCGTTCCGGCCTCCTGAGCGCCACATCCCCTGTCTCTCCTCCTTCTCCAAGGTCAGGTAGTACAATCTGCTCCCTCTCTTTTTCTCCTTCACCTCATAATAATAAAAGATTAAGGTTAAGATTCAAACTGAAATGAAGCACGCGATTCGTAAAAAGAACAAAAGCATTGAAATCAAACCTCGTATCTGTTTACCTTGGGTTTTGGTAAACAACCGCTGATCCTCCAAATGGTTACTTATTTGGTTACTCGCAGGATCGATCAGATTGATCCTATGGACATAGGTTGATTTTGAAGTTTGATTAAGGTGGATAAGGCTTTAAATAAATTGTTTCAAGTAAATTGCATAAAGGAAAGGCTTGGTAAAATAAACAAGGCTTTAAAGTAAAGGTTCGACAGGAACTTAAAGGGAAAAGACAATTAAAATGCTGGAAAAGTAAATGACTTTAATTGATAAAGTTGGTGTTTCACACATACATTTCTCAACAATTCTTTCGCTCACACTGGGTACTTGAATCTAAATGAGTGACTATGTATCTGATTGTGAACACACGCGAGAAACTACACGTCTACTCCTATTTATACTAAAACATTCCAAGTAACCGTCGGGCAGTTACACTGCTTCGAGATCAAGCCACTTGGCACGTTCTCCATGCTCGACGCTCCAGATCCTTGCACGTTTGCACGTAGTAACTGCTGGAAACCGTTTTCCCTCCAAAGCTTTGAATTTCAAACTGCTCCACTCTGGACCATCGAACACCTTCATCAAGAGACGTCTTCGACGAAACCTCCTTCGACGTCGAAGGCAAACAGCCTTCTTCCTTGGAAGAAATCTTCTAAGTATTTTCCCATCTTTCGACGGGAACTTCGACAGGCTTAGCCAGTCGAAAGCATCTTTCAGCTTTTAATGGCTGACACCAATCAAAACAAAGGTGTCGAATTTAGGAGCCAACAAATTGCCCCCCAAGAATGCCTTATTTCGACTCTGAAAGAAAAAGGCATTCTTTGAAAACGCCATTCGACACCTGTCTTTCCACGCTTAGTCACAAGTTAACTTGTGCACTTTTGTTGCTTTTTACCAACTATTGGCAATCCCAAGAAACCATCATTGATTTGATCCTAGGACGTCACTTTCAGTACGGCGTGCAGTACCAAATGTCACTTCAGAATTTGTCATTATGACAAATCCCAAAAATGAGGACGCACGCTGCGTCTCTCTGTTTCTGCAGAAACGGCCAAAACAACAGGATGCTGCCACGCGTCCCACTAATTCCTGCAGCAATAAATGACATTTAATGTCCTCGTTATTGGGGATTTCTCCCACTACTATAAATAGTAGTGAATATCCCATTGTGGGACTCTTTACACAAACTAGCCTTCAAACTTCCTTGCTTTCGTACAAGTTTGCTCTCTTTGCAGAAAACTTTTCCTTTTCCACTTCATCTTCATCCTCAACAATGGCCTCTGCTTCTACTGCCCCCAAGACTAATGCACCAACTGAACAACATGTCAAACCCAAGGTCTTTGTTACTGCTCCGGTGGTGAACTCCACAGGGAAACGAAGGGTTCCTGAACCTTCTGACATCTCCGTTCGCGATGCTTATTCGCGTCACTTGATGATCCCGGTTGGATACTCCAACCAGATCTTCGCCATGTCTGGCCCTATGAACCCAAGCATCTCTGACGCTCTGAAGATCAAGAGCTATTTCCCCATCGTCGAGAAACTCAAGCCAGTAGCATGCGCCAAGAAGGACGCAGAAGACAACGAAGACCCTACACGCGAAAAGATCGACCTCCGCTTCTTCAACAAAAGCGTTAGGGTCTTCAGGTCTTGCCCTAATCTGACCTCTGACTATGTTGCTTGGCTAACAAAGTTGGAGAAACATCAAACTCCAGTCTGGAAAGAAATGGGAATCTTTGACCTAGTAATGCTGTCGAAGACAGGCTTAAACTACTCCCCAGAGATGCTTATAGCTTCGCTGTTGTTTTGGGATTACTCTCACTTCACCTTTCACCTTCCATGTGGGATGTTAACCCCCACACTCTTCGACGTAGCAGCCATCACTGGCCTTCGACCAACCGGAGATTATTTCGACCCGGAAGAGATGTCGGAGGACCAAATTGGCTTTTCTGATACTAAGCCAACATACACCACCTTTATCAACCATTATCACGACAGGTCGACGGATACAGTGTCGGATGTCGAACACATAACGTTTCTAGCCTTATGGCTAACTCGCTTTGTGTTTTGCTCGAAGTCTCTAAAAGTGACCAAAAAGATGGTCACTCTTGCCACCCAACTGCATCACCGCCAAAACATCTGTTTGGCAGAACTAATTCTGGCCAGTCTTTATGACTCAATCAGCAATGGGGTCACTCTTTTGAAACATATCGAAGATAGGGCCAGTTTGCTACTCGCTGGGCCTTTCTGGCTACTTCAACTGTGGCTCAACGCCACTTTCGAATCTTTCTTACCCAAGAAGATTCAGATAAATGAACAAGCCCCAGCGATAGCTAATAGACGTATCGAAGGAACTAGGCTGGCCCTGCTGACACCTGTGGAAGATGGGCTGGAGTTTCAACAAACCTTCACTAACTTCGTTCTGATGTTCGCTCGAAGGAAGGAATTTGTTTCAACTATGGCTCCATTTGCTCAACGGAAGGTGGGGCCAGCATGGTTCACAAGGCCACATCCAAAGGAGTCGAGTGGTCCCAATGTCGATGAGCATACTGTACTTTGGGAGGCGTTCCTGACACCCAGGATTATGCCTCTTCGATTTAAGAGTTCCAAGACTCATTTGAGTCTGCTTGCCTATCAACCAAATCTGGTGTCTCGCCAGTTTGGTATCATCCAAACCCTGCCTTCTCCTATTTTTCAAAGAGAGAAGTCGATGTTGTACTTCTGCAACGATTATACAGAAGACGCTGCCATCAAGCATATCGGAAGATATGCTGGTCGAACAATCCTCTCGCTGTTTGATTACCAGCTTAATTTCCTTTGCTCACCATCCTTTGAGGAGTGGTGGAGAAGCTATTACGCTGAGTACTTCTTCGACGAGAAGGACTTTATGGCAGAGTTGCAGAAGTCTTTTGTCCTTGTGTTGGACAAAGTCAAGAAATGTAAGTTCATTCTCTCACATTACTTTTTGTCTTTCTCTTCGACTGCCAGCCTGTTAACCTTGTCTTTTGCTTTCAGTTGTTCGAAAACCTCTAGCCAAGAAGGCTACAGAAGGCTCACAAGGAGGAGGCCCTTCAACAAAACCTCCACCGCCGGCGAAGACTATAGCGCCGGCGAAGACAACAGGCAACCAACAAGGGGAAGGCTCTTCGAGGAGGCCTCCTGCATCGGTAACCAGATTCTCTTCATTTTTCTTCTGGCTTTCGATTTTTTATTTTCGATGTAATTATTCAATCGAATTCTTATTGGTTTTCTAGGCCCCTTCGCCCAAGAAACGGGCAGCAACGGTGGTCGTATCTGGGAGTGACGACGAAAGTGATTCCCCTCCTACTCCCTTAAAGAGGCGAAAGTTAACGAAGGACGCTTCTGTTCCTGCTCCTGCTCCTGAAGGTCGAACCGTCAGAATAAAGGTCGCTGTGAGAAAGCCTAGGCCACCCGCAGTGATCATCGAGGAGCCAACTGAGGAGGAACTGAACGCTCTTCTTACCAAGCCTGTCGAAAGTGACAATTCCAGCCCTGGGGCTGAAGTCAATCCACAGGTAATCTATTGGACCCTTCTTATAACTTAGGCATAGATACCAGCATTTGATTATGTCTCTTTCGACATCTAAAGATTTATCTTCTTTCTCTTTTTCAGGACACCACTGAAAGTTCTCCACCAAGGACTTCAGAAACTTTAGAATCTGCTGACCTTAGCAGACCTCAGGAAAAAGATTTGGGCAATGATGAAGCCCACACTGAGAGTGAGGCCAACGCTGAAACAGTGGAGAAGACAACAGAAGAACCTATGGCGGAGGAAACACAGCCAGAAACGGTTCCTGTGGTGGACTTGTCGTCAGAAGAGAATCCTGAAGGAAGAGACCAAGGCGATGGCGAAGAGAATCAAGATGTTGTTGACGAAGGGCACCAAGGTGGTACTGGCGAAGGACACCAGGGCGACGCTAGCGAAGAGCCACAAAATGACGCTGGCGAAGGACCCCAGGGTGATGCTCACGAAGAACCACAGGTCGACGCTGGTACCGCCTCAGTCCAAGTCGAAAAGCAACCAATCGAGGCACTCAGCATTCCACAGCCTCAAGCCCAAGATAATACTGTGGCAAGGGTTACCTCCTCAAAGCACAGGTCAAAAGAGGACTTGGAAGTCTTGAAACAAACTGATCCTGTCAGCTACCTCAATGCAATCATCGAGAGTAAGAGTTCTTCTGACGCTAGTCAGGAAATTCCTACCCTGTCGGGGAAATCTACTGAAACTTCTCCTCTTAATGATGCATTGGCGAAGATTAAGGCCCAGTTCTTCAAGAGGGATCTGATGAAGACTTTAGAGGGGGACCCCACTGCTCCATCATGCTTAAAGGAGGTCTTGAATGCTGTTGACTTCGAAGCTGTAGCTCCAGAAATCTCAGACTTGATCATGGAATTACATTCTATGATTGATCAAGTTTCAGCGGATTACAGGCGCCAACGAGGTTTTAACAGTCAGCTCGAAGTGCTGCATGGCAAAAGCTCATCTGCGTGGACTGCTGTCTCAGATTCGACATCTCGAATTGCCGAGTTGTCGAAACAAAAAACGTCTGCACAGGAAAGGGTCGATGCCATTGAGCGAGAGAATGTCTCCTTCCGAGCACAAATCGCAGAGATAGAGGCGAAGATAAACGCCAACACTGTACTCCAGGAGGAAATTCTTTCGACTATCTCAGACACTGAGAGCCAGACTGAGATCAAGCACGGCCTGGAATTCGCTGAAAAGGCCCAAAGCCTCGACGCTCAAATTGCCAAGCTAGTGCAGGAAAACTCTTGGTGCAAAAAGAGGCTGGAGCTGCAGTATGCCAAGTATCTTCGACTCAAGAATTCTCTTACCTTTTGATTGATTCTCTTTTGTAACCATCTTCTGTAATCGTTTTTGATAACAATTGCCATCTTGGCTGAAATTAATAATAATTTCCATTTTGGCATTTTTTATGGTTAATTTAGTTTGTTCTTTTATTATTTTATTTTTATCTCTTGAAGTATAGGCTTATATTTTTTCAAATATTTACCATTTACTCTCAAGAGCCTTTTATCACCACTTATCTCTTCGACTTCATAGGCTCCACCAGAAAAAGTTTGGATAACTCTGAAGGGTCCTTCCCATTTGGGTGACCATTTCCCCATGCTTCGATCCCGTCGATCCATGGGAAGAATTACCTTCCAAACTAAATCTTCAGGCAAAAATACCTTAGGTTTTACCTTTCTATTATAAGAGTCTTCGACTCTTTTCTTCTGAAGCCGGAGTAAGTCGAGAGCGTGTAATCTCTCTTCGTCTAAATCCACCAGTTCATCTAACATCATATTCCAATAAACCTCAGAAGGAATATCATAATGCCTCTGAACTCTTGCAGATTGAAGACAAATTTCTGCTGGCAATACTGCATCATGGCCAAAAGTTAGCCTATATGGTGTTGTACCAGTGGCTTCTTTTGGGGACGTTCGACAAGCCCATAAAATCTGGTCTAACGTCTTATGCCAATTCTTTGGTTTCTTCCCAACATGTTTCTTTATCAAGCCAATCACCACTTTGTTAGCTGCTTCGACTTGACCATTCGCCTGTGCATAGTAAGGCGTGGATGTTAGGAGTTTGAAACCTGTTTCCTGAGCAAATTCCTGCATCTTTCGACCAGTGAAAACTGAACCTTGATCAGTTGTTATTGTCTCAGGGATTCCATACCTAAATATAATGTTCTTTTGAATGAATTCAATGACATTTTCTTGGTCTACATTGACTAAGGGGACAGCTTCGATCCATTTAGTAAAATAATCAATGCCTACCAATATGTATTTCTGACTCTTTGATGATGCTGGTCGAATCTCTCCAATAAGATCCAACGCCCATCCTCGAAAGGGCCAAGGCTTCACTATCGAGTGAAGTTCGCTTGCTGGTACATGCTGGATGCCTGTATGAACTTGACACTCTTGGCAACCTTTGGCGAACTCAACACAATCTTTCAGCATAGTGGGTCAATATAGTCCTTGTCGAAACAACAACCATTTCATCTTATGGCCTGCTTGGTGAGCCCCACATGCCCCAGCATGCGTAGTCGAAAGGGCTATGTATGCTTCAGTTTCACTTAAACATTTCAGCAACACCCCTTCAGGCGTCTTCTTGAATAACTCATTACCCATGAGTACAAAACTCAACGCCCTGTATTTTGTTTTTCGTTCTGTCGGAGCTCCTGGATTTTGAAGATAGTCCACAATGGGTTTCCTCCAATCTTGCTCTGACAAATTATCAATGAACGAAATCTCGAAGTTTGAGTGATCAGCATAACCTAGCCTCGTCGATTCCAAGTCTGATGGTGATAGACAAGTTGCCCTTATCTTTTCTCGAACTTCGATTGCTCTTTGTAATCTCGTTTTTGAAATCTTATACCCTGATGCAATTTGTGCCAAGTCATTGGCTATTTGATTTTCGACTCTGGGTATGTGTCGAATATTGACACTTTCAAATTGTTTCAATAAACGATTTGCTATCACAAAGTACATAATGAGATTCTCTCTTATGCATTTATATTCCTTTGTGACTTGCTTGATGACTAACTCTGAGTCTCCCATTATTTCGACTCGAGTTGCCCCCAATTCCAACAATATTTCAAGGCCAGTAATTAGAGCTTCATACTCAGCCTCGTTGTTCGAACAAGAACCTTCTATTTGGTACTTGAATGTTGTTGGAATTTTATCTGGAGAAATAAGCAAGACTCCTACTCCTGTTCCATTTTTATGGCTGGAACCATCGAAGTAGAATTTCCAAGGTTCTATCTCCACATAATTAATATCCTCGACTTGAATTGAGTGGTCGACTATGAAGTCTGCAACCACTTGTCCTTTTACTGCCTTAAGAGGCATAAAGGTCAAGGAGTATTCAGTCAATGCTAATGCCCACTTGCCAATTCGACTATGCAAGATAGGTTTCGACAACATATATTTGAAAACATCAAAATGAGACGAAACATAAACATCAACTGGTTTTATATATTGCTTGAGTTTTGTACAAGAGAAATACAGACATAGACACAATTTTTCAACTTCGCTATATCTAGTTTCTGCATCATTCAAAACTCGACTGAGATAATAAATGGGTCTTTCGACTCCATTCTCATCCTCTTGGGCTAACATACTTCCCAGAGTTTTGTCAGATGCAGCTATGTACAATCTCATACTCCTATTGCTACAAGGAGGCACCAAAATAGGTGGCTTAGTGAGGTACCCTTTGATTTTTTCGAAGGCTTCTTGCTGCTCTTGCCCCCATTCGAACCCCTCTTTATTCAGTCGAAGTAAGGGTGAAAAAGCCTGAGCTTTCCCACTTAGGTTAGATATAAACCTTCTCAAGAAATTTATCTTGCCTAAGAGAGATTGCAATTCCTTCTTATTCGATGGCGCTTTCGCTTCCAAAATTGCCTTCGTCTTGTTCTGATTGATTTCGATTCCTTTCTTGTGGACAACGAAGCCCAAGAAATCTCCAGCTTTCACACAGAACGCACACTTCAAAGGGTTCATCTTCAGACCATGTTCTCTCATCCTTTCGAATGATTGTCGAAGGTGGTCAATGTGACTCTTCCTGGAAACAGATTTTATAACAATATCATCAATATAAACTTGCATAAAAGTGTTAATAAAATCATGGAAGATAGTATTCATTGCTCGCTGGTACGTTGCCCCAGCGTTCTTTAAACCAAAAGGCATCACTACCCATTCGTAAGTGCCTAAGGCCCCAGGGCATCGAAAAGCTGTTTTCGACACATCCTCTTCAGCAATGAATATTTGATTATATCCTGAATAACCATCGAGCATACTCAGGTATTCGTAGCCAGCGGCAGAATCGACTAGCATTTCCGCCACAGGCATAGGATATTCATCTTTAGGGGTGGCAGCATTCAAGTCTCTGAAATCTATGCACACCCTTAACGTGCCATTTTTCTTAATTACTGGCACAATATTTGCAATCCATTCGACATACCTTGTAACACGGATGAATTTGCATTTCAGAAGTCTTTCGACCTCCGTTTTGATCTTCGACAATATTTCTGGAGCGAAGCGTCTTGGATTTTGCTTGATTGGCTTCTTTCCAGGTTTGATTGGCAACTGAAGTTCTACCAATCCTCTGTCGAGACCAGGCATTTCGTCATAATCCCATGCAAAACAGTCTTTAAACTCTTTCAGGAATTGGATTACTTCCAACCTAAGTTCTGGATCAATTTTGGCGCTGATGTAAGTTGGCCTTTTATCTGATCCTTCGCCTAAGTTGATTTCTTCTAAAGGGTCTTGTGCTAACATCTTAATGTTGTTCGCCAAGGGATCCTTTTCGAAGCCCAAAGGCTCATCGTCATAGATGGCGTCGAGCCTCTGTTCCTGCATTTCATCTGGCATGATATCAGGGGGTCTTGGATCGAAATCCTTTCCTGGGCCAACAGCAGATAATTGTTGATCATTGGCCTGTGTGGCCATGTACTTTACTTCGGCTTCGAGAGCCGTTATCATCTTGGTTTCGGCCACATAAGCCGAAATTCGCTTCAGAGATTGTGACTCAGTCATTATCACTGAATTCACTTCCCCAACCAGTTGGTTGGATATCAGTTAGCCCACTGAAGTCTATGTGGGACAAGTCTTCTTTGTCCCATTGGAAACCATGCTCAGGATGCAGGTATAGGGAACAAAAGGTGTTTGGCGCTGGCGCCATGTCGAAGTCAGGAGTTGGACATGGCCCAATGTGAGCCAAGTTTTTGTCGAAATCTGCCACACCCAAGTGATTCACTTCGCCAAGGTAGTAGCTTTGATCTGCCTCTATGTTTTCGACCATCCCATCTGGACGCCATAGAAGCAACCTTTGATGCATCGATGAAGGCACAACACCTACACCATGAATCCACTCACGGCCTAACAAAAGGTTGTAGTTAGGTTTGGCCGATATGACCATGAACATTGTTGGTCGAAGGATCGACCCAACTTTGATATCTAACTGGATCACTCCCATGGTGGTCCCAATGCCTCCCTCATAGTTCGACAGGACCATATTGTGGGGTTTAATTTCCTCGTCTCTTTTGCCAATCTTCCTTAGCATAGAATGAGGGATAATATTGATAGTGGCCCCACAGTCGACCAATATTTTGTTCACAGTGGTCTCTTCGAGCTTAGCCCTTATGAACAAAGGCTTGAGGTGATTCTTCATCGCCTCTGTGGGTGGCTCGAAGAAGCCATTTTGTTCCTCTGTAGTGCCATTGTCCATGACAAAATAGCACACTGGCCTATGTTTGGCCATTTCTTGTTCCACCTCCCAGTCACTGGCTTCGACTTCTACCTGTCGATTGAATTCCCTGGGCAGTACTGAAACAATGTTCACCATTATATCCAGAGTATCGTCGGACTCAGCATCATCTTCGTCTTCGACTTCGCTTTGGTTAGGCCAAACTAGCCTGTTGGTAACTGGTTCTCTCTCAAGAGGCTTTCTTTGTTTCCTTTGAGGCACATTCGAACTAGTTTCTGCCTTAGGTTCGTTGGCAGCCTCCCTTTCAGCTTTTCGCCTCCTTTGATACCTCCTCCATTGGGATCGAGACATAGGATTTTTGCCCTTGTAGTTGCTGGACACTTGAGCAACCTTGGGTGCAGCAACTTGAATTTGAGGCTCTTTCTTCTGAATTAAAGAGGAACCTCTTGGCACATCGAAAGAATGCCATTTCTCTTCACTTGGCCTTTTCCGGCCAGATGTTTTGTACCAAGTGTCAACTGGTACATTTGTTGGAGGCCTAAAAGTCAATGGCCTCTTGTCTTGATTAGAACCCCTTCTGGGATCATGTCGAAGGTCAGCATTCTCCCTTCTCTTGTTCGCTGCTCTCACGCCTTGTATGTGCTCAGCAGCTTTTTTATCAAAGATAGAACTGCATCTTGGACACAGCATCACCTCTGATTTCTTCTTCTGGCATCTTTGTAAAAAATCTGCCAAGTTTTCGTTTTCCCGAGGGAAAGCCGTTTTATTCGCCTGCTCTTGCCTTATGGCCTCTTCTGATGCTTTAGGATCAGAAAGTTCAACCATGTTGATATTCATTGTGTCTTTAGTAGCAAGAGTCAGTTGCTTCATTTGTGTCTCCAGATTCTCCGTCTGGCCTTGAACAGTGGCCAAGTGGGAACTGGGCCTTGGTCCAGTTTTTTGTGTTTCAGCAGTCTTCGACTTCGGGTCCTCGACCGCTTTCTGGACAGCCTCAATTGTCTTCCTGGATAAGTTTCCAGAAAAACTGCCAAAGATTGGCATGTTGATGTGGTCCTTTGAGACTTCGACCATGGTAATGCCTGGCTTCTTCGACTGAATCCTGGTTGCCTCTATCATGTTCACCTCAGAGGGTTCTGCATAGTGGGCTTCAGCCTTCAGTGGATTGGAGTCGACAGCCATGGGGGATTTGTCAGCAAACTTTAATCTCCCTTCCTCAATAGCGTCTTGCACAAGATTCCTGAAAAGAAAACATTGAGAAGTTTTATGGCCCAAAAAATTATGATATTTGCAAAAACCTCTCTTCTTTCTTTGATCAAGAGGAGGCACTTTTACCCCAGGGGGTACTATCATTTGGCCATCTTTAACTAGCAAGTCGAATATTTCATCACATTTTGTGATGTCAAAACTATAAGTCTTTTTTGGGAACCTATCGTTGGTCCTATCTGGACCAATGGGATTTTTCCCGTTTGAGGGAACTAACTGTTTACAAGAGTATGGAGGCCCTTGTTTTAGTTCTGCTAAATCGACTTCTCCTTCTTCGACAGCTAAAGTATCGTCGAAGGATTCTAGATCTTCGTCATCCAACTCAACGTACGCTATTCTTTCTCTCTTGTGAGTTTTTGTTGCCTTAGCTTTTTCAGCTTTGAGGCGTTCGACTTGTCGAACTCTATCGGCCAGTTGGGCCATGTCTCTTAGGTACTGGGTATCTAGCTTCTTCCTAATGGAATAATCTAACCCTCCTGCGGCTATTTCGACCAACTCATGTTCTGGCACTTGTGTAAAACATCTCGCCTTAAGCAACCTAAACCTATTCAGATATTCGTCTATAGGTTCAGTGAAACGTCTCTTCACACTGGCCAGTTCTTTCAGGCTTATCTTGGTTTGCCCCATATAGAATTGTTCATGGAACAATCTTTCCAACTGGGTCCAATGATGGATCGAATTGGGGGGTAGAGTTGTGAACCAAGTAAAAGCGTTCTTGGTTAAAGAACTTGGGAAGTATTTGATCCTTAGGTTTTCATTATTTGAAATATCTCCTGCTTCGATCAAATACCTCGCCACGTGTTCGACAGTGGATTCTGTCGTGTCCCCAGAAAACTTAGTAAATTTGGGGACTTTGCTTCTAGGAGGTAAGTCAGTTTGTAACACATATTCTGACAATGGAGATGTAAAGTTGGGCCTTCGAAAGCCCATGTTCATCCCATTCTGAGTCATGATCCTTTCGATCATGGTTGCCAGATTGTTTTCCAAACCCATGTTTTGGTATTGGACATGCTGAACTACTTCGTCAGCATTTTGGTTTCTGTTTACTAACCTTACCTCTGGGGCTATTACCCTAGGTTCTTCGACAGGTTGTTCGACAGGCTGTTGAGCCTGGTTAATGGTGGTTTCTTCCTCTACAAATATCCCCTGATTTCCCCTTGTTTGCGCCCTTTGGGGCTGTCGAACAGGTGGGGGTGCTCCGAAGAAGTCAGCCAAACGCGTCATTTGCGCTGTAACTTGCTGATTCGATTGAGTAATGTTTTGTATTAGAGGATTTAGCACTGTACTCAAAGTTTGTGCCAACATTTGCACCATATCATGGTTGCTTTCGTCCATTTGTTGCCTCAAGACTGCTGTCGAGGCATTTGTAAGGCCATGGGCTACTTGGGACGTTCCTCCTAAGAGTTGGGTCCTATTTCTATTCGCCATGCCTACTCCAGAGCCTTGGAGTGGCGAAGAAGCACTCACGAAAGGGTCTGAATAAGTGGACGCAGCATTCGTTAGGCTTGCCAATTCAGAAGTTGGCATACCATAGAATGGAATAAATCCTGGGGGAACCACTGGCCTTGTGCCAATATTTCCCCTTGGTGGGGGGGTTCCCAAAGGTATTCTGGGGCCTGTTAACGAAGTTATTGGCCCCGTGGTTGTGACTGACACTGCTGGTGTCGAACCAACATTCGTCGCTTCACTCACGGTCATATTAACCGTTGCTCCCACACTTGGTGGTGGAATTTCATTGTTGTTTGGCGGATTCGCCATCTCTTCCCTTCTTCTGGCAGTATTGTTATCGTTGGTGTATATTCTACCACTCCTCAATAACATACAATTCGAAAAGATGAGATTATTTTCAACAATCAACACACAGTCCCACCAGGTGTGCCAATTTGTTTACCTTGGGTTTTGGTAAACAACCGCTGATCCTCCAAATGGTTACTTATTTGGTTACTCGCAGGATCGATCAGATTGATCCTATGGACATAGGTTGATTTTGAAGTTTGATTAAGGTGGATAAGGCTTTAAATAAATTGTTTCAAGTAAATTGCATAAAGGAAAGGCTTGGTAAAATAAACAAGGCTTTAAAGTAAAGGTTCGACAGGAACTTAAAGGGAAAAGACAATTAAAATGCTGGAAAAGTAAATGACTTTAATTGATAAAGTTGGTGTTTCACACATACATTTCTCAACAATTCTTTCGCTCACACTGGGTACTTGAATCTAAATGAGTGACTATGTATCTGATTGTGAACACACGCGAGAAACTACACGTCTACTCCTATTTATACTAAAACATTCCAAGTAACCGTCGGGCAGTTACACTGCTTCGAGATCAAGCCACTTGGCACGTTCTCCATGCTCGACGCTCCAGATCCTTGCACGTTTGCACGTAGTAACTGCTGGAAACCGTTTTCCCTCCAAAGCTTTGAATTTCAAACTGCTCCACTCTGGACCATCGAACACCTTCATCAAGAGACGTCTTCGACGAAACCTCCTTCGACGTCGAAGGCAAACAGCCTTCTTCCTTGGAAGAAATCTTCTAAGTATTTTCCCATCTTTCGACGGGAACTTCGACAGGCTTAGCCAGTCGAAAGCATCTTTCAGCTTTTAATGGCTGACACCAATCAAAACAAAGGTGTCGAATTTAGGAGCCAACAGTATCACAAGACCACTGAGCTCAGGCCATAGAGGGAAGAGAGACTTGGGGGAGCGGCGCTGGTGGCTAGACGGAGGAATTATAACCAGAAGATGAAGTTGAACGAAAAGTACGAACGGCGCTGTCCAAACCCTAAACGCGTTATCAAATGAACAACAATTCTCAAACCCTAAAAACGCTGCTCCAGCAATCAATGGGCCTGACCCGTTTCTAATTTCCTCTGAAGCCCAACAAAATCACTAACATTTTTATACAAACAATTTGATTAATTACTAACTTCTCTCTTTTTCATACATAATATCTTAAAACCATATGTTTATCTTCTAACTCAATATATTTTTTTAATAAAAATGCATTCTTGTCAATATACATCATTATTTAAAAATATGTCTTTTTTATTACCCCATATAATTAAGATTGAAAGCATTTTTTCCTTTTTCTTTATTTAAATATAATTTTGTGCATATCATACAATATGGTTAAAATTAAAAATATCTTTCTTTTCTTTTAAGTGTATATTTATAGATAAATAATAAAATACATTTTTATCACATAATTAAAATTGAAAGTACCCTTTTCTATTCTTTTAATTAAAATATATATTTGTACATAGCAAATGAAATATACTCTTTTATACATAATCAAAGCTTAGAAATATTTTCTTTTCTTAAAACATCATTTTTACATATTTTAATTAGAACTTGAACATACGATTAAAACATTTTCTATTGTACATATCTAAATACAAAATACAAGATTAATTAAATAAATACCCTAATATACATTAATTTCACCTTGTCACCTGTAAATAATCACATACTCATATACTTGTACACTTACACAATACATTCACATTGCCCTATATACATTTGCTTATCTTATATTTGTATATTCGTTATTTACATTTTGATCGCAAATTCGATTTGGTTGTAACTTATTTGATACTATAAGTCTCATCCCCATTCATACACATGTACCCCCACTCCCGGATACTATTTTGTAATAGCGTAGATTTTACATTTCCGCAATTTACAGTTTTCCAATTATACCATGGTTAGACCTAGGGTTTGCATGTACATAAAATCAAACGCTAGATAACCTAATACAAGACAAATACATGTAATCAATACACAATCACACTTGCACCCTCTAGGGTAATCCCACATGTTGCCTTCCAAAATGGGCCATGCTTGCACGTCGAGTTTCTTTGGCAAAACAAATTCAAATGATCATAAGTCCCTCGATGACGCTTTCGAATGTTGCCTAAACGGAATGATCATAGTCCCTTCAAAGCAAATTGCCAAAGACACTTGGCACCATTGCATTCATGGTCCATACGACGACCCGCGCCCGTCCCGAATAAACTTCCTAAAACGCAAGATTGTCCATCAATTTCAATGGTGGAACAAAATTGCTTAAAAGGGTTGAAAACATAACAAAAACCTTTGAGTACAATAGGGTAGACAAAACTCTTAGTTACTTGAGATCAATTTGCAAAAACACTTGCCTTCTTTTCAAAACCACAATCCACAACACTTTCAAACAAACTCTCAAAAACATTTGAAACATCTTTTCGAAAAGATACACGCTTTTGTAAAACACTCAAACACGAGTCAAATACATTAGTCGCCTAAGACAAGGCATCTCTTCAAAAACATTTTCAAAACAAACACACACACACCATTTTCAAGCAATCGAAAATCAAGGCAAGTGATCTAAAAAACCAAGTAACTAAGAGCCCATGGATAACCATGGATGAAAATGGTGCTAATACCTTCCCTTTTCATAATCTACCCCCCGAACCCACGAAATATCTCAAAAGGTTTTTGCTGTGCTTTTTTAACCTTTCCTTTAGGATAAAATAAAAAGTCGGTGGCGACTCTTGCTCAACCGCACAAGTGCGAATACAAACGCAAAACCATAGTCAGTTCTCCCACCGTATCACAGAACTGGCGACTCTGCTGGGGATAAACTTAAAAGTGGGGTTACCTTAGGGTTTAGATCACCTTTACTTTCTTGCTTTGATTGACTTGATTGCTTTATCTTTTGGATTCTTGTTTGGGTTTGTTGTAAATCCTACACCCGGATTTGGGGCACCTTTTTAGGTAAATAGCGAAAAACTGCGAGGGAAATGTGCGGGGTATACCGACATGGTTGAAGCAGTAAGCTATGTTAGTGTGACATATTTGTGAGTACCGGTAACCCTTGAGTAGTCAAGGAGAGTACGGGGCCGCTGTGTGATGTCGTGAAGCACTAACGAACTCTTATAACCTTAATTGACCATCTTAGCCTTTTTAGGGGTAGTGAGATGACCGACTTTGGTACAGTCCGAAGTTGGTAGATCCTCGATACTACACTCTTTTGAGGATTGTTTTCTTGGAATATTTTGGTCGCCAGTAAGTGGCTAAACCGAAACAATGAACACAGAAAACAATCCAATGATATTGAGCTCCTTAGAACCCGGTTTCTATTTTAGGACAGGATGAGCCAACTAACTTCAAGAGGGTAGTACCTGAACCTCATGCAAGCCTAAACCTAAGGACTTGTTTGCTTTGTGTGAATATGTTTGCCTGTATATACACTCACTTGCTTGTGCATACATGTACATAACATCATAATATCATACCATAGCATTTTCAATAACCATTTCAAGGATCTCGAGGGTTCTTTTGATGCAGGGTTACGTTGAACCAGACGTCTATCAAGGGGCAAGAGGTTTCTCCTCTAACCAATCCGGTAAAAGTCCAAGAACAACAGCTTGAATCAGTGGCTATGACCCACTTGACATGGTGAGCTTGATTCTCGTGGAAAGACGTCCACTGATACAAAGTTCTCCAATCAAAGATCAAGAACAACAACTTGAATCAGTGGCTATGACCCACTTGACATGGTGAGCTTGATTCTCGTGGAAGGACGTCCACCGGTGCGGAGATCTCCAATCCAAGAGCAAAGTTCAACCTCTAACATTTTCTTGTGTTTACCCCAAGGGATCCTTGAAAGCATGCATCCACATATCATGCATTGCATTTTGACAATCTTTCCTTTTTCAGGTTTCCTTACTCTCCTGCTGTTTATTTCAGCAAGAGATGGCTCTAGAAAGGTCTGTCAAAGACATCCAAGACCAGACTGCTCAACTGCAGGAGATGTTCCTGAACTTGTCTCTGGGGCAAGAAGAGATGAAAGCTCTCCTCACCAAGGGCTTGGGGAATTCCAACAATGCCAGGAGTGATCAGATTGCGGAGCTGCAGTTCGATCTAACCACCTTGAGGACTCAAGTGATGGGACAGTTGGTGGGCCAGATGGCTCTCATCCAAGACCTATCTCAAAGACAAGAGGAACTCAGAGTTCTTGTCCGCCAACTGTTTCCAAATAACCAACTGGGGCAAACATCTGAGGTCGAAGAGCAAGTCACCGCTCAGCCTCCATCCACTCAAGAAGACAAAGGGAAAGCTCCTTTACTCGCTTCAGGGTCACAAGCCCATCAACAACCTCGCCAACGTCAACGGGGCAATCGGCGTAAGCAAAGTACGTCGGGAAGGCAGTTCACTGAGACTGGCATACCATAATCTCTAATTCTAGAGCGCTTGTTGGAAGTCAATTTGACTGCTTTGAGGGATCCTATCCGGAACCCAAATACCTCCGCTCCTGACTATCATCCCGATGCATTTTGTGTTTACCACTCCTATAGCCCAGGACATGACACCGATAGCTGTTGGGCCTTGAAGAACAAGATTCAAGATCTGATTGACATTGGAGTGCTGAGGTTCATGCCAGACGGCGAGATGAAAATCTTCCGTTAAAGGGTTCTCCACTTGAAGTGACGAAGCTCGAGCTGAAAGACCTTTGCTTCTTTTTGAATTTTCAAAGTTGTAATTTCTTTTGCTGTCAAACAATTATCTGTTGACGTTAAACTCTGTTTTCATTAATGCATTGCATATGTTTGTCTTGAATCCATCCATTCGTTTCACTACTCTTATGCTTTTCTTTATGATATTTGACTCTTGATAAAAAGCTGTAAGCCTTTAGAGGGAGGATGACGAAACAATACCATGATCTCATACAGTATGCTTTTGAACAGACCTTGCTGATGATGTACAGGCATTTCTTTTAATTCCCAAACACTGGAGTTATAAGGAAGTTAATCCCTAGTCAACCCCTTCGAGCCAAAGAAGTAGGAGTTTTTTTTTTTTTTTTTTTTGTTCTAAACAATCCAAACCTTTGATATAAACCCGGGGCAGGGTAGTATCTCAGTTAATTCAAAAGAAAACACGCATTAAAGTCGCAAACTCTTAGTTCGTAACACAACGAACGACGTCGAAAAAGAAAGCATTCCTTTGGAATCAAAAGACAAGGGTGGTTCCCTATCACATAGACAGTCAATCTCTCAAAAGAGAAAAGCCCGCTAAGCCAAAACCTATAAAGGAGGTTTAAGAAAGCTGGGGCATCCCGCTGACAGCAATCCCGGAAAACGGTAACAGTCAGGCAAAAGTTAGGGATAACAAATCAAAATCAAAATAGAGAGGTCATTACAAAGTCCTCAACAACACAAAAAATGTTGAAAAAGAAAAGGGAGATGACGACTGTCTCCCCAAATCCAATTGATGAACCATCGCCCAAAAGTCGTTCCGAACTCAAAACAGAGTGTGACGCACAATTAACTGAGCTTAGGTTGAAGAACATCACGAAGAGCGGGTGGGTACAAATATACTTTGAGCCTTTATCCTTTGTTTCTTAAAACCGTGAACCAGGCCACGTTACAACCCTTCAAAAGTCCTAATTGAAGCATGGGTTAGTTCGAAAGCATACTGTTACAAAAGGTATCCTGACTCCTGTAGGGCTTACTCTAAATCTTGTGTTGACTTGTCTTATGAAAAGTTTTCTGCTAAAAACGCATTTTTCAAAACTTCGAGACAAACATAAACTTTGCATTATACGAATACCACTGTCTGCATTTGACCCTTTTGTTTGACAGCGAAGAAATTCATACAGCGAATGTTCGGAGGAACGAAAACTCTCTCAGTAAGTCAAAATCACTTCAAGAGGATAACACTTCCATCAAATCTCCTATCAACAAGGGGCATGACATGTCACCATTCAGATAACCTGGGGCAGTCCAGTCGATGTTCCAACAGATCTTTCAAAGTTCAGTTAACCTGGGGCAGTCCAGTCAAGATTTCAAGAAATCTCTCAATATGCAGAGTAATCCGATTCAAGATTCCTTCATCACCACTTGGGGCATTCGAATGTCAAAAGTGTTCAACAAATCAACTATTACATTTCCAGACTCGATTCCTGTATCTAGCCAGGGCACGTCTGAAGAGTTTGAAGATTCGACTCCTGTATCCAGCCAGGGCACGTCTATCAACTATCACGATTCCAGATTCGACTCCTGTATCCAGCCAGGGCATATCTGTCAACTATTTCCGGACTCGATTCCTGTATCTAGCCAGGGCACGTCTGAAGAGTTTGAAGACTCGATTCCTGTATCCAGCCAGGGCATGTCTATCAACTGTCACAATTCCAGATTCGATTCTTGTATCCAGCCAGGGCATATCTGTTGACCACATTTCTAGACTCGATTCCTGTATCTAGCCAGGGCACGTCTGAAGAGTTTGAAGATTCGATTCCTGTATCCAGCCAGGGCATATCTATCAACTATCACCTTTCCAGATTCGACTCCTGTATCCAGCCAGGGCATGTCTGAAGAATTCCAGATCAACACCTGTAACAACCCAGGAAACATCTGTGAACGACCGATTGTAGACCAACACCTGTAATAAGCCAGGAATTCATCTACATCACCACTTGGGGCATTCGAATGTCAAAAGTGTTCAAAAACTGATGCAGTTTTACACAAGCTCATCATCAGGAAACCCTACACCGGTTCCTCTTCAAGACTTCTGAAACAAGTTTACGGATTCTTCCCAACAACGGATGTCAATCTACCGACTTGTTCAGACTCTTCTCAACCTTTGAAATTAGTTTACGGACGCTTCCCAACAACGGATGCAGCTCTATTGCTGATTCAACTTCAAGATTTCTGAAAACAGTTCACGGGTTCTCCAAGTAAACAGATGTTAACCTATTACTTGTTCAGTTTCTTCTTCAAGACGTCTGAAAACAGTTTATGGATTCTTCCCAACAACGGATGTTGATCTATCAGCTTGTTCAGATGCAACCTTTGAAAACAGTTTACGGACGCTTCCCAACAACGGATGCGGCTCTATTGCTGATTCAACTTCAAGATTTCTGAAAACAGTTCACGGGTTCTCCAAGTAAACGGATGTTAACCTATTACTTGTTCAGTTTCTTCTTCAAGACGTCTGAAAACAGTTTATGGATTCTTCCCAACAACGGATGTTGATCTATCAGCTTGTTCAGATGCAACCTTTGAAAACAGTTTACGGACGCTTCCCAATAACGGATGCGGCTCTATTGCTGATTCAACTTCAAGATTTCTGAAAACAGTTCACGGGTTCTCCAAGTAAATGGATGTTAACCTATCGCTTGTTCAGATTCTTCTCAAGACTTCTGAAAACAGTTTATGGATTCTTCCCAACAACGGATGTCAATCTATCGCTTGTTCAGATTCCAGACCAACACCTACAGCAATCAGAGGACCCTCGCAATCCCCAGCCAGAGAACCTTCCAGAAGCTAGCTCCACTCAGAGTCAAGCTTCATTATCCCCGGTGAAGCTAAAACTTCAAATTTATCAATCCCCAGCGGAACCAGACCATTGAACCTTCTCCCCACAGAGTTTTGAGAGGGCAAATCTTGAGTTCCTCAGTGAAGTCGCCAGAGTTACTTCTCACCGAGCTGAAGATTCTCAATCTTACTTCCCCAGCAGGAGTCTACTAATTCCCCAGTAGAGGTCATCAGGAATTCTCTTCCCCAGCAGCAGCCAAGGATTTATTTTCCCCGGCAGCAATCAAGATGCTTTTATCTTCAGCCATCTCGGATTCATGTATCCTCAGCAAGATTAGCTCGTCAACTTACATACGCATTCATCACATTCATTGATGTCACGTATATTGCATCATGCATCATAACATCGCATACAACTAACCCTTTGCCTTTTCAGGTAAGATCAGTCGACAGACACAGATCATCTCTCGAGATTCATCCAGAAATAGTTCAGATGTGACCCGGACACGGCGACATTCTGATACTTATTCCAGATTCATTCAGATACATCATCAGGAAACCCTACACCGGTTCCTTTTCAACTTCAAGACTTCTGAAAACAGTTTACGGATTCTTCCCAACAACGGATGTCAATCTACCAGCTTATTCAGACTCTTCTTAACTTCTGAAAATAGCTTACGGATTCTTCCCAACAACGGATGTCAATCTACCAGCTTATTCAGACTCTTCTCAACTTCTCAAAACAGTTTACGGATTCTTCCCTACAACGGATGTCAATCTACCAACTTGTTCAGACTCTTCTCAAAACAGTTTACGGATTCTTCCCTACAACGGATGTCAATCTGTTCAGACTCTTCTCAACTCCTGAAAATAATTTACGGATTCTCCAGACATGGACGTCAATCTGTTGCTTATTCAGACCCCTAATTCAGAGATGTTCCAAAATATGGATGCCTTTCTGATACTTGTCCACTCACCATTGACATACAGTTCGACATGTCCAGATGGCATCTATAAGCCCATCCTCCTACCAGCAGTCACCAGATGGCATCTTTAAGCCCATCACCAAATGGCATCTCTAAGCCCATTCCCTGACAAGATTTTATCGCACCCGATGGCATCTTTAAGCCCATCACCAAATGGCATCTTTAAGCCCATTCACTTCTATCATCATGTCGCCGAGTGCAAATTTTCTGGGCACTTTAGTGTCCAATCTTCTTTTACCTTCAAGTCGCGAAAGGCAAACTTGCCAATCTAACTCTTCAGGTCCAAGAAGATTGAACAGGGGCAACTGTTGTACCCCAAAATTTGCCCTCGCATTTTTCCACAAGAAATCTCACCTTCATGCATTTCCTAACTTTGCAAACTGGCTCAAGAATCGGACAAACAGACTTTTCTTGTCAGTCAAGCGAAATTAGGGTTTTTACTGATTTTCAGGACTCTGGATTGTTTCACAGTTGGCTTAGGGTTTTGGATGATTTTTGGTTCAATTTTGATCAGGCGAATGTTATTTGGCATTTAATCAGGAATTAAGGTTTTATGGGCATATTCTCAGCAAAATTAAAATTCCACAGCACTTTGCAAGATTTTCCAAGATTCGGGTTGGATTCGCATTGTTTTGACTTAATCAGTAAAAGAGGCAGTTGGGTTGAATTCATGTTGTTTTGTTTGAGCCAGTCAAAGAGGATGTGCAGTTTGGAATTACAGTGCTTGGCAAAGAATCAGTGAAAAAAAGGAATGCGCTTGATCAGTTTATTTTGGTTAACTGCTGCTTTGTTTTGGATATTGGAAAAGACATGTTTAATTGATCAATATTACTAAGACATTGTTTCATTTAAGTTATTTATTATTCTAAATTGAGTGATTGAAATTTATTTTTCAATTGTTTTAATTCCAAGAGTTTTAAATAAATAAATAAGCAATAAAGAGAAAATAGAATAATGGAAACTTTTATGTATCTTTAAATTAAATGTACAATTGATGTTTGGAATTTAAATTACAAACATTGGTCTTACATTGATTTAAATTTAAATAAAAAGAAAACTATCCTATTTCTAATTCTTCATTCTTCACTTCGCTCCGGTGCTCCATTATTCATCTGCAAAAAGAAAAGGAAAAGTCAAAAGCAGTTGAATTAATTAAAGGCAGATAAAATTTGCAGTCATCATTAAGGGCCACTGACTGGGATCAGTTGACCCTCTCTGCAAATCACGAGATTTCTCCCGGTTCACAAAGAGGGAAGAATTTTATCATAAATGCAAAATGTCAAAATGCATATTTTTTAAAAATGTCAAACTGCATAGTTCAGAAGTAAGTTCAAACCAAACTGAAAATCCAATTCCAACTTTCTATCAAAGATCAAAAAGTGCAATTTACTGTCAAAATACAAAATCTACCCAAGCTGTCAAAAGAAGATTTGGCAAAGATATGGAAGATATCACAAAGTGTAGCAAGCTGTCAAAGAAAGATAAAGATGCAGAGGAAATCCTATATGCAAGCAAGCTTCCTTTTATCATCATTTCCCATCAATAGCCCTTTCAGAAAATAGTACAGAAAAGAATCATATTATAATATCTAACTGTACTGAGAAAGAGGAGAGAGAGAGATAAAGTAAGCAGATGCAGGTTTTCAGGCTTAGGCAGAAGATACAAGAAAAGATATACAAAAGAGAACACAGTTCAGCAGGCAAAAAGGAGGAGAGGACAGAAAATATAAAAAACTCAAAAACCTGCTAAGGAAATATACTCTGCCTCAACATACAAACCCACAGGCTCAAACCAAACACATAACCTACTGCAAGCATAAACCTGCATGAGTCCAAGCCTCAAAGACAATGTCCTGAATCAAAAACATCAACCACCATAAAAGACCCTGCTGAAACACATCAAACCAGACCAAACTCACCATACTGTCAAACTTGAACCATACAAAAACCCACCATACTGTCAAACAACCATTAACCTGCAAAAGCTCATAAACCAGAAACGAAGTCCTAAGCATAACACCTACTGCACTACCATCACTAACCTGTCAATAACTCAAAAGACAAGAAAGAAATAATAACCTGCTGAACCCCTGTCAAACAACCATTAACCTGCTGAAGCCTAAGTTACCAGGCCCAGCCTCATCAAACCAAGCATCCACCTGCTGAAGCCTAAGTTACCAGGCCAAGCCTCATCAAGCCAAGCAAACATACAAACATACAGAGCATACATCAAAACAAAAGAAGCCATAACCTCATAGCCAACACAACCTGTCAATCACCAAATACCGGCCTACTGTCAACACAGAAACACATTTTCAAACAAGTATTTCAGCAAAGCGCTCAAGGCTACACAGGGCAACAATTCAAAGCATCAAAGTCTCAGAAGAAAACAATATATTCAAAGGCAACCTAAAGCCCTCAGTATAACATCATTGGGCAAAAGCTCTAGGCAACAAGTACACAGTGGCGAAAGAGAAGAAGAAAGATACAGATACAGAGTTACCAAGGAGCAAGCATCACGTATCTCCGCCTCAACACCCTTTGCTCGTTCCGGCCTCCTGAGCGCCACATCCCCTGTCTCTCCTCCTTCTCCAAGGTCAGGTAGTACAATCTGCTCCCTCTCTTTTTCTCCTTCACCTCATAATAATAAAAGATTAAGGTTAAGATTCAAACTGAAATGAAGCACGCGATTCGTAAAAAGAACAAAAGCATTGAAATCAAACCTCGTATCACAAGACCACTGAGCTCAGGCCATAGAGGGAAGAGAGACTTGGGGGAGCGGCGCTGGTGGCTAGACGGAGGAATTATAACCAGAAGATGAAGTTGAACGAAAAGTACGAACGGCGCTGTCCAAACCCTAAACGCGTTATCAAATGAACAACAATTCTCAAACCCTAAAAACGCTGCTCCAGCAATCAATGGGCCTGACCCGTTTCTAATTTCCTCTGAAGCCCAACAAAATCACTAACATTTTTATACAAACAATTTGATTAATTACTAACTTCTCTCTTTTTCATACATAATATCTTAAAACCATATGTTTATCTTCTAACTCAATATATTTTTTTAATAAAAATGCATTCTTGTCAATATACATCATTATTTAAAAATATGTCTTTTTTATTACCCCATATAATTAAGATTGAAAGCATTTTTTCCTTTTTCTTTATTTAAATATAATTTTGTGCATATCATACAATATGGTTAAAATTAAAAATATCTTTCTTTTCTTTTAAGTGTATATTTATAGATAAATAATAAAATACATTTTTATCACATAATTAAAATTGAAAGTACCCTTTTCTATTCTTTTAATTAAAATATATATTTGTACATAGCAAATGAAATATACTCTTTTATACATAATCAAAGCTTGGAAATATTTTCTTTTCTTAAAACATCATTTTTACATATTTTAATTAGAACTTGAACATACGATTAAAACATTTTCTATTGTACATATCTAAATACAAAATACAAGATTAATTAAATAAATACCCTAATATACATTAATTTCACCTTGTCACCTGTAAATAATCACATACTCATATACTTGTACACTTACACAATACATTCACATTGCCCTATATACATTTGCTTATCTTATATTTGTATATTCGTTATTTACATTTTGATCGCAAATTCGATTTGGTTGTAACTTATTGGATACTATAAGTCTCATCCCCATTCATACACATGTACCCCCACTCCCGGATACTATTTTGTAATAGCGTAGATTTTACATTTCTGCAATTTACAGTTTTCCAATTATACCATGGTTAGACCTAGGGTTTGCATGTACATAAAATCAAACGCTAGATAACCTAATACAAGACAAATACATGTAATCAATACACAATCACACTTGCACCCTCTAGGGTAATCCCACATGTTGCCTTCCAAAATGGGCCATGCTTGCACGTCGAGTTTCTTTGGCAAAACAAATTCAAATGATCATAAGTCCCTCGATGACGCTTTCGAATGTTGCCTAAACGGAATGATCATAGTCCCTTCAAAGCAAATTGCCAAAGACACTTGGCACCATTGCATTCATGGTCCATACGACGACCCGCGCCCGTCCCGAATAAACTTCCTAAAACGCAAGATTGTCCATCAATTTCAATGGTGGAACAAAATTGCTTAAAAGGGTTGAAAACATAACAAAAACCTTTGAGTACAATAGGGTAGACAAAACTCTTAGTTACTTGAGATCAATTTGCAAAAACACTTGCCTTCTTTTCAAAACCACAATCCACAACACTTTCAAACAAACTCTCAAAAACATTTGAAACATCTTTTCGAAAAGATACACGCTTTTGTAAAACACTCAAACACGAGTCAAATACATTAGTCGCCTAAGACAAGGCATCTCTTCAAAAACATTTTCAAAACAAACACACACACACCATTTTCAAGCAATCGAAAATCAAGGCAAGTGATCTAAAAAACCAAGTAACTAAGAGCCCATGGATAACCATGGATGAAAATGGTGCTAATACCTTCCCTTTTCATAATCTACCCCCCGAACCCACGAAATATCTCAAAAGGTTTTTGCTGTGCTTTTTTAACCTTTCCTTTAGGATAAAATAAAAAGTCGGTGGCGACTCTTGCTCAACCGCACAAGTGCGAATACAAACGCAAAACCATAGTCAGTTCTCCCACCGTATCACACATATCATTCATAAAGTAAAAAGGTAAAAACTTTAAAGATGAAAAAGAAAAACAAAGAGTAATTGAAAAAACCATACTTCAATAAAAAACCACATCAATCAGGCTTTTGTCTTTCTTCTTTGAATCTTTTTTAATACGAAATACATAAAAAGATGAATGAATCATAAAGTTGTGCAAAGTATTTATTTTGTGGATTGAGTATGCTTCTCATTCTTCCCTAATATATGTAACCTTAATAAAAATAACAAATTCAAATACTGTATATCTAACAAAAAAAGAACAACTCATAAACAGACTGAAAACTTTAAAAAAAAAATTGAATATACATAAGACGAGAAAAATATTTGATATCAATTTACAACAAAAAAACATGAATAAAAATGAAGAGCAACAACAACATGAATATAAACAGCAACAACATCGAAATAAACAAAACGAACAACAACGTAATGAGGGTGGGAAAAAGATGGGGTTCATGTTAATTATGTTTTGGTTTGAGGGGAATCTGAAGGAAGATGAAGGGAGAAGTAGATCGTGCGATAGCTTTGAAAATTTGTCGAACAGAAAGGAAAGAGTTTTCAGATGCAGTGTAGAGGAATGAGATAGTCTGCATGTTTTATAGATGAAAGCAGGTATTGGAAGAGTTGGGGTCCGTTTAAAGAAAAATAGAGTGATTAAGTGATTAAAAAAATAAAATAATATATTAAAAAGTTTAGTAATGACACGTAAGTGACATTAATTGCCAAAACAATGTGGTGTTAGTAGTGATATAAAAATCCATATTTGCCAATTGAATAAGAAAAGTTTGCACTTGATTTCAGAAAGGTAAAATATTCTTTTCCAGATAATTTAATTTTTATATATTTATATTAGATTTATAATAGATTAAATAGTAATGTTATTTTTTTTAGGGATTAATTTAGACTCTTCAATTTTTATAAGAAACTAAAATGAATCTTCACTCAAAATATAATAAAGAAACATAGATATTTTAGCAAGTTGGAGACTTAGCAAACTCTCGATCCTTCCTTCATTATTATGATACACTTGAAAGTTTTACTGCTTGGGTAATTGGGAAGCTCAAATGTCTGCTTCCTTTCCTCTTCACCCAGAAAATAAACTTTCTTTTCCTTTCCTATTCTGCCTTCTCACATTCCAATCTTGAAATTGTAGCAATTCTTCCTCTTATATTTAACCTAACTAACACCATAGTTTTCTCCTCAAAGTACAACCGCCCAACGACCTATTTCCGCTCTTTGATAAGTATAGCAAGGTCGTTGACACCTTCATCCCCAAAGATCGAAGGTGTTTTTTTCTTCTTCTGATTTTCCCGTTTATCGATTAATCAAATCCATTATTTTTGCTTATTGAAATTGAAATTTTTTATTTTTAGAACTGGTGACTCGAGGGGTTTCGCTTTTGTGTGTTACAAGTATGATGATGAAGCTTCCAAGGCTGTTGATTGGCTTGGCGGTATACGCTTCTTCGTTTAATTGTGTTTTCGGTTGATTTCATTTTTTTAAATTGATTTTCTGAAGTACTGTGATATGGAAAGTTAAGAAAAGAAGCTGCACAAGCTAGTTATAAAGAGCAAGATCAATGAAACTAAGGATGTTATGAAGCGGAAAGCAAATGAGATTGATAAAAGCAAGGTAAGATTGCAGGGACTACTATCCCAAATCTATTTGTAAAACAAATTTGTCTCAAAATGAATCACCTATTTTGGTTTTCAGTGAAACATTAATTACTTTTATCCAATTTTACTCTCTAATTTATACTACTTGCAATGCATCACTCTCAATTCAGTATATTCAATTGAGTCCGTTATTTTTTTAGGATGAAGAGAGTAATTTCTTATGTTTTAACTTTTAAGACTGAGATTTAGAACTGCGTTATCCAATCAAATTGTTGTCAACATTAGTTGTTATATTTGTGTCTAAGCTCATGAAGTATCAATTATTGCTTGCTTACAGGTATCTGGCTCCAGAATATGCAGTGAGTGGAAATCTTACAGACAAATCAAATGTTTGTTGATAAAGGAAATCCATGTCCTCGAGCATAATATAGATGCACTATGGAATGTATATTCAACAATCTCAATCTCATTTACAGAACATGCATCACCAGACTTTCCTCTTCTAAATTCCTCATTTGGGAGGTGGCATTTTGGTCATTCTCATCATGATGAGGATCATCACCTTCCTCAGCCGCTCAAAGATGAGGAGAATATTTTCCGACTTGGTTTTGTCGCCAACATCGCCTTAGCCATTGGAAAAGCGTTTACCGGTTACCTTTAAGGATGCACTGCAATTATCGCCGATGCTGCCCATATTGTATCCGACGTGGTATGTGCTAAGACAACAATTGATTCCTCTTTCCGTTTTCAATTTGTTCAAAATACAATAAATTATGAATCACATGATTTTTCTTCTAATATATATATATATATATATATATATATATATATATATATATATATATATATATATATATATATATATATATATATATATATATATATATTGTAATTCATTTAAGCTAACTAAGTAGTAATATTATTATTAAGGACGCTATTAAATGAGTTTTGGAAGCAAATTTCATCACTGTAGTTTGTATATTGTGTTACAGGTTCTCAGTGGCATAACTTTGATGTCTTTTAAACTTGTCAAGCCTCCAAGAGATGAAGAACACATATGGTCACTTGATTTGTATTTACACGCTATTTCGTTTATCTTTTATATGCACAAATTTACTGTTTTAGTAAATGTGACGAATGCTTAACATTTCATTCATCATTAGATGTCATGCTAGGAGTTTAAGCTATGTTTGAATAAATGGTTTATTTAATCGCTCACTTATCATACTAATGTACAGTATAAGTTATTTCTATGGCAAAAGATAAGATAAGGGTAATTTATTTTTAAATAAGCTATAAGTTGTTTTCATAATCTATCTTAGAGAATTTATGGACATTTTATAAGATGCTTCCATACGTTTCAATATACTTCTTGCAATTTTATGTGATTTCTAAAGTTTTACGGTGTGTCTCTAAAAGTGATCTGACCTGATCAGAAATGGACCGTCACGGCTGGCTCCGAGCAGAAAGCTTTTTTGAACGAGGTGGGGGGTACCTGCAAGGCACTCCGATGCTGAAGTAAGTAGGAGTACGAGCAGATAACAGCAAGTGTAAGGTTAGAATGATGAATACCTGACCCTCTGGAAACAGAGGGTATTTATAGCCCCCAGCGCTGGGCCAAGGTTCCTTCATTGGGCCGGGCAGATTTGCCCCAATGGAGGAACTGCCAGGTTCTACGTGGGTAGTGGGGACCCGCACGTGGTCCCCTTCCTGGATGTTCTGCGTGAAGTACGGGCGGACGGAGACGCGGTCTTTTCGGAGTATCGTTGGGGGAACAGTGGACTGAGTCTGCCCTAGCAAGGGTGCTCGAGGTAACGTCGAGCAGGACCTCGGAATGTGGTGCTGGGCCACAGTATGTCGAGCTGGAGAGGTGCTTGTCGAGCTGGCGACTGCGCGTCGGGCACAGTCGTACTCTATGGTCGGCGTGGCCCTTGTAAGTCCATTTGGGCTGGGCCTTTGCAATGCTCTTGGGCATGTCGGGCCCAGTCCAGAACAGGAGCCCCCCAAGTCGTGGTTCCTTTGTGAGGAGTCATGGCTTGAACTCAGGTCGTTTCCTCATCGAGGTCTCGTGCCCGGGACAGAGGTGTAGGCCCTCGAGGGCCTCCTCGTGCCATGCTCGGAGACATCTTCCGCGGTGGATGCCTGGAGGATCCTCACCGGGCGCGTCTGTCGAGCATACGAGGTATCTTTCGGGAACTGTGTCGCCACCCTATGGAGATAGGGTCATCATTGCGTTGGGAGCAGCGCGTCGAGGAGAGAGACTCCTTGGTTGCCCGAGGTGACGTTTGGTATTCCACGTCATCACTATAAATAGGAACCTTGGGCCTCATAATACGTTTCTACTTTCTGCGTTCTCTCTGCTGTTGCTCTTCCAAATTTTTTCCAGTCGCGAACTTCTGCCACAGATCCTTCTACTCCATAGCGAAATCCTACTCTTTGATTCAAGTAAGTGGTCTATCTTCTTCAATTTCCTGTTAAAATGCATGATTTTTGGCGTTTGTAGATGTTTTAGGGACTGTGCGCGTGGGATTAGCCCGGTAAACTCATACTTAGCTCGGCGTATTCATGCCTAAGACCGGCAAACGCATGTTTGTGGTCGACATATTCATAGTTTTAGGTGATAACCTTCAGCGCTGCCCGGGGTCTTCATGACCCAGGGCGCTTGACTCATGATCGCGCCCGGTATGTTCATGATCTTGGCCGTGGGCCTCATGGTGTGGCTCGCCATGTTCATACCTTGGGTCGACATGTTGGAGAGTGACCGCGCAACGGGTTTGAGGGAGAACATATCGAGTTACCGGATGTCGAGGAGGCAACCATTTGTGAAAACGGACTATGTGGACGACGTGATTTGTCGAGCGTATGGCTTCGTGCCCAATTGACTGGTTTCCCGTGCTCTGCAGGTAACCATGGCGGACGAGTCGAGCTCCTCCGGGCGCCACGATCGTGAAGAACAAAGTGTCGATGAGTCGGTCAACCTGATTGATACTGTGACCGACCCCTTGCTGGATTGGGTGGGCGTCGAGCCCCGAGGGATCGCGTCAATCTACAGCCGTGACGACCGGAATCCATATGCCGTCATCGAAGCGGGCCAGGGCCAGCCCGACTTTCAAAAGAACTTTGTAATCATGCGCCCGTCCTCCCGTGCAAGGATCTGCTCGGTTTATCCGGAATATAGCTTCGCGATGTATGAGATCGCGTTCAAAGATCTAGGGCTGCGGCTGCCCTTCACTGATTTCCAGATCGGGGTCTTCACTCACCTGGCGCTGGCCCCGTCCCAGCTACATCCAAACTCGCTCGCCTTCATCCGGGCGTTTGAGTTGACGTGTCGCTATCTGAGGATCGGGGCGACCATACCGCTCTTCTTCCGGATTTTTCATCTACAGCGCCAGTCCCGAGGAGGGAAACATAGTTGGGTCTCCTTGAAGCAGTCGAGGAGACTCTTCAAAATGTATATGGACTCCGTAAGGGGTTTCAAAGATAAGTGGTACGTTGTGCGGCCAGTTACCGACTCTGCTTTAAGTTCTCTTTTCGAGGAGGAGGAGCCCCTGAGCGACGATGACGGGGAGGCAGTTTTAGGTGACGATGGGAATCCTGTGTTGGCCCGTACGGCTAAAGTCCCCGTGCACTGGATGTTCCGGCACTACGAGCACGGGACTGGTTATTACCATACTGCTGCCGGGGACATGTGCTCGGAAGACGGGGAGGCGTACGCCATACTTTGCCGGTTTGTCGATAGCTTCCACCCTGCCCGGTGGTCTACGCGGGAAGGGGATGATATCTTGGACAAAGATGGTTACCCAACGTTTGAGTCCCGTCCGATCGATACCAAGGCGCTCGTGGAGTGCCAGACATATAGGCAGGCTGCCCGTCTGTTAGGTTGTTTATTGCTTGAATTTCTTTGCTCGTTATTTATTCATGAGCTTGCTCGTGACTAACCCATCTTTTATTTTGCAGGTTCGATGGCTGGTCGACATGAAAGGCTTTTGAAATTGTCTTGCGACCAAAAGCGGAACAGGAGGGTCGTGAAGGCCCCACAGGCGACGAGGATGGGCCCACCACACAGTCCAAGTGCTCCTCAGCCGGTGAGGGTGGACTCGCCGTCAAGCTCGGGGGCAGCGTCGGATGGGACCCCAGAAGTTGAAGAGGTCGACCCTAGTACCGTCCTGATACAGAGGAAGAGGACCCGTGTGGAAAGTGGTCCGACTGTTGGCGAGGACGCCAGTGCCGTTAAGTCTTTCGCCTTCCCCCCTTGCTTCGAAGAGGCGGGCTTTTTCGAGAGATTCCCTCTGACAGTGATTGCCGATGAAGTTGCAGCCATAAAAAGGATGAGTAAAGAGGACAGGAAGGCGCATCTGGCCGCCAGCATGGACGGGCTGGTAAAAATGGCCGAGATGGCTTTGGTGCTATCCGAGGATGGAGGGGATCCTGCCCGTGTTGAAGAACTCGAGCAGGAGAAGGCGGCTCTGACCTCGAGCTCGCGGAAGTTGAAGGTCGCTCTGGAACGCTCCGAGGAGATGTTCCGCGAGCAGACGGCGATGCTCGATGCTGAGAGGGAGATGTTGACCCTGGAGAAGGAGAAGTCGGGGAAGTTGGCCGAGGAGGGGGAGCTTCTTCGGACAGACAGGGATCGTCTGGGGGCCGAAGTCGAACGCTTGGCCCAGCAGATCGAGGAAATGAATACTGCCATGCGACCTGCCGAGGACGAGCCCGAGGACATAGTGACTTTAAAGAGTCGGTTGGAGCTGGTCGCCCATATTCGGCTTCTCGAGGCAGATTGCGTCGGTGCCCTGGAGGATGGGTTCAACTCCGCGGTCGGTCAGCTCTCCTTGCTAAACCCTGGTCTGGTTACTGAGGGTATCGGCCACACACATCAGATCGTGGATGGCGTGATCGTTCCTCCGCCCGACTCTCAAAACGCCGACAATGATGGATCTGGGGAGACTTGACTAGGATAGCGGGCCTGCGTGCCCTTGACATTTGTATTCTTTGGGCCTGCGTGCCCGTTTGTTGTACGTTATGAACATCGCCGGCCTTCTTGGTCGGTTTATAATTGTTTTATCGCCTTCGGGCATTTATATCAATGCTGTTTTACATTTTAGATGTTTTGCCCTTGTTTGAAATCATATATTTGCATGAATTTTTAGCCTAAGTCATAGGCCCGAGGAGTGCCCGTAACCTAAGTGTTGTCCTCGAGGGGAGAGACTTCCCTTTGACCCTTTTAGATGGCCCGTTATTCTTGATGGCATGTCGGGCATTTTGGAGCGAAGTTGCTCAGTCGGGCGTGGAGCCCGTTAGGGACTATCTGCCCTTGGTGTGAACTGCCCATCGCGAGCTGGGTGTTCTGCCTTATGGGTACAACGACGGTGGGGCTCGGTATAGCTGTCCACGTCGGGCACTATTGATCGTCATCGTTGACCGCGCGATGCTGTGCCATTTTGGCCGTATGTCGGGCTTGTACCTTAGCCTTATACGAAGTTGGACGTTTTTCCTCGTTGACCGAGCGCGGGTGTTGTTGGTCGAAGGTCCCAGGTGTCGGTAGTTTCTAACTGTAGTACTGCTTTAGCTTAGCAGCGTTCCAGGGTCGTGGTAATGGCTCTCCGTCTAATTGCTCGAGGTAGTACGCCCCGGTACCCGTGGTGCCGTGGACGCGGTAAGGTCCTTCCCAGTTCACGGCCAACTTCCCTTCACGGGAATCTTTCTGGTTCCTGCGTAATACCAGACTGCCGATTTCGAACTCGCGCTTGATGACCTTGTCGTTGTGGCGCAAAGCCACTCGTTGTTTTAGGGTGGCTTCGCGCAGGGCTGCACCTGATCGGATTTCCTCGACTAGGTCGAGTTCATCCCTTAGTGCTTCGTCGTTCATTTCTTCGTCGAGGGGTTCCTCCGTTCGTCGGGATGGTTCCATGATTTCGACCGGGATGACAGCCTCGGTGTCATACGTCAGCCGAAATGGTGTCTCACCCGTCGTTGAGTGGGGCGTGGTGCAGTATGCCCACAAGACGCTGTGGAGCTCCTCGACCCATCCTCTTTTGGCTTCGCCTAGACGTCGTTTGAGCCCTCCTAGGATGACTCTGTTCGCGGCTTCGGCTTGCCCGTTGGTCTGAGGGTGCTCGACCGACGTGAAATGTTGTTTTGTCCCAAGTTTGGTGACGAAGTCCCGGAACCCGTGGTCGGTGAACTGGATACCGTTGTCGGTCACCAGGGCCTGCGGAATTCCGAACCTGGCGAGGACGTTTCTTTTGTAGAAACGGAGGATATTGTGTGAGGTGATTTTTGCGAGTGCCTCGGCCTCGATCCACTTCGTGAAGTAATCGACGGCGACGATAAGAAATTTGTTCTGATAGGTTCCTTGCACGAAGGGCCCGAGGATGTCCATGCCCCACCAGGCGAACGGCCACGGGGACGACAATGTGCTCAGCTCGTGCGGGGGGGCGAGGTGCATATCCCTGTGCTTTTGGCACTTGTCACATTTTTTCACGTGTTCCTTGGCGTCCTGTTGCATCATCGGCCAGTAGTACCCTGCTCGAAGGGCTTTCCTTGCCAAGGATTTACCGCCCATGTGTTGGGCGTTAATCCCTTCGTGTATCTCCCGCAGTACGTCGGGGATGGCGGACCCGTCGATGCATTTCAGGAGGGGAATGGAGAATCCTCTTCGGTACAGTTTCTGCTCGAGAACCACATAGGAACATGCTCGTCGTTTGATTATGGCAGCTTCGGCCTGGTTCGACGGAAGTTCTCCTTTTGTCAGGAAATTATAAACCGGGGTCATCCAGGACGTGGCATCCCCGATGGCATGGATCTCGACCGTAGTCGAGGGTGGTTCGATACTTGGACGTGCCAAAGATTCCTGGATGACAGATTTATTCCCGCCCTTCTTCCGTGTGCTCGCGAGTTTGGACAATATGTCCGCCCTCGTGTTTTGCTCGCGGGGAACATGAGAAATTTCTGCTCGTCCGAACTTTGCCATGTGTTTTTTGACTAAGTTCAAATATTCGATGAGGTTATCGTTTTTGGCCTGGTAGCTTCCCTGTACTTGAGAAGCGACGAGCTGGGAGTCGGTGTAAATTTGTACCTCGTGGGCTCCCAGGTCCTCGGCTAGTCTCAGTCCTGCGAGCAGGGCTTCGTATTCTGCCTGGTTATTTGACGTCGGGAAGGATAGAACTAAGGAGTGCTCGATCACTACGCCTTCTTCGTATTCCAGGAGGATCCCTGCGCCGCTACCGGACGAGCTGGACGCTCCGTCGACGAAGATGGTCCACTTGTGTTCCTTCCCTGGGGGAAGGTCGTGAGTGGTCATCTCAGCGACGGAGTCGGCCAAGGCTTGTGCTTTCAGGGCCTTCCTGCTCTCGTATTGAATGTCGAATTCGGAGAGTTCCAAGGACCATTTCAGCATCCTGCCCGCCATATCTGGCCGACCCAGGAGTTGCCTCACCGGCTGATCGGTTCGCACGATGATGGTGTGGGCTAGAAAGTAGTGTCTGAGCCTCCTCGCAGCGTTGACGAGGGCCAGAGCAACCTTTTCTATCTGCTGATATCTGCTTTCTGGCCCTTGTAAGGCTTTGCTCGTGAAGTAGACAGGTTTCTGCCCGTCAGGGGTCTCGCGGACAAGGGCTGCGCTGATGGCTTCGTTCGAAACGGCCAAGTATAAGTACAGCGATTCCCCGTCGTCTGGTCGAGACAACACGGGCGGTTGAGACAGGCTCTGCTTCAGATGGCGAAGTGCGTGCTCGCATTCCTCGTTCCATTCGAAGGCTGCTTCCTTTCGAAGGAGTTTGAAGAAGGGGAGGGCGTGCTGAGCGGACTTCGCGACGAAGCGGGATAGTGACGTCAGCATGCCGTTCATGATTTGTATCGACTTCTTCGACGTCGGTGTCGGGAGGTCGGAGAATGCCCGACATTTGTCGGGGTTGGCTTCAATCCCTCGTTCTGTTAGATAGAACCCAAGGAATTTTCCTGCCTTAACCCCGAACGTGCACTTCTCGGGGTTGAACCTCATTTTGCACTGTCTTGCTTGGGCGAAGACTGTCTTGAGATGAGCTGCGTGATCGGTGTCTGCTCGGGATTTGACGATCATGTCGTCCATATATACCTCGAGCATGTCGTCAATCTGTTTGTTGAACACTTTGTTCATCATACGTTGGTAAGTTGCTCCGGCGTTCTTCAGTCCGAAGGGCATTACGTTGTAGTAATAGTTGCCCGAGCTGGTCATGAACGCCGTGCAGTGTTTGTCGCCCAGAGCCATCGGGATTTGGTTATATCCCGAGTAGGCGTCCATGAACGACAAAGTCTTGTAGCCGGCCGAGTTGTCGACCAACATGTCTATGTTAGGTAAAGGAAAAGCATCCTTCGGGCAAGCCCGGTTGAGGTCGGTATAGTCAACACATATTCTCCATTTTCCATTATTCTTTTTAACAAGTACAACATTTGACAGCCAGGTGGAGTACCGGGCTTCAGAAATAAAATTTGTCTCTAGGAGGTCTTTTACAGCTTTTTCAGCAGCCTCCGTTTTTTCTGGAGACTGCCTACGCCTACGTTGTACTACGGCCTTGGCGGCTGGATCAATGGCGAGGTGGTGACAGGCGACCTCAGGGTCGAGTCCGGGCATCTCTGCAGCGCTCCAGGCGAAGAGATCAGCATTCTCGCGCAGACAGGCCTTGATTTGCTTCCTGGCCAAGTCGGGGAGGTCTTTACCAATCTTCACTCCCTTGGTCGGGTCCGTGCCGAGGGGAACGAGTTCAAAGTCCCCGTCCGGGATAGGTCGGAGTGGGATTTGCTCGCTGCTGGATGGCTCGTCCTGGTCGAAGCGAGCGTCGAGGGCTATGGAGTCGACCTTTGGTGGAGCCTTCTGGACTTCTTCCTCAGGGGATGATTTTCTGTCGGGCTCCTGCTTTGTCCTCTTGGTGGGTCTGGTCCCCACGTCGACAGTATCCCGTCCCTTTGAAGCGGCGTTGAAGCACCTGCGGGCAGCGGCGAGGTCTCCTTGGATGGTGGCTACCCGTGCCCTTTTGGTATAGAACTTCATTTTCAGATGGACAGTCGAGGGCACCGCTGTCAGCTCCGCCAATGTCGGTCTCCCCAAGATGCAATTGTATAGAGACGGGCAATGAATGACGAGGAAGCGGACCTTAACCTGTCTCGTAGCCGTTCCTTCTCCGAACGTAACCAGGAGCTCGACATAACCCCAAGGTTTGGAAGTCGAGCCGTTGAAGCCTTGAAGATCCGAACCCACATACGGAGAGAGGTGTGAGTCGTCCAGTTGTAAAGTCCGGAACAGCTGGCTGTACATCACGTCGACGGAACTCCCTTCGTCGACCAAGATGCGGTGCACGTCAAAATTGGCCATTTTTGCCCTTATCAGTAAGGGGATGACTGCGTTCGGGGCTCCGCCGGGGAGTTCTTCTAGGTAGAAGGTGATGGGCTCTGACATGCCCTTCACCCTTTCGAAAGTTACCGTTTGCGGAGGAGCTATGTCGACCAGCTCGTCCAACTTCCTCTTGGCTGAATTGATGGTGAGGTCGTTGAACCCGCCCCCGTTGATGACCATGGCGGAGGGGAAGTATTCCCACCTGCTGTGTGTTGTCAGGGGCTCCTGCAGGAGCTCGGGAACGTCGAAATCCTCGGGCCTGGTTACCGAGAAGGCGGTCTGGATAGGCACCGACTCGTCTGATGGTCGGGCATCTTCTTCGGGCTCCTTGGTTTCATGGGCGTCACGACGGGGAGCATCGTTTCGCCTGTACTGTGCGAGCCTCCCTCCCTTGATGAGGGTTTCAATGGCGTCCTTGAGGTGGACGTAGTCTTCTGTCAAATGACCATGACTCCTATGGTATTGACAGTATTTATTTTTATCTGCCCCTGGCTTGGCGGGAGCAGGTCGGGGACGCTTGACGCCACCGTCTCTGAAATCTGTACTGGCACACTCCGCCAAAATACGTTTGCGGGAAGCCGTGAGCGGAGTGTACTCGGTGAAACGGCCCGAGGGGCCCCTTTGTTCCCGGACCTCCCGGGGTCGATCTTCCTTCCTTTTCTCCCCGGTACGTCGGGGAGGAGGCTCTTGTCGTGAGCTGCTGCTGTTGTTGGGAGCGCGAGCCCTGGAGTCTCGGGCCCTGTTGGCAGCTTCTCTCTCCTCGTAGTCCATGTATGCTCGGGCCTTGTCGAGGAGGGCATCAAAGGTTGGAGGTGGCTCAATACCCACAGCCTTTCTGAATTCTGTGCCGGGGAGGAGACCCCTCTCCAGCAAGTATCTTTTCATATGGTCCGCGCAGGGGACCTGTATTGCTTCCCGGTTGAAGCGGTTGATGAATTCCCTCAAGGTTTCATCCTGTCTTTGGATGATGGCCTCGAGGGCCGCCTCGGTCTTCGGATGGCGCCGAGAAGCTGTGAAGGAACTGATGAACTGGTTCTTCAGGTTCCGCCACGACGTAATTGAGCCCGGGGCGAGCCCTTTATACCAGTCCATGGCCGCCTTCCTGAGAGTCGTGGGGAAAAGACGGCACTTGATGGGCCCCCCGACATTATGATAGTGGAGCATGGCTTCGAACCCGTCAATGTGGTCGACCGGGTCCGCTACTCCGTCATACTCCTTCAAGTGCGGGGGCTTCTCCATGCCCGGGGGGATGGGTGCATCCATGATGGCCTGCGACAGGGGACCGCGGGGGTCGTCCTCGTCGCTCCTCTCCGGAGAAAGAGAAGGGGTCCTGTAGTTATGTCTGGCACGATGATCGTGCTGAGTTTCCCTCGAGCGTGATGCTCGGTTGTTGAAGGTCACACGCTCGTCCCCGGCGTGTCTCTTGTCGTGCCTTGATGGGTCGCGACTGGGTTCTCCGGCAGGGATGGCGGGCTGTCTCTCATGGTAGGGCCGCCTCTGCTTTGGCCGGGGAGAAGGGCTCCTGGAGTTCTCCCTGTAGTGTCTTCGCGGGGGAGAAGGGTGTCGAACTTCCGTGACCCGAGGAGGTGGGGAAGGTGGCCTCCGATGCCTCCTCGGGGGTCGTCGATCATCTTCAAGTGCCCTTAATCTTTCTCCTTGGGCGAAGATGAGATAATTTGTCTGATTAATGGCCGCGAACAGTGCCTGAGTCGTGCCATCTGCCCCGGCGGGAACTGGGACTTCATAGAACCGGGCAGCTCTGTGATGAGCGAGAGCTACCGGGTCGTCTTCGAGTGCTGGAGGAGTCGTAGAGGATGATGCAGTAGCCCCGTCCCTGTAGGAGGAAGGTCCAGGGGCGGTTGTCACAGGGATGGCACTGTGGCCGGGATCACCGGGGTTATCGAGGTGTCCATTCTTGTCCGCGGTACCGTTATTAGTGTCGGCGACACGGACGGGCTGCTCGTCGCGAGCTGGATCAGCCATGACAGGTAGTTGAATTGAGCTTTGGTCTTTTAAAGTTGTTCGTTAGACGGGGAAGCTAGTTTCCCACAGACGGTGCCACTGATCTGACCTGATCAGAAATGGACCGTCACGGCTGGCTCCGAGCAGAAAGCTTTTTTGAACGAGATGGGGGGGGGGGGTACCTGCAAGGCACTCCGATGCTGAAGTAAGTAGGAGTACGAGCAGATAACAGCAAGTGTAAGGTTAGAATGATGAATACCTGACCCTCTGGAAACAGAGGGTATTTATAGCCCCCAACGCTGGGCCAAGGTTCCTTCATTGGGCCGGGCAGGTTTGGCCCAATGGAGGAACTGCCAGGTTCTACGTGGGTAGTGGGGACCCGTACGTGGTCCCCTTCCTGGATGTTCTGCGTGAAGTGCGGGCGGACGGAGACGCGGTCTTTTCGGAGTATCGTTGGGGGAACAGTGGACTGAGTCTGCCCTAGCAAGGGTGCTCGAGGTAACGTCGAGCAGGACCTCGGAATGTGGTGCTGGGCCACAGTATGTCGAGCTGGAGAGGTGCTTGTCGAGCTGGCGACTGCGCGTCGGGCACAGTCGTACTCTATGGTCGGCGTGGCCCTTGTAAGTCCATTTGGGCTGGGCCTTTGCAATGCTCTTGGGCATGTCGGGCCCAGTCCAGAACAAAAAGGTTTATTGTTTTTTTTATGATTATATTTGATAAGATAATTACTTGATAGATATGTCATTTTTGTTACACTTTCTTTCTTTTAAGTTGTTTTTGAAATTTGAACAACAGTTTTTATTCATTAATTGACATGTTTGTTAATTTTTATGGTGGTAATTGCATGCTTGATTTGGGTTATACTGCTCCGGACCACTATCTTTCTATTTATATATTTTTTATAATTAAATTAAAATTTTTAATTTAATAAAAATCTTTAAAATTATTAATTTACTATAAAATTCATTTTTTTACTAAATTGTAAAAACTTTTTAACAAAATCCAATTAACATATGCAGTTAATAAAACCCTCCTTATAGATTATTGATCACAAGAAATTTTATCCGGTGCGAATACACACTAGTATCACTTTTAATTTTAAAATAAATCTATTTAGAAACTCATTTGTTAACCCCCTTCACATTGCATTCTAATATCTAATTTCATCATAAAGTTCACTCATATAAAATGTAATACATTAAAATATTAAACTTAAGTCATATTTAGTTCGTAAGTCTTTTAACTTAATTTAATATTATATTTTAATTCTTTAACTAAAAAATATTACAAATTAATTCCTTTATTTGGCTTTAATTATTTTATTTAATCCCTTCGGTCAATTTCGAGCAAAAGAAAAATAATAAGTTTAAAATCCAATTATGATTAAGTATTTGTATTACAAAAGATTATATTAAGTAAAAAATTTATTTTATTATACAAATATTAAGTCAGATTTAGACTTTAAGTCTTGTAATACATCTACAACACAAAATTCTAACATTTTATTTTAAAAATTAATGAAAGAGACCAAATAGAACAACATTATAAATTAATGAACTAATTACATTATAAATTAATGAACTAATTTATAATGTTTTTTAGTTAATGGAACTAAAGCAAAACATTAAAAAGACTTAAAAATATATTAAACCTAAGTTTAAATATTCTAATCTAACTTGTAGTCTATATTTAACATTCATTTGTCACGTTTCCATAGATTCCCATCAAATAAAATAAGCAGAATTGAAGCAGTTGTAACGGTGGTCGACAGAGCAACAGCGATGTCTTCATCATCTTCTTCTTCCGCCGCCATCGACTCTCCTACCCGCCGCAACCGCATCCTCTCTACCAACCTCTACTTCGACGTATCTCCCTCCAAGGTAAACTTTTCCCAACTTCCCACTCACTATCTCCTATTCTACTAATGTCTTTTTTATTTTCACCATTCAGGTTCCGCTTATCTACTCCAACTCTTACGACATATCATTTCTCGGCATAGAGAAACTGTAATCACCAATTCACCATTAACGCTTCTGCAATTCCGAATTCTGTCACTCATTGTTTTTTTCTTTTAGGCACCCTTTTGATTCATCCAAATGGGGACGCATTTGTAATTTCCTTGTCTCTTTTGGTCTTTTGGATCAAAATCGCATTGTTGAGCCTCTTGAAGCTTCTCAAGATGACCTTCTAGTGGTAATATAATAATCACACTCTTTGCAAATTGCTTATGGATTTGTGTTCTTTTAGTGGTAATATTCTTTCTTTCAGGTACACTCAAAATCATACTTGAATAGTCTGAACCAAAGTTCGAATGTTGCCAAGATAATTGAGGTACTTTCCACTTACATGTAAGCCTGAGGAAGTTATTTATTCTTTCGTGGTTTTAACGTATTATCATTATACTTGCTTTTCTCTGCCGACTTCTTAAATGGAAATTTGCAGGTCCCTCCTGTGGCATTTTTTCCCAATTGTCTGGTGCAACATAAAGTTCTTTTTCCATTTAGGAAACAGGTAAATCAACTTTTTTTCTTCAACTCTGTTTAACGTCTCCAGTTATATGATCTATCTCCTGTACTAATGGCAGGTTGGAGGAACTATATTGGCTGCAAAACTTGCAAGGGAGAGGGGATGGGCCATTAATGTGGGAGGCGGTTTTCATCACTGTTCTGCAGAAAATGGAGGTGGATTTTGTGCTTATGCAGATATTTCTCTATGCATCCAATTTGCTTTTGTTCAGTTGAATATATCAAGGTACTATCATATTTAGGAGTGGAGAGCACAATTACTATAGTATTGATGTATAAATGTACATATTATGCAAAATATATGTCACACATTTCAATAGTATGTAAATTTATACATCAATACTATAGTAATTGTGCTCTCCATTTCTGTTGAGAAATGGAGAGGATCTGTATTCCATATTTAGTCTTTAAAATGCCGGTTAGCTTATTCTATTAACACTTGAGAAAAACTTGTCCATAAAATCTTCAGGGTGATGATTATCGATCTTGATGCACATCAAGGAAATGGTCATGAAATGGACTTCGCCGATGATAGTATGACCAAAATAATTTCTTCCTCTTGTGTTTGCCATCATATCTCTTAGGACTTTCTCACTGATAGAACCTTTGTAATGGCAGATCGAGTCTACATTCTTGATATGTATAACCCTGGCATATATCCTTTGGTAAAGCTCTCTGCTCCTAGATATTTTATACCTCTTTTTTCTTATGAATTGAATATTTCTTCATTTCTGTTTCTTCACATTTTCCTAGTTTATCCGACTTTGTCGGCCAAAATCTGACAATGACATTCTGCCTGTGGTTCTAAGATTTTATCATCCATCTAGATCATCGTATCCTCAGTCTAGATATGAAATATGAATCATCTTCCATGTGAATCCCATTGTGATCATGAAATGAAAAATAAATTGTAATTGTTTTTTAAATTCCACTGGTGAAATGAGTGTGAGACGTGGGCTAACATACATAAACTTTTTTCTTCTTCTCAGTCTAACCTCAATAATATGATTAACTCTTTGTACTTGAGCCTCTTTTTAAATAAATACCTATTGGATTTTGAACATTGGAAATTGTTATTCATGTCAAGTTCAACATGTATACATTTCTGTGCTTGCATCTGCAATTAACTTGCAAACAAAGTTTGCAGGAAGGCAGCAAATGATTTGCTAAGAAATATACTGTAATTAGATTATTAAAATATTAGTGCCTTCTAAAAAGCAATGCTTTGTCCTTATGTTGTAATAATGTTTTTTCTTCATATTAGGAAACAGTGTTCCAGTAACAACAGTAAATCATTATTTACGGTCATCCTCATTTTATCATCTTAAGAGCGACACATTTTACTATCCCTTTGTGTTCTATATTAGGATTATGAGGCAAGAAACTACATAAATCAGAAAGTTGAAGTGAAGGTATATATTCACTATAGCAGTTAAGACCCAAATCATATTTTTTTATTTATTTTTCTCTGTAACAATTTAGTTCTCTCTTTGTTCACCTTGAACTTCCAGAGCGGGACTCGTACAGAAGAGTACCTGCTAAAATTAGATGAAGCACTTGAGGTATGTTACAATATAACTTTTCTATTGTTTTTGGCTTGAGTAACCACTACATTACTAGGATTATGTAGTTATGTTAATCAGTTGAAGAACACTTATTTTTGTTATCCATGCCAATGTGATTCAAGATTGCTGGGCGAAGGTTTAACCCCGAGTTGTTAGTTTATAATGCTGGAACTGACATCCTAGATGGTGACCCATTAGGAAGGTTGAAGGTAATGTCATTCTTGGGTTCAATTTATTGCAGTAAAATGTAACAATGTATGAAGCTGGCTGTTTCCTCTTGATCTATAGTTTCTGCAAGATAAAAATAGTCCCCCAACTGTTTTAGTAATTTCATTACCACACATCATGAGTAGTGCTTGTATTATTTTGTGCATGCAGATTAGTCCTGACGGAATTGCTCTTAGAGATGAGAAAGTCTTCCGGTTTGCTCGTGAAAAGAACATTCCTATTGTCATGCTCACTTCAGGTTTTCTCTTTTCTCCTTACCATAAGTGTGCCATGATGTTTGTACAGGAAATTTTCATAACAAAGGCCCCATTTTCATCATGGATAGTATTGAAAATATATGGTAATTAAATGTGATCAATTAAAGTATAAATGTGACTAATCAGTTATAAAACATACAATAGTTTTGATATTTTTTTACATTTGGGTTAAATTAAATGGAATCTTATTTCTCTGACCTTGTATTTTTTCCAAGTTCTATGCCAATATAAGATGTTGCAATGGAGATTTCATTTGTCATTTGATTTAAGCTTTTAATTTCGTTATGTCATTGTTTTTACTTAAAAAATATCATATTTTTATTGATAAGTATCTCACGATTCGTAATAAGATTTGATTTACAATTAGGATAATAGGTCTGATTTAAATCTCGATTTGATAAGCATTAATGGGTTCTAAACTAATATGTTTTTAGCAAACTTTCTTCAATTATTTTCTCAATCTATTTGAGATGCTTATGAGGTTTTGTTAATTTTTCATTCCATGTTTAAGGCGGATACATGAAGTCCAGTGCCAGAGTCATTGCTGACTCAATTGTGAATCTCGAGAACAAATGCTTGATAGAAACGAGTGGAGGTCGAAAGGCTGTATAACAGTGATCCTGCACTTACACTTTATAAGGTTTTTGTGTGATTTGCTGACCCTGAAAAATGGTCTGTTGTAAAATGTTTATATACCAGTGGAAACTTCAAAGTATATAGTTTTTGATAAAAAAGAAGGAAAGATGATGTGTTTTACATGTAGGACTTGTAACATGTCTGTAGATGCGAGTTTATTACTATAATGATAAAATTGGTTGTATTTGCATGTGAAGTTTTAACTACATGGACAATGTTATACTGTATCATTCTATTTCTACCTTCTTTAATACATAGGTCACATGTGTCGAGTGATACTCACAGTCATAAAGATGATTTTTCTACTTTAAATGAAAGTGAAATCAATTGGTGCGAAAAAAAGGTAAACTATTGGACTCACCTGCTTAAAAACATTTATTGTTTTTTGTTGTTACTTGTGAGTTAGTTTGTTGAAGGTCAGTTCTAGTTAGTTAGTAACAAACTTTCCCTTACAATATAAGAGGTCCATCTTCCTTTTTTATTATCCAGAACAATTTTACTTTTAATCATGAATGAGATGTGGAATATTCAGAACATGTCCTGTGATTCAGAACACGTGGAAACTTGAAATTGAAAATTTTATTAGATGGATGTCATAATGCATTCTCAACTGATTACTTAGACCACCTATAACGGTGGTTTTTCAGATTGGTTTGCCAGCTTGGCATTGAAATTGTCAACAAAAAAGTTGTTCCAGCTGGTGAACGGTACAAATATAAGCAACGACTCTTCATATTTTTTTATTATTAAAATAATCAATTAGCCGTTGTGCAACGATTTTATCTTTTTATTTTTTTTTTAAACTTTTTTTATTTATTATAAATATAGGTTTGTTGGAAAATTGTATACCAATCCTATTTTTTCTCACTTTTATTTACTCTTTAATTTCAAATTTCTCTCTCACAATTTCATCATTTTATTCATAAATTTTTAATTTTTTTCCAACAATTTCTTCTCATTATCATTTTATTTCAAATTTTTATCTTTTTATTTCAAATTACATTTGTTTAGGCCAAATGGATCCTAATCATTTTCATTATCAACAAGCTATGTTCAATTTCATGCAAAATTATCAAAATCCTAATTCTCAAAATTCTCAAATTCCATCGGTACCACCAAACCCCGCCATATTTTTTCCGTCACCAAACAATCCAAATATGTATCAAAATCCTAATCCTCAAAATTCTCAAGTTCCACCATTTTCTACTCAAGTTGGTGTTGAAAAAGAAGAAAGGGTTCTCGTTAAAAAAAAATCTCGAGAGCAATTTACAAGGGATGAGGATATATGTCTTATCCAATCATGGCTCAATGTTTCAAAGGATCCAATTGTGGGAGTTGATCAAAAAGCTGAGAGTTTTTGGCATAGAATCGCTGCAAATTATAACTAGTATCGCGGGCAATTGCGAGAAAAGTTAAGTGGTCAATTAAAATGTCGATGGTATCGAATAAATGCGTCGGTTCAAAAATTTGTTGGGTGTTATAGACAAGCTGTCAATAGAAAGAAAAGTGGGACATCGGAGAACGATATCATGGCTGCTGCACATGCTTTTTATGCTCAAGATCAAGGTACAACATTCAATCTTGAGTATGCATGGCGATTGTTAAAAGATGAAGCTAAATGGGGCATCATCAGAGAATCGATTGGAAATTCTTCAAAAATGACACAGACTTCTACTAGTGGGGCATCATCGGAGATCCCTGATACACCTTCAAATTATGAGTTTAACTCATCATCACCAATGGAGCGTCCAATGGGACAAAAAGCAGCAAAAAGGAAGGGTAAGGCAAAGGAAATTTCAAATGCAACGCAAGATGCAAGAAATAAAAGAGCAGAAACAATGGAAAGACTTGCGCAAAGTAAGGAGGACGAGATAGAATTAAAGGTAATGCAAATCATGATGAAAGACACTTCTACTATGAACGAAAGTCAACGAGATATTCATGAAAAATATTGTAATAAAATGAAGAAAAAAATGGACTGTAGTTAGTACCACTTTAAATTATATGTAAAATGGTCATTAATACCACTTTAATTTATCAAATCCTATGTAAAATGGTCATTAGTACCACTTTAAATCATAATAAATATTATGTTGTTCAAACTAGCCGTTATTCAAACTAGCCGTTATGAATAACTAGCCTTTATTCAAACTATTATATATACTACCACTTATGTCATTGTTTTCTCATTCTCTTCTTATTCCTCACTAAAATGGATTCAGACAATTCAGATAATTACGATCAAGAATTTTGGGAGTTAGTTGAAGAAGAATTTATGGACGACAGTGATAAGAATAACATCTTCAAAATGAATGTCAATTTGGAAGTTCCTCTAGGCCAAAGAGAAGAACTACGGTAGATCGAGGTCGTGAAGAAGGGCACAATCGGTTATTCAATGACTACTTCTCAGAAAATCCAGTATACACAGATGTACAATTCCGAAGAAGGTTCAGAATGCATATGCATGTGTTTCTTCGAATTGTAGATGCCCTCGACAATCATGATGAATATTTCCAAATGAGGGTCGATGCAACTGGTAAGATGGGTCTTTCACCATTGCAGAAATGCACATCTGCTATTCGTATGTTGGCATATGGGTCTCCCGCTGACATTGTAGACGAATATGTTCGAATCGGTGAAAGTACCTCAATTGAGTGCTTAGAAAGATTCGTTAAGGGCGTGAATGTTGTATTTGGGGCTGAGTATTTGAGAAAGCCTAACAACACTGATATTGAACATCTTTTACAAATGGGTGAGTCACGTGGCTTTCCAGGTATGTTGGGTTCCATTGATTGTATGCACTGGGAATGGAAGAATTGTCCTGTTGCATGGAAAGGACAGTTTTGTCGAGGTGATCATGGTAAACCCACGATCATGCTTGAAGCAGTGGCATCACAAGACTTGTGGATTTGGCATGGATTTTTTGGTATTGCAGGTTCAAACAATGACATTAATGTGTTAAACCAATCCAATGTGTTTAACGATATTTTGGAAGGACGTGCTGCTAATGTGCAATATACAATCAATGGAACTCCTTATAATATGGGGTATTATTTAGCGGATGGAATATATCCTGAGTGGGCTACGTTTGTCAAAACTATTTCGATGCCACAAGGAGAAAAGAGAAAACTATTTGCACAACACCAAGAATCAGCTAGAAAGGATGTGGAACGGGCATTTGGAGTGCTTCAATCTCGTTTTGCAATAATACATGGTCCAGCGCGTGCTTGGCACATGGAAACCCTCAAGCATATCATATATGCTTGCATCATATTGCACAACATGATTGTCGAAGACGAACGACACACATATGAAGGTGATTTTGATTACTCTTACGATAATGTCGGTAACAACAACTCAATGACTGAAACATTTAACGGTCCTCATCCGAATCTTGCAACAAGACTACAAAGAAGAGCAACTCTTCGTGAAAAACAAGTTCATCGCCAACTTCAAGGAGATCTAGTCGAGCATATTTGGGAACGTTTTGGACATGAGGACGATGGAAATTAAATTTGAGTAATTATGTTATGTAATTTATTTTTATTATTTTTAATTATATATCATGTATTTGAGATTAATTTTAATTATCATTTTAAATTTTATGTTTAATTTTAATTTTATTTATTTTATATTAATTTAAATTTAAATAATTTAAATTATTATTTTAAATCAAATAAAATTTAGTATGAATAAAATATTAATATACAAAGTAAAATTGTGGGACCGAATATAAGTTCTTTAAAATTGCACCATTGGAGTGAAAAATGGAGTGAGTTGCTTCAAGATGATGTGGCTTAATGGGTTCCACAAAGAACCCAAATATGAGTAGCACCATTGGAGATGCTCTTAGGTTTTTGAAAAAGAATTTTAAAAAAATTATAAAAGAGTATTTAGCATGGTTACATTTTTACTTTTTAAAGGATTATAACAATATAAAATATATTTAAAAAATTTATGTAAATCCTCTAAAATTCTTCTTTAATATAAATTTTGAGATCTTTTAAATTAAAGGGTTTTTGATGGTATAAATAAAAGCGAATATTTTAAAATTTGGCCAATCAAAATTCTTTAATTCTCTTCACTCAATTCAAAACTCTTCCCTCTCTTCTCGTCCAAACTCTCGTGCATATCCTTAGAGAAAAATGTTTACCTCGGGTGCCTCTTGGCTTTGGCACAAGAATAGCAGGGGTTAGTTGTTGCTTGAAGAAATTATTGTGTAGTTTGAAACGACTCTCCGGGTAATGGTTTGTGAAGTTGGCGGAAACATTAAGAATATTTGGATTCAAACAATTTTGTGTACTTGTGTATGTTGATGACCTTGTTGTTTTATCATATAATGATTCCAAAATTATTCGACTTTGTGTTTCTTTTCAAAAGATTTGGGGGCGTTAAAGTGCTTTTTGGGATAATAAAGTGACTTGTATTTCTGAATGATTTTTCTTATGTCAACGTAGCTATGTTTTGGAAAATATTTATGAGGTTAGTTTATTTGCGCAAAACCTACATCCTTTTTGATGGAGTAAAATATTAATCCAGAGAAACTTATCTCTCTAATCTCGAGTGTTATAGCCATCTGGTGGGCAAACTTATCTATCTCATGACAATACGTTTAGAGCTAATCCATTGTGTGCATATTCTCGCACAATTTATGTAACAAACACGAGAACAACATTAGGAGGCTGCATTGTGTGTGCTTTGCTGCTTGAAAGGTAATATGAGGCAAAAAGTTATGTTAAGATTAGATTGTAATTTATAGGTGTATACTTGGTGTGATTAAGACTAGAGAAGTGTCTAGACTTCTATTTTAATTTTCTTTAAAATAATAAATTTGAGTGGTTACGATGTATTGATAGTGTAAACATTTTTACACTGATAATGGGTATCAATTAAACTCATATACTATAACAATAAAAATATGAGTTTAAAAATAGTGTAATGTTAGTGTAAAATAATTTTACGCATATAACTAATCCAATTTTTTAGAGTTAAATGCCTTCTATCCCCCATGTAATAGTAGCGAGTTTTGATTTACCCCATTTTAATTTTTTTTTCTTTTAGTTCCTTAACAAACATAGATTTCAAAAAAAAAAATTTAGCCCAAGATTCCATTTGAGATGTAGACGTGACTCGTGACTGTTTGTTAACTGGGTAAGTGTATGTCAGTTTGGACTGGTTTGGTTCTAAATTATTTTTGTGAAAATGCAGGACAAATATAGTAACTAATAGAATGTCTCCATCAATGAAATCAAAATCCAAATCTAAGGATAAGGCTTTGGCTAAGGTTGCTAAGGAACAACAAAAGATCTCTCCAAAGACTTCTGGATCTTCTAATGAGGAGAGTGGCATTCTCGTTAGTGCAGGCGATCTTATCTCAAAAATAATTCAAACTCTCGAATCATCTTTGGCTAATGATAACAACCAACTCTAAAAAATAAACGATGTAGATGATCATTCTAGTAGTCCTAAAGGAACGGTGACTGAGTACGATTTAATTTCTAATAATAGAAGCTGTTTTGGTGAATCGGAAGATACTAAAGAGAAAGCTGCAAACTCCACTATGCATTTGGATATTATACCTGGTTGTGATAACGACAGAAGGGATAAGATCCGACTGAAGAATGAGAGAAAGCACCAGAGACAAAGGGAAATGAGAGCCCATGAGTTGCATGACCGATGCGACGCTTATCTAATGTCGAGGAAGCTAGAAAACCTTGTGCAAAAGTTAATGGCGATGAGTTTCTCTTTGGAGCAGGCAACGTTGACTTTGAAGTTAAATGACGGAAAATTAGAAGAATCAATATCTTGACTGTTTGAAGGAAAAAAATCTACATATTGATATAATTATTTTTACAAACGACAATAAGTACAATAATTTTTATAAATAAGAATAAATTACAAATATTTTTATAAATGGTAAAAATTCAATTATTGATACAATTATTTTTATAAATGAGAATACATTTCAAATATTTTTATAAATAGTCACACGAATTCGAAACACTTATAAAATAGAAAAAATCTACCTATTGAAACAATTATTTTTATAAACAGGATAAGTTACAATTATTTTTATAAATGAGAAATTTAAATTTGATAAATAATTATATATTGTAACTATATGAATGTTAACCAACTGAATATATGAAATAGATTTAGGAGTAGATGTAAACATATCTATGAGATACCAACTTTAAACTATTTATTTTAATATTTATCTTTTAAAATTTTTTTTTACTACTATTTATATAATTGAAGTTAAAAAATCGACTGTACTATTTATTATAAATATAAATTAATGTTTAAAAATTTGTATATATTATTAGTTTATATTTTATAATTATGGGGAATATTGACAGAAGTATTAATTTAAAGTTTATAAATAAATGTTTAGTATATGTATATATTTAAAGAGGACTCGTGCGATAAGATTAGTTTGTTACTGCTTATGATTAATGAGAGAATTTGCTACATCTAACTAACTATAGTTCCACAAAAATAAATGATCGAAAAAATGGGGTGACAAGGGCAGAGTGGTCATAACGACAAGAAGTATGATTGAATTAAAAATAATAGCAATAATGACAAGTACAAATGATAGTAAATAATGAACGACTTCAACTTGACCCCTCAGCGCTTCACCTTACTCACTCACTACACATCACCGGTCCCCCATCTCTCTCCTCCACCCGCCGGCTAACCGTCACCGGTAACCGCCAACCTCCGCCGGCGTGGCAATGTCAAGACCAAGATCACACTCACTCTCTTATCACCACCACTTCTTGTTAATGATGCCAGTTTTTCTTCTCATTTTCCACTCTCTTCCTCATTCCTCTCTCGCCATCCGTCCTACTCACTCCGATCGCTTAGATTTCGAACTCACCAACTCCACCGACTCCAATGTCTCCCTCTCCACTCCTCGACAAGGCTCCTTTGCTGATATCATTGATCGAGCTCTTCAGCACGAGTTCACCGACAACGATGATCAAAACGAAGGTAGTTAATTCTTCTCTTTACTTTCATTCTAGATTCCAATTCCAACTATTTCAGCTTCGTAAGATCTCGATTCATTCTGTTCAATGTTCGCGGTTTTATGCTGTAGCGAAGTTCAGTTCAAGAATTTCGAAATTTGTTTTTAATGTTTAGCTTTATTAACAGTGCCGGATTCGGGAGGTTTCAATAACAGTGTAGCAGAACAACAGGTTAGTCTTTGATTTCAACTGATCCATGATTTGAACTGATGGCAATGGCATACTATTTCGATTTTCAGTATGATCAAGTTTTATACAAATAATTTTAAGAAATAATATTGCAATAACATTAGCTTTTATAATAGTTTTCCGTATAAATTGAAACATCTCAAGTTATTTAGAAGCTCTCTAATTTAATTTCTATTTATGGTAACAAGCAGGGTTTTAAAAAAAGGCCGCAGTCGTGATTTCGGTCAATACAGGTGTCGCGACACTAATTGCGGTCGTTGCGGTGTGAATTTATCATAATTTGCTCTTTAATATAAAAACAGTGATAACGGTGTCGATATCGGTATTTACCGATACTGTTTTGTCGCGGTTGCAATGTTTTTCAAAACCCTGGTAACAAGCTTATAAGGACTTTTTAGTAAATTATGAACAATAACTTATTTGAATAAAGTAGCTCTTTTATAATTAGAAGCTAATCTTTAAGTATTAATGAGAGATTATACACTTTAAAGGGCATAAATGAGGCAACTTATCATTTTTTAAAAAAGAAATGCATCATTTACAGATTTACTTCACCTTATTGGAAGTTTCTACTTTAAAGCTTTTAGTTAGTTGGGAATCTGGTTATGTTCCTCTATCAATATGAATCCGTAGTACTTGTATATTGCATTATATAATTTTCTCTGAGGGTGGTATTATGCTGAGTTACTCCTCTTGACTTGTCTGTGGATCAGGCTGTTCTGGAGACTGTGGCCAGAGTCACGCCGAACAAGAATGACACTAAAGATGAAAAGTAGTTATTTTGACATTTGTCTACAACTTGAATTGGTTTTCTGAGTATTTGATACATTTTTTTAATATACTAGTTGAATGTGTTTTTCTAAACTTTCAGGTCATTTCAACTCCATCATGTATTCAATAGAGGCGAGGACACCCCAATATTAATAGATCGAAAGGTGATACAACTCAATATTTGGTTCGTTCTTTTTGCTGATTTTCAGTTATGTTTTGCAAAATTCAAATGTGTAAATTGTGCATCTTTCAGGACAATGTATTTATCATTTCTAACTTTAAATCCAAGTATCCGGTGCTACAGCTAGATTTACGGTACTCTTCTATAGCTTGTTATGTTTTAACTTTTAAGCATAAGATGGGTTATATAAAAAATGACAAATAGAACTTCTTTCATTGTTGCCTTATAGATTGATTTCAGACTTGGTAGTTGCTATTGTTTCAGCAACTTGTGGCGGTGTTGCATTTGCTTTTGCTGGACAACCGGTATGAATATTCTTGTTCTAAGCTTCATTATTGAAAAATGTAACCTTAGGATCTATTTCATTATAGCTTCTGTTGAACCTCTTGTAGATGTAGAATTACCTGAAAGTATTATATGGCAGGTCATTACTGGATATCTTCTAGCTGGCTCCATTGTTGGACCTGGAGGCTTTAACTTCATCAATGAAATGGTGCAGGTATTTGAATACAGCAATCAATTCCTCTTGTAATCTTTTATCTAAAACAAATTGCTGCTTTCTTTTTGGTGTAATTTTAGAGTTCAACTCAGTTGGATTTCATTTTTGTAATCTCTTTATCTCTGAAATGACTTAGCCGCATTAAGTTTTTTCCTATTCTTCGCTCTGACTCCTAATGGGGTAGGGTAAATTACACTACCCATTATGAAACTTGCTCAGTCCCATCAACCAATATTAAATGTTCACCTGCTTGACTAACTTGACTAACAACATATTACTTGTACTAAATATTCTTTCTAACTTTACATATCCAAATATAGTAGTTGTTAGTGTTAGGATCCCTAAACATTAGGCATCAATGCTATTTCTCAGCTCTAGAAACCCAACCCCATCTTGTCTCCACCTTCCCAACAAGGAAATCAAACATCATGTTAGGAAGCCCTCTGTATCCCACTGTCTGTCTTATTCATTAGAGCTTGAGTCGCTCCATTGGTGTTTTAGTGTGTGTCTTACAGAATAACGAACAGTTTAAGATATTAGTAACTTCAACTCTTTCACTTCTACTCTCAAGCTTTATTTTAAAGGTGTACATTTGATGGTTTGAAGCCTCGTCAAAAGTCATTGCTTGAACTGGGGACATCCAAGATTGCAGCTTTGGTAGCAAATGATAAGAGACTCTTGTGTTCCATGAGGCAAACTTTGTGTGGGGTTGTGCTTCTGTGTTCTTGAAAATTGCCTTTGGATGCTAATTTTATTCCTTACTAATGAGTTAAATGACATGGTATATACAATATGTAGTCATAAGCGGCTAAATCCTAATGAAAATTAATACTAGCATCATTAAAGGAAGGTCATAGTTAGGGAATGCAAGGTTGGTTTGGTGGCTGGGGTGGGAGAGTTAAGTTGTGAAGTGATTCTCAGGTTCAATTCCCAACTCCGGCAAATACTAACAAATTGGTAATTAACATACTAACATAACATAGACTGTTTCAAAAAAAGAAGGAGGGTCAGTTAAAAAAGGAAAGCTACTCAATTGAAAGAAAATAATGTCAAATAGAAAATGGCTATAATTCCTAAATTTTAGGCATCCTAACTCTTAGAATTTAAGCTAGACCTAATTCAACCCCAAAATCTAGCTTCAGAGGTGACGATTTCCTGAGACTTATACATGCTATTTTTATTGTGGGATTTCAATACTCTGTCACAACCAGAACATGTAACTTAAAAGCGAACAGCGTGTTATTCTGCAATATCTTGATGGGAGTGGCTATGTAATTTACAATTAACTTATTCTGACTCGGCAAGACCTGTTGGGGTTGGAAAGGGGACAAGCTTATTTATAATCCATTCAAATATGTAGGTGGAAACAGTGGCTCAATTTGGCGTAGTATTTATTCTCTTTGCAATGGGCCTGGAGTTTTCCATGACAAAGGTTTTCTTATTTTCTGTTTTCTTCTCTTTTTTTTTTTCTTCTGTTTATGCTGCACTAAACTTTGATTACCTTACTTTCTGCTTGCAGCTTCGAGTTGTTCGGTCTGTTGCAGTTCTTGGAGGCTTACTTCAGATTTTTCTATTTATGTGCATGTGTGGTTTTACTGTATCAGTATGTTTAGAATTTTGATTCACCCTAATTCTGAGCTTTTGTTTGTTATCCTTCTTATTTCGTTTTATGACTTAAAGTTAACGGGAAATGCAAATCACAAACAAGCCAAACAAGAAATCTTTGGATTATGCAGTGCATGTTTGAATTCCCGTTACAAATGTACGTTTGACTCCACTCCAAGTGTGTATACCCCAAAGAAGCTCAACTGTTGCTTTGGATCCACAAATGATTTGGGTCGAAAAATATGTTTGCATTTTTCCAACTATAAACCAAACATGCATGTAGTTGTCCTGTCTTCTGCAGACATTCATGCCATTCCCATTTATGAAAGACTTAGTTTCTACCTCATCTATTTATTGCATGACCTGGCTCCTTTGTTGCTCTTAAATGGACTAAGAAATACTGATTTTACTACCCAAAGGATAAGTTTCATCTTTTAAATTTTTTATTTAGAAGGCCTGATTGGATGAAGGTTTGTGCTTCATTAAGTAGATTTTGGAAAAACTGGATTCCATTTGAGGGTCTCAAGTATGACAAATTTAAAACAAACCGCTATGATGTACTGTCTTGTAGTGGAAACAGTTTTACGGTATAATGCAGTATCATTTTTCAGTTCCCGCTTTCATTTTTCTCAATTTTCTTTATGGATTTCTGATCGTGATCTTTCTGTAGATTTATTCTCCTCCTTATTTTACAAGATCCATGACATTTGATGCCAATATAATTAAGACCAAATACATCATGCTGTCATTTTAGTTAGATGTCTGTAACAAAATAGTCCATTAGGTATTTTTTGTACTAAGTCAGTCCTTTTAGCATGTAAGTGTTTATGTCGTTAGTCTTTTAACCACCATGTGCATCTAAAATAATGTTATAAGTAGAAATCAACATTAACTAACCTTAGATTGCAAACCACAATATGTTTTAAATATCTTGTGCACTAGTGGACTTTTCCATATGATGCTCCAAATGCTGCAATTCTGATTGTATGCAATTTTGCAGTTATGTGGTGGTAAAGCTTCAGAAGGGATTTTTGTTGGTGCTTTCCTTTCGATGTCTTCAACAGCAGTGGTATGACATGATGACATAAGCAATCCGATTCTGTTTCATTTTAAAGCACATGCACTGTCTATTGAACTTCCGCGCCGATAATAGCTTTTCTGTTTTTCACTTTTTCTTGTTCAGGTCTTGAAGTTTTTGATGGAAAAGAACACTACTAATGCCCTTCATGGACAAGTCACGATTGGGACCCTTATTTTACAGGTAATCATTCTTTGTTCATTATTTTTTTCAATATGGACAATAAACACCTTCAACAAATGCTCTATTAAGACTTGTGAATTTTTACTTTTTTCTTCAAGGATTGCGCTGTTGGATTGCTCTTTGCATTGCTTCCAGTTTTGGGTGGAACCTCAGGTGTTTTTCAAGGAGTTATATCAATGACAAAGCTGTTAGTCTAGAAACTCACAAGTCTTTGGCTTGTACTGATATTATTTCCATGAACATTTTCTCATAGTTTATTCTTCTCACTCTCACTTGGTCACTTTCCCAAGGAAAAATCAGACAAGTTCATGCATATTTTGTTAAAAAATGTGATTATTAATAAGTTTTTCTTAAAAGTTATACTTAATTTATATGTTTAAAAGTATAGTTCTTGATGTTTGTGTTGCAATAGGAAAAGAATAAAAGGTGAAATAATATGTGAACCAAAATGACTACACATTGACACTCTTTAAAATAATATAGAGACATACATACTACTGCAGCATCATGATAGATAATAAATGACACGAAGATGCTTACATATCAATATAAATTCATAATAATTAGTGTTCAGTGATATTACTTTGCTTATTACCACTCCTAATATGTCAAATGTGAGCTAGAAGTCTCACAAGTAGATGTTGAGCAACACATATGTGGAATGACCCATATATACGCCTTAGAAGTTTTGTGTTAATATGCGGTGTCACACTTGATGGAAAGATTGTTAGTATGTCAAGTATGAGTTAGAATTCCCATAGTGAATGAAAAAGTGGCTGTTGAGCAACATGTAAGTGAGATGACCCGTATATATAATGCCTTAATGTTTTGGATTAAAATGTGGTATTCAACTCACTTTTCTAGTTGTTCTTGGCCCAATTGATGATCCTCTAGACTCCGCCAATGACCCAACAACCACTTCAATTACTTTGGTTATGCTAAACTCTAATGCACCGAATTGCATTTTAGGCAGAATATTTTTCAGCTCAGTAGCAGTTAGTTGAGATACTCAAATGCACCTTTTATCCATTTTTGGTTCATTTGAAGATTTTATTGAGCATATAGCCATATAATGTTGAGTTTTTATCTAATATGCAACATGATACTGATACTCCTTTCTTAATCCAGGTTGGCGACGTTGATTGCATTTCTCTCTATTCTTTCAATATTGTCTCTCACTTGCCTTCCGTGGTTTCTTAAACTGATGATAAGCCTATCATCACAGGTTAACACCATTATCCCCCTTTAATGAGAAATCCCACCCATGGAAGAATATTTTTTAAATTGGAAGTCGTAGTTTGGTTCTTTAGTTGTTTCCTTCTTATGGCAATTCATTTGTCAGACTGTTTTTGTGGTTGAATAAAAACCATATCTGTGCAGACAAATGAACTCTATCAGCTGGCGTCTGTTGCATTCTGCTTGCTTGTAGCCTGGGTTTGTCCTCTTCCTTATTTTTCACATGCCTGAGTTTCTGTATTTCTCTTTGTAATGCTTTACTTTTACTATGTTCTTACAAAGCAGAAAAGATGTACATATATTGTTACGTTGCTGTACTTCACCTTACTTTCAAAGGGTCTCAGCTGTAACTTACATACTCCTGTGTGTGCAAGCTTGCCGTGCTTTGTTTTTCTATTTTTATGTTTAAAATGCCTTTTGCACCATTTTTTTGGCATGAGTTACACATCTCTGTTTCTCATAATTGTCTTCAAATAGTATATGTTTGTTCTGCTGCTTGATTACCTTACTGTTACTTGTCAAGCACTACTTATTTTAACTAATTGCATTTGTATATTTTCAGTGTAGTGATAAGCTGGGATTAAGTCTAGAGCTAGGTTCCTTTGCTGCTGGAGTGATGATTGCAACCACTGATCTGTCTCAACATACACTAGAGCAAGTGAGTTTTTATACCGGAATTGGAAAATGCATGTGGTGCGAACATAAAACACAAATATCAATTGATTGTTGAATGTTGAATGTTGACATGCAGTGATGTAATTGTTATTATATCTATTCAGATAAATGCATAGAAATTCTAAATATTGGTTGCATGAAGTGCATTAGATTCTGTGTTTTTATCATCCACCATTTTTGAAGGACTGGTAATGAGTGAAAATGCAAAATCTGTAGTGTGCTGGATGAACTTAGATGCCACCCATGCACTTCCGCTAGTCATTTTTTTTCTGTATTCTTCATAAGTAGTGTTATAAAAAATCAAAACTTTTTTCTCTATTAACAAAAGATTTAAGGCATATATTTAGAATCTCCTTCTGCACAAGCTGGGGCCTTATGATTGTTCAGGGCATATTCCACTGTTCAATTTTTCTGTATTCTTAATTAAAATGCTGGATTTGATAACAAGATAAGTTTATGGAAAAAATTGACAATTGTTCACATTTTTTTTTTGTAGATTGAACCTATTTGCAATCTTTTTGCTGCTCTTTTCCTTGCAAGCATTGGAATGCTGATTCATGTACATTTTCTCTGGAACCATGTTGATATTTTGGTAGCATCAGTAATTTTGGTGATTGTAATTAAAACAATCATAATTGCTTCAGTTGTAAAAGGATTTGGTTACAATAACAAGACTTCGGTACTTGTAAGTGTTTTTTCATAATTTGAATTTAGAAGGTTATAATGCTGTTTATTATATTCTTTTAATGATTGAGGTACATGAATTCATATATTTATAGGTGGGAATGTCCATGGCACAGATAGGAGAATTTGCTTTTGTTCTTCTCAGTCGTGCTTCAAATCTTCATCTAGTTGAGGTTAGTGAAAGAATGGAGTTTTTGTAATGATGGTAATTATGTGTTCAGTTGCTTGACCTAAACAAGACCATTCTGCCAGAGTGTTCTTGTTGCATAGAATGGATTAAGATAACTTGTTGGCTTGATCTTTAAATATAGATACTTCTCAAAAAATCATTGCAAAATAAAAGATAATTTACTTTATTAAAAATTCATTGTCATTTAACTGTTTTTGAACTAAATATTAAGTTAAAATTTTGAGCATGACTGGTTGAGCCTAAAATATTCAAATAATACAAGACATAATATTGGCATACTAAGATTTAGTGGCCTCTGAATTGAAGGTAAAATGGAAAGAATAGTTTTTTTTTTTTTTTTGCTGTGCTAAGCTTGAACTGAGCTAGCCCAGTCCAACTCAGTTCCAGGTTCCGGCCATACCTGGGAATTGGATGATATAGATTGAAAGTTAAGCTTCAATTTGAAAGTATAACCAGCCTTTATTGATCTGATATTTGATTAATTACAGGGTAAACTGTATCTGCTGCTTCTTGGGACCACAGCTCTTAGTTTGGTGAGAAATTGTTCATATTTGAATTAACAGTTTCTAGGTTCCATAGCTGATCTATGGTCTTTAATCCACTATGAACGATCAAGAACAAAATTTGTTTATTTTTATCAGTGGAGTTCCGACTTTTGCTTTGTCATTTATGCAGGTGACGACTCCTTTACTTTTCAAGCTGATTCCTGCTGTAGTACATCTTGGTGTGCTATTGAGGTGGTTTTCTCCCGACGGTACAGTGGAGGTAGTTATCTGTCATTTAGTTAATTTCCTTTGCTTGATTCTTTTGTTTTGTTACTCTGAAGCTCTGTTGATTTTGTTGTCTAAGCATAGATTGGATATAAGGTAGATATCCTCGTCCGCTCAGATAGTGGTAAGCAGCGGATAATTTTGATGGATCAAGAAGCTCACGATTGTTAATCATTGGTATTGCACTACACCAAGGAGTTTCTGTTTTCGGGCGTGGATGCAAGCCCATCGTCCCAACATGTTCCATGATGGATACTTGCATACCAAACTGACACAAATACTAACCAATGCATCTTTTCCGAAACCCCTTTGAAGCTAAGAGCAGGGGAGGGAATTGAAATAAGAATAAAGAAAACTAGCAAGAACAACATTGAATACCGTGGAAGATATTCATTCCATAACTTCACTTTACATTAATTTTTTTCCTCGAACACAGGCCGTGGTGTCCCTGCCTATCTGTTTTTTAATTGTGTTTTGCTGTATATATTTTGTATACTATATATTTTAGTTTAGTTCATTTGTTTTAATATTCTTGTCTTATGTTTTTTAAATGTAAATTTGAATTTGAAAAAATGTTAAATATTTGTAAATTTGAAACAGAAAAATGTCTCAACTTTAATGCGACAGTTTCCTATGAAGGCTAAGCAATTTGTATTTCTGTTTTGGATAGAGCAGTTGATCTTAGGTGTGTGTTAAATCATTTTGAAAAGAAAAAAAAAACATTTTAAATTATATAAGTTATTTCACGATATCAACAAAATATTAATATACTTATTGTTTTATATTATATTTATTCATTGAGATTAATTGGAATACACTACTTTACACTGTCTATCAAAACAGAATAATTCAATCATATTATTACGATGAATAAACAAGTCTTAATCTCTTTAAATAGAATATTCTGACCTAATGAGCTTTACTAAAGATTCAAATTTAAATTACTAATAAAATAGCAAACTAATAAAAATAATAAACTAATTAATTACTTATAACATCCCATCAAATTGGTGAATGTATATCTATAATTCTCAACTTGGAAACAATTTCTTCAAAATTATTGTTGCTAAGTCATTTTGTTAGAAGATTTGTAAGGTTGTTTTGGGAAGACACACATGGAAATAAGTCTATTGTCTAATTTTTCTTTAATGAAATGTCTATCAACTTTAATATGTTTGGTTCTGTCATGTTGTACTAAGTTATGAGTTATGTTGATAGCAAACTTATTATCACAATAATAACTAATCGGTTCATCACACTTTATTCTCATAACTTCTAATATTGATTTCAACCATATTAGTTCACATATTCCTTGCGCCATTGTCCTGAATTCTGCTTCAGCACTAGATCTTGATACTACATTTTGTTTCTTACTTTTCCAAGTCACAAGATTTTCACCTATGAAAGTGCAATAACATGTAGTTAATCTCATATCCACAATTGACCCTGCATAGTCGGCATCAGTATATGCTTCAAGACCCACACTTTCGATTTTTTTCAAATAAAATTTCTCTACCAGATGTTCCTTTCAAATATTGTACAATTCAGAGCGCAACTTGTAAGTGAATCTCCTTTGGTTGATGCATGAGTTGACTGACTAAGCTAACGACAAAAACAACATCAGGTCTAGTATGTGAGAGGTATATAAGTTTTTCGACTAATCTCTTATACATTTCTTTATCAACTGCAATATCTTCTTTTATATTTCCTAATTTTACACTTGGATCAATTGGTGTATTTGTAGGCTTGCATGATGTCTTGCCAGTTTTCTGTAGAAGATCAGTAATGTATTTTTGTTGAGATATGAAAATTCCTTTCTTAGAGTGGGAAACTTCAATTCCATAAAGTATTTCAATTTCCCCAAGGATTTAAGCTCAATTTCCTTGGCTAACTGTATATCCAACAATTGTTGTCCTTCCTCTTCATTGTTAGACGATGATGACTTATCTAGAGGAGTGAATAAATTACCAAGCCAAAATACCAATTAAAATTGGAGTTTTAAAAATTTTAATTGAAAAGAGTGCAAGCGAAAAGTTTTTATACAAATTGATTAAAGTTTGTTGCACCTCAAAATTCGTCCTCCTAATTTCTTTTATCTGGCTTAGGCTTAGTATCATATTCACATCTTTTCATTAGGTCATTTGCATAGTATAACATTGCATTCAAAAGTACCATGAGGTTCAATGTTCAATGATCTAGCAATATCAGGGTTTCACACTATTTGGTTGTATATATTCAATAAAGGATGATTTCTTCTGGTTATTTTTCTTCAAACAACAGAGTGTGGAATTATGGCTGTGATCCATGATTTTTGTGGATCCTTTATTCATCGGGTTGCAAGGACTTTTCTTCCCCAACATTCACTAAAGTCTTAAATCATGGTTTATTTCTCTGTATTTTTCAAGAGGACAAGGGTTTATACTCATTGTGCTTAAGCATTAACAATAGTTCTTCAGTAAAGGATCATTTGATTAAGGTAACTCATGTGGACTTCTTGAACTGCAAGTTCTCAGAATTGAAGGCATTATTATTCCTTCAAATACTTGCAAAGCAAGCGATTTGTGTTTGGAGTATTTGAAGTCGGGAGTTTCGTGGAGTTAAAGATGATTTGAAGGTGCATCCAAAAATATCATGGTGTTCAAATTGAGTTCAAGTTGGTATTCTAGTTAGGAGAACATATCATTCAAAGAAAAATCATTCATCATCATTTAAAGTCCCTCTTGATTCAAGTTTCTTTCCAAAATTGGTTTGTATCATCAAGATCGGAAGATTTGTGACGAATTTCGTGGATTCAAGGATTATCCAAGTTCATCCAAATTTCGTTCATGATTTGGTTTGGAATTTCATTCGAATGTTCTTTATCCATATATTCTTTCAAGTTCCAGTTCAATTATCAAACATCAAGGTTTATCATAAATCATTCAAAACCATCATTACTATGTTTAATACAAGTCCATAAAGGCATGTTACCATTACAAAATCATTATCCAAACTCCATTACAAAATGCACAAGAAATATTGGACAAGTCTCCGGTAGGTCAGTCTCGTTGCTTCAAATTCTTCATATCGTTGTTGTTTCCCCGTGTGTTAGCTTTCTGTTTCTGCGTTAGCATTCTGTTTTTGTGTGCTGAGATGAGAAAGACGAACAGGAGAACGATCCAAATTGAAGAAGACAACACAGTTGAGTAGATGAAATCGAATGGAGGATTAGGTTGAAACGGAGATGAAATCGAACAAAGGATTAGGTTGAAACTGATATGAGTAAGTGATGAACCAAACTCGGTGGAGGAAAAGGAGAGTGGGATGAACAGAGGAAGGATGTGTTTACAACTGCGCCAGGTTTGTTTTATCGGAGAGGAAAAATCGCAAGCGACGGAGAAGGAGGGGGAAAGATGAATTCTCTTTGAGAAGGAATCTGAAAAGTCACATATATTTAACCCTAAGACCAATACTACACCGTTTCATTCATTTTTCATCTTTTCTCTTTAAATTCTTTCTCTATATTTCAGTCTTATTTTAAACAAAAAGCTGAATAAAAAAAAGTTGTAGTGCTGATTGTTGGCAGGTATGGGCCGAGCTACATGCTCCTTAAGCCCAGGAATTACTCTTTTGCATGTTAAGCTTATTGCAACAAAAAACAACATCATGGACTCTTAGTTGGGCCTTCAGCGCCTAAGCTTTGCTGCACCATAGATCCTGATCCGGTTTTCACACCCCTTGATCATTGTTTTTTTAAAGATTTTTTCTTTAATTATTTTTTTATCAAGTTTTGCTAATAAAAAAATAGTGATAGAAATAATAGGAAAAACAATAATAGGTAATATAATAGAATTTTTCTAAAAGATTTCCTTTTTTTAGAATTTTGATTAGAATTTTTTATTATCGATTATGTTTAGTAATCATTTTGTTGCCAAGGTTTTGTGACTTACTTTTGCTTGTCAAGATTTGAATCTTATACAGGTTTATTGTGTGATATTCGGATATGCTTGGCGCACATTCCGCTTGTGATTTATTTTCATATTTGGTTTCTGACTCTTTTCTTTGATTGGTGAAGCTTTCGTGAAGATCGTCGGGTTTCTTTATTTTGATACGCTTTGCTACATATTGATATTCGTTTGGTATTTTCTCTTGTTTATCTCATTTCAGCACTTTATTGTTTTCTAGATATCATGAGAAGTATGAACTTTACTGCTTTCTGATTCCATGAGAAGTAGGAATAGAGATGTATGACGGGGGTTTTCGTTGCTGATCATGTCAGGAGCCCCTTTGGTTTATTTAAAGACATGTTTAGGGCAATTCCACATCATTTGCCTTTTGTGTGCTACTTGTGCTTGTTTAAAATCCTACCTTTGAAGTAGGTATTCCGCACGTGTGTTTACATTTGTGATCGCATCTATTCCCCCATCCCTTATGTTATACCCCAAAATTTTCCCTCCCATTTTTCTTCAAGACATTCTCAAAAGGTCCTCAAATGCTCAAGGTGGCTCAAGAATATATCAGACAAATTCTCCTCCTAAGCAATGGGTCAACAACTAGGATTTTATGTTTTTCAAATAAGTGTGGGTTTAAAAAGGATAAAGTGGTTTCCATGGTCCTCTATAGGTCTTCTACAATGTTCATGTCAAGTTTCAAGCCTTGCATCACAAGATTGCTCAGTCAATAGCTCAGATGACTGAAAATCAACTATATTGGGTAAAAAGTCAATTATGGTCAACATACAGTCAAACTTCAAGATTTTTGGCTAACATCAACATTTTGAAGTGATATTCATCATTTGATCAAGTTTTGATCATGATTCCTCAAGAAAAGCCCTCAAATCATCAAAAGTCAAAAGTTGTCAAATTAGGGTTTCCTTAGGAGAAGTCAACTGAACTTTAACCAAGCATAACTTTCACATGCTTCATTAAATTTCCCCCAACCAAAACCCATTTTGAAATAAATTCAATTCTCTACAAATTTGTATCTGTTTTCTCAATTCCAAAAAGTGCTTCATTTGAGAGATATGAGCCAATACATTACATGTCATTTCAAAAGTAAACAAAATGACACTTTTTGTCAAGGCAACTTACATCAAGATAAAGTCACCAAATGTAAAAATGATCAAAAGATAAATTGAAAAGGACACCTTGATATTTCCAAAAAGTCCAAGATCACCTTCAAAAGATAAAAATTGAGAGAGTTATGACCATTGCAAGTTGGGAAAGTTTGGTAGAATGCATGAATTCCAAAAAAAGCAAACTTGGGATTTTGAGATAACGAGCCTAACTTTTGATGTTCAAACATATTCATAATGTGTTATAGGACCTCTAAATACATTCACCTATTTTTTTAATGATTTTTATTTCTTTTATTTGAATTTTTATTTATTTAAATGCAAGTAAATCAAATAAAAAATAAAATCAATTGACCAAGGCATGTGGGCTTGCTTTTTTGGATCAGTTCAGGCCCAAGACAACTCATGACAACCATTCAAAATCATGTGAGCTCATATGGAAAGAAATATCTCAAAAAGGAAGCTTGGAAACATGTTTGATTCTTGTCTCATTCTGGACACGATTGCATTGTCTTATGCCATATTTGTTTACCCTAATCCTTCCTCTATATAAGCATGACAAGCATCAGATACAAGGACACGAAAAACACTACCTGGAGAGTCCTTAAAAAATCCACAAAAATTCAAAGAAAAGTGCAAGATCTGTATTTTAGTTTCCAGACGTTCTCAATTAAAACTAAGGCCAACAATCACTTCCTGAGGATAAAGGAGGTGATCCAAGTTCATAGCTGCATATCTCGAGCGCCAGAATGCAACATCTCAACCATACTGATTGTCAAGATTGGTAGACTTCTAAACTTTGATTTTGTGTATTTCCAATCATTGCTAACATGTTAAATATGTTCATATGCATCATTAGAATTTTATTAACGTATTACATGTGAGGTTGGATGCATGAATCATTTTTCACCATGGTTAGGGAACCGAAATCAGTTTCGTTCGAACTCCCAGTTACAGTCGTTTTCATGCCAAACTAATAGGCCCATTGGACTCGCAAGGGTCTAATTATCTATTCAAGGTTATTAGTTTTTATTTTTGATTGATTTTGGTAGGGTTTCAAAAAACGAGTCAATGGAGAAGATTACCTTCTCCTCCGCGTGTTGTAGCCAGAGACAACCAGGGTTGCATGGCATCTTGCCACTGGACCATTCAAATACAGGGGTCCCCACTCAGGTGCGCCCTTTGAATTGTTTGATCTTTGAGATTTGTTTTACATTATAAACTAATCGTTACAGTTTTATAAATGGATGTATGGCCACCCCAGTGGTGGCGCGCTTGCCCTTAAGACCTTGCTATGCTTGGACCTGAGTTTGAACTAGGCGTGGGACATTTTTTCATAGTTTGTGATTTTTGCAGATCCAATACAAGCTAACCCAGCGCGCATGCTGTGCACCCCCATCTCATCACCATCAGATCTTCACAAAGCATATCCAACGTTTCAGACCTCATACCCATGTTAAACCCTTATTGAAGGGTTGCACTGGATCCCATTCAGGCAGCTGGGCCTGCATGTTTGGGCCTAATGCACTTGCTTCCTTGCACCCGCAGATTTACTTCTTCAGGCCCATCTATTCTTTTTTTAATTATTATTTTGTTTTAAATTTCTTATTTAACATAATTAACCCTCTTTTGAAAATTTAATTAAAATCAAATTAATTTAACATTTTAAAGATTAATTTAACCTTTTTTAATTAATTAAATTAATTGAATTAATTAATTAAGTTTCTCTAGGGTTTTGTCACTAAACTTTTTTCAATTAAAAAATAACTTAGGTTTTTATTAGGTTTTAATTAACCCCCCTTTTTCAATAAAAATTAATTAATCGTTAGGATAAATCATCAATCATTTTCCATCAAACAATCTCTTCGTTTCTTCTTACAATCTTCGCGCTTTTCTTATTTTCGCACTAGTTTTTCACAATTATGTATCTGTTAAGGGATGTAATAGTTAATTAGGTTTCTTTCTATTTCCCCAAATTTTGTGGTTCTGTACTTCATTCCCCGAGGCATTGTAATAGCGTAGGATCTTTCTTTTCTGTTCTTACTGCTTTTATTTATTATTGTATAGTAATTAGGCGTGTATGGCAAGATCTAAAATCAACGTTAGATAACCCTAATATGCAAGATAAATTAACTGAAAATAGAACACTATTCACATATGCACCTCTAGGGTGATTCCACTTGTTGCCTTCGAATAAAACAGTAATGTCCCTCAAACGTGGGATGCTCTAGCAAAGACCCTTGGTTAAAAGATCGTAGTCCCTCGATGACCCTTCGATGCTACCTTGGTAAACAATCTTAGTCCCTTACGACAAATTGCTAAAGCACCCTACAAGTTGCCTTTATGACTGTACGATAACCCGCGTATGTCCCTCATACATCCAACGACAGGGATTCCTACTAACCAATGGTAGGATATCACTATCTAAAGGAAGAGGAAAAGAACAAAAGACTTTTGGGTAGGTAGGTAGTTCTTAATCGCTTGCTCGCGAACATTTCGAAACATTTTTCATACAATGACACTTTTTCAACAAATATTTTCAAAATAAACATTTTGTATGCATTTTCAACGTTACGAGAATCATTACAAAATTTCTACACTTAGGGATTTTCAAAATATTTTCACACACACAAAGCATTTTCAAAAGTGAGCTAGCGATTAAGAGCTCGTAGATAACTACGGATGAAAAGGGTGCTAATACCTTCCCTTTTCATAACCTACTCCCCGAACTCAGAAAATTCTCAAAGGTCTTTCCTGTTCTTTTCACCCCTTTCTTTATTGGATAAAATAAAAGTCGGTGGTGACTCTTGCTAACCACAACATTTGCAATAAAATGCAAAACCAAAAGTCAGTTCTCCCACCGTATTATAGAACTGGCAACTCTGATGAGGAAAACTAAAAGTGGGGTTACCTTAGAGTTAGATCACATTTAAAATGCTTTACTTGCTTGATTTGTATGCTTTACATTTCAGGGTTTTTGCTCGGGTTTATTTTTGTAAAGATCATGTACTCGGATCTAGGGGAATTTTAGGTAAGTAGCAATAGATCATGGAAACTATACAGCGTATACCGATATGGTTGAAGTGATGGCTATGTTAGTGCGACACATTGGTTGGTGCCGATGTCCCTTGAGTCAGTCAAGGAGAATGCTGGGATGTCACGTGGTGTCATAAGCACTAACTAACCGTAGAACCTTAGTTGACACAACTTAGCCATTAGAAAGTAGTGAGATGGCCGGCTTTGGTGCAGACTGAAGTTGGTTGATACTCGATACTACACTCATTGCGATTCGACTCTCGGGATATTTTGGTCGCAAATCAAATGCTGTGCTGAAACAATGCTTGAGAGAAAGATCGGTGATATTGAGACTCCTAGAACCCGGTTACTTCTTTTAGGACAGGTTGAGCCAACTAAAACTCAAGAGGGTACTTCTACATACTCCATGCAAGCTTTAACCGAAGGCCTTGTGTGTTTTGTTTGTGTCTGATTAATTGTTCGAACATGACATCATAACATCATGACATCATACCATATCATCTTCACTAACCATTTCAAGGACCAAAGGATTTATCTTTGTTCTTTGTTGTAGGTTATGGCCTTCGCTCGCAGAAACACTATCCGAATCAACTTTGTAAGGGTACCTTCTCAGCTTAAGGAGTTAGTCTCAAGGGTTCCCGAAAGTTCTCGATTCATTAAAAGGCATGGTCGACTACTCAGTCTGGTTACCTCAGGTTTTGAAGAAGACATGATGAGTGTTCTATTCCAGTTCTTTGACCCTGCATATCACTGTTTCAACTTTCCAGATTATTAGTTGGTACTCATAATGGAAGAGTTCTCTAAACTAATGGGAGTACCTGCTCTTGATCAGACACCCTTCACCGGTTTATAGAAAGCTCCAAAACCAGAAGATATTGCAGCAACCTTACATCTGAAGCGGTTTGACTCATATCTAATTGGGAAACAAGAAGTGGAGTCAAAGGCTTTCTTGCTAAATTTCTGATAGAAAAGGCTCAACTGTTTCTGGATGCTATGAGTTTTCAGGCTTTCGAGGAGATCCTGGCTCTGTTAATCTATGGATTGGTACTATTCCCTAATCCAGACCAACTCATAGATGTGAACGCCATCAAAATATTTCTTGCACGTAATCCTGTGCCTACCTTGCTTGGAGAAATTTGCATTCTCTTCACACTCATACTATGAAGAGGCGAGGAACTCTCATGTGTTGTATACCTCTGCTATCCAGGTGGTTTATTTTGCATCTTCCCCGCTCGATGATGAAGAATGAATAAGGTTTGAGGTGGTCTCAAATAATAATGTCACTCTCTCATACATACATCTATTGATATTCCCGATCTCACAAGGATATCACTATCATTGACCGCTGTAAGGAATTACCTAATGTTCCACTCCTTGGCATTAGGGGAGGTATTACTTACAAACCTTCTCTAGCTCTACGTCAATTTGGTTATGCTCGAAGAGACGGTCCTCATGACACGCTTATCCAGGGTATTGTATTCGATTATGAGAATGATCTTTAAGGTTATCGTCAAAGGTTTATACACGCTTGGGGAATGGGGAACAAGATTGATAGCAAGGCTTTAGGAAAGAAGAATTCCATCCCTCTGGAGCCCTATATCAAATAGGTACGAGCCCGTGCTCAAAACCTTATGATGCCATATCCTGCTGTCTTACCAGTAATCATGGAGCCTGTGGTCGAAGGAGATGTTTCTCGCACCATCTTTCATCCAGACATGCCTACTAACCTTAAAGAATTGCAGAAGTTCTGGATTTAACTCAAGGAAGAATGGGACACCTTTGAGACTCAATTCTATGCAAGTGAGAAGAAAGTGTTGGAGCTCACAAAGAAACTTCACGAGGAGTAGAGTCTTAACGCATATGCCAACACGAAGAGGAGGCGTCTATGAGAAACTTAAAGTTTTAGGAGTTTTTTTAAAATTTATTCCTTTGTAATCTTGTGTTTTCACATGAACTTATTAATAAAAATCTTTGTTTCTGTTTCCTTTTGGTTAATAAATTTAAATCTTACAAGGTCCTTGAAAACATTGCATATACATATCATGCATATCACTACATGACAGGTGTTTCAAGATAGGTTTCTTATCTTTTTGCTCTTTATTTCAGCAGAAAGAATGGCTCTTGAACAAACAATTAAGGATCTTCAGGCCCAGAACGCACAGTTCCAGCAATTGTTCCTGAACCTAGCCAAGGGGAAGGAAGAGCTAAAGGCCCTCATCACTAAAGAGAGGGGATAGAAAATCAAGAAACCAGCTGGCGTCCTCAACATGGGTAGGAGACTCAAAGGTCTAATCAAACGATCTTTGGAGTTTGAAGGAGAAGATGAAGAGGAAGATGATAAAAGTATGAAGGCTGACAACCATGGTTCTGATGAAGAAGAAGCAAACTATTCAAATGAACAATACCCTCCGGTTGACGACAAGTACAAGCAGTTAGAAGATCGTCTCAATGCTATGGAGATCTAGAGAGTTCCTGGGTTGGATTTTGAAGAACTAGGTCTTATATCAGGGGTTGTTATCCCCCACAAGTTTAAGGCCCCCGTATTTGCCAAATACGATAGTGTGTCTTGTCCTAAGCTTCATCTGCGGTCTTATATCCGAAACATCCAACCCCATACTGTTGATAGAAAATTATGGGTGCATTTATTCCAAGAAAGCCTGTCGGGGACGTAATTAGAATGGTTCTATCACCTAGAAGGAACCAACATTAACACTTGGGAAGACCTGGCTGCTGCTTTTTACAAGCAGTATCAATATAATGCTGACCTTGCACCGACTCGAGTGTAATTACAAAACATATCTACGGGCTCAAACGAGGGTTTCAAAGAATATGCCTAGAAGTGGAGAGACTTAGGTGGAAGGGTGAAACCTCCTTTGTCTGATCGAGAGCTAACTGATATGTTCATGAGCACTCTGACAGGTCCATTATTTAATCTACTAATTGGGAGTTCTTCATCTGGTTTTACTGAGCCAATCCTGATCGGGGAATGAGTTGAAAGAGGTATCCAGAGTAGAAAGATTCTGGTAGCTCCGTCTTATAGTGTTATAAAGAATATGTTCAATAATAAGAAAGAAACCGATGCTGCATATGGCCAGAAGGGCTATGGTAAGAATGATCACCATCAGTCTGTGGGAGCGGTGTTGATTTCTAATCTTGCACCTGTTCAACAACAACAACAGGGGAATCAGCGTAGGTGAGACGCTCCTAGGAGGCAGTTCACCAATATTAATATGCCATTGTATCAGGCATTTCAACATTTTTTAAAAGCAGAATTGATAACACTACGTGACCCTCTTTAGAATCCCAACACCTCCTCTCCTAAGTACAACCCGAATGCGAAGTGTGCCTATCATTCTAACAGTCCTGGGCACGACACCAATAACTGATGGTCCCTGAAGAACAAAATCCAGGATATGATTGACGCAAAAGAGATTGAATTTGATCCTCCCGAAACCCCTAATGTGATTACTGCACCTATGCCCAATCATAATAAAGGTGTTAATGCTATCAACAATGTTTCTTATGTCTCCACCATAAGCGACTTGACCACTCCCTTGATAATCATTAAAAAGAATCTGTTGTAATCCAGTTTATTTCTGGGTTGCCTTGAAAGTTGTTACCATTGTGCGTCCCAATATGATGGTTGTATGTGGCTGAAGAAGGGTATTCAACGTTTGATTGATAGCCATGAAATTCTGTTTGAGAAGACTCCATCCGTGAAGAGTTTGCATGAAAGTATGTCTCAAGAGCTGAGACTTGAAGATGTTTCTATAATCATAATTTCCAATACTCCTGTAAGGATCACCTCTAAAGGTCCTATAAGGATTCCTGTCAAGCCTAGGGTGGCTCCCCTAATCATTACTGCACCGGGGCCAGTCTCCTATTCCTCTGACAAGGTTGTTCCCTGGAATTATGGAGTTGAAGTTTATTACCATGGTGTTAAGAAAGAACCATGGATTGCCAAAGATGAAGATACTGAAGTTACCAGCCTCAATGTCGTAAATATTTTCGGAACTAGTAAAGTTACCAGAACGGGAAAGGTCTTCTCTCCAAAGATCTCTCCTCCAAAGACTATCACAACATCTGTTCATATCCCTACTACTGGGTCAACTGCAGACACCCGGGGCCAAGAGAAGATAACTGAGCCTGCCCAGACGGAGTCATCATCAAAAGATGTTACTGTTGAATATTCTTCCAAACAAGAGATGGAGGAAATACTGAAAATCATCCGCAAAAGTGACTACAATATCGTTGAACAGTTGGGGCAGACACCCTCCAAGATATCCATGTTATCCTTGTTATTGTGCTCTGAAGCCCATTGTGATGCGGTGGGAGAACTGACTTGAGGTTTTGCGTTTGTGTTCGCAAATGTTGCGGTTTAGCAAGAGTCGCCACCGACTTTTATTTTATCCAAAAGGAAAGGTAAAAAAGCACAGGAAAGACCTTTGAGATTGTTTTTGGGTTTGGGGGGTAGATTATGAAAAGGGAAGGTGCTAGCACCCTTTTCATCCATGGTTTTCCATGGGCTCTTAGTTACTTGTTTTAGATCACTTGCTTTGCTTTTCCAATTGTTTGAAATGGTGCTTTGTGTGGTTTTGAAAGTATTTTGAAAAGAGGCCTTTGTTTAGGCAATCTTTGTAATGATTCTTGTTTGTAAGAATGTATACAAAGATGTTTGTCTTTTGAAAAATGTTTCAATATTTTGAAAGTTGTTTGGAAATTGTCTTGAAAATGTGTGTGTGTTTGAAAATAGCAAGGATTGTTTGAAAGAGATCAAGTAACTAGAAGCTATCTACCCTACTCAAAAGTCTTTCTTACACATTTTTATTCCTTTGACATTGTTGATTTACCATTGCATTTGGTAAACAACCCTATCTTTGGATGTTAAACGGGACGGGCGTGGGTCATCGTATGACCATGATAACAATATTGCCAAGTATCTTAGCAATTTTTTGAGGGACTTAAGATCACTTGTTTTTAGGCAACCAAGATAGCGTCATCGAGGGACTATGATCTTTTTGTTTGGTTTTGTTTTGCCAAGATACCTAGCATGCATACCATGGCCATTTTAAGGCAACAAAGTGGATGAAACCCTAGGGGTGCTTGTGTGCAATGTGTTGTCATTTTTCATGCATTTTTGTCTTGTATTAAGTCATGCTATTTGTTTGATTTTTGGTCTTTGCATACAAAACCCTAGTTTACTATCATGGTATATGAAAACAATAAAATGCGTAAAGTAAATCTAGACTATTACAACAATATTATGGGGAGGGGGATACAAGTTTTGAATAGGGGGATATTGCTCAAAATAAAACCCTAAAACTATTACAACCAAATTGAATTTATTGTACAAATAAATAAATAAGCAAATATTTAAATATGCAATAAAATGTAAATATGCAAGAAATGTTTTTGTATTTATTTATGTATGAGAAAATAAATCTATTTATGTCTTAAAAATAAGAAAATAAAATGATTATTTTTGAAAGGGTTAAAACCCTAATTTTGTTTAAAAGAAATATATGCTATATTATTTATTTATTTCATTTATGTACAAGAAAAAGTAATAATAATATATACAAAATATTAAAAAAATGAAATATGTATGAAAATATTATTTTAAGTGTATAAATAATAAAAGTAAAAATATATAACATTTTTATATTATTTACAAGTTTTATTTAAGAAAATAAAGTATATTATTATTAATAAACTATTTTTATGCCCAAAAAATAATTAAAATAATAAAATAAAAATGAAAAAATTAAGAAAAGATTTTTATGATTTTATAATGTCCAGAAAAAATAATAAAAGTCAAAAATATAAAAATATCAAGAAAATATGAAAAATATCAAAAAATACAAAGGGGGGTGCAAATAGAAACATAGGGGGTGTGAAAAGTGAAACAGAAGGCCCAAGCCCAAGCTCACTTCGTCCCTGACCTTCGTCTTCGCGCGCGCGCCCTGGTTCAGTTCAAATCCTGTTCTCTCTATTGCTTGCATGAAATCAACAACTCACAACATGAAACTTATAGCATTTTTAATCACGATTCCAACCATATCCATTTTGTGACCTAACTCTCAAAGGACAGGGAGAATTTTAATGGCCCTAAATTTTGACCTAGTTTTTTCAGCAACTTCAACAATCAAATACTCCTAGCTCAGTTAATATAAATGGAAGCTATGCATATGTACAACTCAAGCAACTTAAGGACTACATTTTTGCTTCACAAACCTAAGCCTAAGGATGTCTAAATGGAGAGATAGAAACTTGACAAATACCTTGTTCAGTTGAGTTTGGTTATGACAATGTAGCAACTTTGAGTGAGCCTGAAGTTCTTGTGAGCTTGCTTGAAGTTCCCACAAGCTTTCCCAATGCTCAGCTTGCCTTGAAGTTGCTTGAATCTCCTTGTAGAAGTCAACCTGCAAACTTAGAAAATGAAAATGGTGAAGTGTGAAAATGAGCTCACAGTTGCTGGACAGGGGTCTGGATAGTTTGGATGTGAGGTATGGAATGTGTTTGAAGTGATTCAAAGCAAAACGCACGAGGCAATAATGATTTGGCCAAATTTCTGCAGAGGTTGCCCTGTTTTGGGCAGAAATGGTGTTTTTGGTGTATTTGAGTGTTTGAGAAGTTGTAAATTCGTGCTTTAGGCTTGCAACAATATTCTGAGGTTGGTTCAAATGATGCTTTTTGCTTGCTCTTATCAGATATCCAAGTTATATTGACTTTTGCCAAATTGCTTGTTTTTGAAGAAAGGCGAAATGACAATGCCCAAAAGCTTGTACTTGCTAGTTCCTTAGCTGCACATAGTTGGTGAACTTTGCCTGATATTTGTGGACTTTGTTTTCAGCAAGAGATTAGGTCCATGGCTCAAGATAAACAAAGTTGCATAAAGTATGCTTTATCAAAGTAGCAATGTAACCTTTATGCCATTTTTGGAATAATTCTTTGTACAAAGCTCCAAAGCTCAGAACAAATCCATTGTACAATGTGTTTGAATTCAATTTTGGAGTGTAGAATGGATTAGAACCTATAAAACCAAGTACAAGCATGCTTGGGACATATTTGCAACTTGAACCAATGTGAAAAATGCCTTGGACAAAAGTGATAATTTGCCATTTTCATTCCTTCGATTCTCCCTAACCATAAATGATCTTGGAGAGTTCTTGGACATTTTGGAAAGCTTGTAACATGCTCTACAATCCAACCTTGAAATTAATTTTGAGATTACTCTTGGAACTAGGTGAAAAATTTCCATGAAGTTAGGTCAAAAATCTTCCTAAACTAGGGCAAAATTTCACTAAGTTAAAAAGTTTATGGACCCTTACTCACAAAATCATAACTTGAAAACCAAGCATCTTTTGGAAAAACTTTGTGAATAAAAGTTGTAGATTTTGTGGAGGAATACAACTTTCATGTTGGAAGTTTTCTTTGAATCCAATTGCATAATGGTGAAAAAGTTAGGAAAAAATAAGAAATTTTCATAACTTAGAAAAATTCTAAGTTATGAATTGTTTTTCAATCTTAAACCCTAATTTCCAAATTTAAGTTTCTTGGTGAACAAGTTTCATGTTTTGACACATCTTGATGAAATATGACCCTTGGTACTTGATTTTGACCAAAAAGTCAAAGTTTGACTTTTCAGTGTATAGTTGATTTTTGATCAGTTGACTGGAAAATTCATCTGTCAATCCAATGCATTTGAGATCTTTTGAACCTTGTGATTAGGTCAAGATGATTCCATTGAGTCCTTTAAACCATGCTTGAACCCAATTTGCCATTGGCTAGGTTAAAAATCAGAAATTGCCCTTTCTCAGTCAAAACCCTAATTTTGACCATTTTGCCCTTTTGATGATCTGATCAAATTTCTTGAGGAGTTGTGGCCCAAGCTTGATCAAATGGTTCATATGAGTCTATAATGTTGATGTGGATAAAAATTTATGAGGTTTGACTGTAAATTGGCCATGGTTGACTTTTCCCCCAATACAGCTGATTTCTAGGTCAACTGTCCAATTGATTGGGCAAAAATGTGATTCAAGGCTTGAAACTTGGTATGAGCAATCTTGGAGGTTCAACATGAAGCATGAAAGTCACATGAGGCATTGGAAGTCCAAAAATCATTATGCAAACTCAAACCCTAATTTCAGGTTGTCAGTGCAAGGAGAGGTCTTGAGCAAACCCTAATCTGGTCTTGAGTTTAAAAAGTCTTGTGGGGAAAAAACTTGATAAAATGAGAGGGAAAATTTTGGGGTACAACAGCTGCCCCTGTTAAAATCTTCTTGAACCTGAAGAGTTAGATTGGCGAGTTTTGCCGTTCGTGACTCGAAGGTAAAAGATGATTGGACACTAGAGTGCCCATAAATTTGCACTCGTCAAAATGTAGTTGAGGAAATGGGCTTAAAGATGCCATTTGGAAAGGTGATAGAATCTTGCTGGAGATGGGCTTAAAAATGCCATCCAAGTATGTTTGTTGTAAATCAGGAGAATGAACATCAGAATGGTATCCGTATCTGGAACGTATCTGAGTTGTATCTGGAGGTTTGAATCTGAGTAAGTGACAGAATGGCTTCCGTGTCTGGAGCGTATCTGGACTGTATCTTGAATAAGTGGAAGAATGACTTCCATGTTTGGAGTGTATCTGAGCCGGGGAAAATTAGAATGAGTGACGGAATGACAACTGTGTCTGGGGCGTATCTGAATTGTATCTGAATAAGAGATCTGCAAGTTGAATCTGAATAAGAGATCTGAATGAGTAACAAAATGACTTCTGTGTCTGGAGTGTATCCGTATTGTATCTTGATAAGGGATCTGAATGAGTAACATAATGACTTTCGTGTCTGGAGTGTATCTGAACTTGAAATTGATAGTTGAATCTGAATGAGAAATAGAATGGCTTCTGTGTCTAGAGCGTATCTAATTCTGTATCTGATAGTTGAAATCTGAATAAGTATCAGGATGGCATCAGTATCTGGAGCGTATCTAATTCTGTATCTGAAATCTGAATTTGAATGAGCAACAAAATAACTTCCGCGTCTGGAGTGTATCTGTACTGTATCATGATTGTATATTGTCAATGATAGCTTGTTAATCTTATCCTGAAAAGGGTAAAATGTTAGCTGAAACACAAAGTTATGTTGCATGAAATGTATGATGCAATATATGTGCTTTATCAATGTTTATGATATATGAATGTAATGAATGCGCATGTAAGCTGATTAGCTGTCTTGCGGAGGAAAATGACTCCTTGAAAGTTGGGGATAATAAATCCTTGATTGCTGCCGGGGAAAATAAATCCTTGACCGCTGTTGTAGATTCAAAATCTTCGATTGTTGAGGATGAGAAATCCTTGGTGACTGTTGGAGATAGAAAAATCCTTGACAAATTCTGCGGGGATGTGAGGATCCTTCATGTCTTGAAGTTGGAGTATTGGCAGAATCTGTTGTGGGAGTAATGCCAAACTATTTGAGAAGTCTGCTTGGAGAATCCATAGAACTTTGATGACTTCTACTGGGGGTTATACAAAGGAAATCCTTACTCGGCTGGGGAATAGAGAAAACTCTGATGATTTTTGCGGGGAATTAAGAATGAGAATCATCAATCTGCAGGGGATTAAAGACTTTGACAAATTCATGCTGGGGAGTGATGAAGACTCTGACAACTTTACTGGGGAATCAAGAATGAGAATCTTCATTCTGTTGGGGAGTAAAAACTCTGTGGGGAAGAAAGCTTACCGCTGGAGAGTAAGTTCAGGAGTTTCGGTCGTCTGCCACTCTCCTGGGAAGTTATCCTAGGTTAGGGAGAGACAAAAGTTAACTGTTATCTGGTTGATTTCCAGGTTCAAGATAACTTGCTGGGGAAATTGGATGGTTTTCGCTGGGTATTAGAAGTCTTGTCTAGACTGGGGATGAAGGTTTCAGCTCTGTTGGGGATCTGTAACTCAAAGTTTTGGCTCCGCTGTGGATTAGGAGTTTGAAAACTTAACTCTGATGGGAATTAAGGGTTTGAAATTTGGCTCCACTGGGGATATGTATTTCAAGGTTTTAGCTCCGCTGGGGATCTAGATGATGTACTGTATGGGATTGCTCCTGGAATAGTCTAAAGACGTTTTCCTATCCTTTCAGTCTGTCAATAATTGTTCTTTTCCATCCTGTTTATTTGTAAACAGTAATTATGTTCAAATGCATATGTTCATCAATGAATCATTGGACGTTTTTGCAAATAAAACACAAGTGTAAAAGAAAGAGCCAACTAGTTTTTTCACTTTGAAAGAGATATCCTTGTATTAACTTTGAGTAAGTGTTTTGTACAAAGGAGACAGACATCCTAGTAAGAGGATGGTGTCATAAAAGTAAGAAAATTTTATACAAAGAAAGAATAGCTATGTGTGTAAAAATCCCATGGGGTTCCCATTCCGCTATAGCCTTCGTGACTCTGAATATCTTGTCCATCCGTTGCTTCGTCCGAAGATGATTGGATTGATCAGAAGTTCCAAGTTTGTCAGTGAAGAGATTGTCCTTAAAGTGATCCGACAAGACATAGTCATACGCTTTAATTCCCTAACTTTTACCTGGACCGCCTTTTCGGGTTTTCAGTCCACCGGGAAACCCTTTTTTGCCCAAGTCGCCCTTTCGGGTTTTCAACTTGCCGGGTGTACAGATTTTTTTTATTTATCCCTAATTTTTGCCTGAACCGCCCTTTCGGGTTTTTGATTCACCGGGATGCCCTTTTTTTGCCTAGGTGTGTCAACCTAGCGGGTCATTTATGCGTAGTATCTTTTGACTATGTCTGCGTTCGCAGGGTGCGGCAGGTCATCACCGTCCATGGTGGTTAAGATCATTGTGAAGGAAAATTGCGATCAAAAGCGCAGCGGAATTTAAAATTTTCCTTTAGAGATCCTTACGAATGAGCATGGTCAGTGATAGAAATATTTACCTCTTGTGGCGATTCAGACCTTTGATGTTGTGATCACAAGCGTTGGTGAAGAACAACGCCTCTACTCAGTCCACACGAACAGATAGCTTCCGGTCACAGTACTAGCTGATCACGAACGGAAACCTTGAGTGAGAGAGAGAATCAAAAACGAAATTGCATCAAGTGAAATTGCTTCATCACAAGGGATCTATTTATAGAATCACTCGTGTGGGCTACAAGCTAAAAGCCCAATTAAGGCTATAAGCTAAAATCCCAATTAAGCTTATGGACATCATACCTTATGATGTACCATATATCACTTATCCACGTGGTACCTTACCACTTTCCGTATTACACTTAAGTGCACCGTACCTTACGGTGTTCCTTATTTATTCTATCTCTCATCAACCTGTCCTTATGTGTGTGACCCTGTAGGTTTTCCCGACGTTGGCAATTATATTAAATCACACAATTAATATAATAAACAGTGAGCGGTATCTAGCAACACATCACTGTTACCCAAGTCACGAAAATGTCATGTGATCTGACCAAACCTTTTCCGTGATAATATTTGTGTTGTACAATTACCCTTTTGCCCTCATGTCTATATTGAACACAAGGCATACACTGTGTCACCCTTGTCCAGTTCAATATTGGGCCCTTAGACATTTATCCTGTTATGCAGGATGAGCAAATTCCATCTAGGTCACGCATGTCCCTTAGCATGCTTTGTGAAGTACCCATCAACCGTCTTTATAGTCATCCAGTTACGGATGACGTTTGATCAGCAATAAAGTACTTGACTCTACATCTAGGGTCCATAGTGGTTTCAGGTCGAAGGGTGGTATACACCATTATTATCATGAGAATAACTTATGACACTTTGCATAACATTCTATGTAGTATTCTCATAGCGGGTCAATCCAGTATAAATATTACTCCTAATATTCATACCTATGTCAAGACTTGATAACTCCTTATCTATGATCCATGAGATGTGATCATCAATCTATCTTCATAATAATCTTAATGCTTTAATGTTATCCCACTTCACATTAAAGCTTGACTACGGATACTTTAAGAATAGTGTCTTATGTTTAATGGGATCTCATGATTAAGTCACACTTAACATTTCATTAAACAAATAAACCATTCTAGGGACTTTATTATTTTGGAAAGCAAACATAATAAAGAAATGCCTTTTATTATTAATAAATAAGTCGATACAAGTACCAAAAGTATTAGCCTCTAGGGCTTACACCAACAATCTCCCACTAGCACTAGAGCCAATCAGGCATACCCCTAATACCCATAGATCTAGTATGCCCATCATGCTTCAGCTGCGCAAGAGGCTTTGTTAATGGGTCAGCAACATTGTCAAGTGTAGGTACTCTGCATATTTTCACATCTCCCCGATCGATTATCTCTCGAATGAGATGATAACGCCTAAGTATGTGTTTGGATCGTTGGTGAGATCTAGGCTCCTTAGCTTGTGCGATAGCACCATTGTTATCACAATAGAGATCAATGGGATCCACAATGCTATGGACTATGCCAAGTTCACTAATGAACTTCTTGATCCAAACAGCTTCTTTTGCTGCAGTTGAGGCAGCAATATACTCAGCCTCGGTTGTAGAATCAGCAACTGTATCTTGATTTGAACTTTTCCAGCTTACAGCGCCACCATTTAAACAAAACACATAACCAGATTGCGATCTAAAGTCATCCTTATCTGTCTGGAAGCTAGCATCGGTGTATCCAATTACAAGAAGCTCTTCCTGACCTCCATATATCAAGAATGAGTCCTTAGTTCTTCTCAAGTACTTAATGATATTCTTGACAGCTACCCAATGAGCATCACCGGGATTAGACTGGTACCTACTCGTTGCACTTAAAGAATACGAGACACCTGGTCGAGTACATAGCATGGCATACATGATAGATCCTATTGCAGATGCATATGGAATCTTATCCATGCGACCCCTTTCTTCCTTACTTGAAGGGGATTGTGTTTTTGACAGACACATGCCATGTTGCATAGGTATGAATCCTTTCTTGGAATCATGCATATTAAAGCGTCTCAACACTTTTTCTATGTATGTACTCTGACTTAGGCCAAGCAGTTTTTATGACCTATCTCTATAGATCCTGATTCCTAATATATAGGCTGCTTCACCTAGGTCCTTCATTGAAAAGCATTTCCCTAACCAAGTCTTCACTTGTTGCAAGGTAGGGACATCGTTTCCAATGAGTAATATGTCATCTACATATAATACCAGGAATATGATCATGCTCCCACTAACCTTCTTGTAGACACAAGGCTCATCTTCATTCTTGATGAATCCATATTGTTTTACTGTTTCATCAAAATGAAGATTCCAGCTTCTGGAAGCTTGCTTCAATCCATAAATTGATCGCTGTAACTTACATATCTTTTGGGTTTCTTCTGGTATGTCAAATCCTTTAGGTTGTGTCATGTACACATCCTCAAGAAGATTCCCATTAAGGAAAGCAGTTTTGACATCCATCTGCCATATTTCATAATCATGATATGCAGCGATAGCAAGTAAAATCCGAACAGATTTAAGCATTGCAACTGGTGAAAAGGTTTCATCATAGTCAACCCCATGAATTTGTTTATAGCCTTTTGCAACCAGTCTTGCCTTATAGGTATGTACCTTACCATCCATGTCAGTCTTATTTTTAAAGACCCACTTGCATCCTATAGGGTTAACTCCTATAGGAGGCTCTACCAAGGTCCAAACCTGGTTTGTGTACATGGAATCCATTTCAGATTTCATGGCTTCTAGCCACTTCTCGGACTCAGGGCCAGTTATGGCCTCTTGGTAGGTCACAGGCTCATCTTGATCCATGAGTAATACATCACCCTGATCACTTATGAGATATCCATATCTCTCAGGTTGTTGACGTATCCTGCTTGACCTACGCTGGTCTTGTTCTACTTGAGCAGGTTGCTCTTCCACAACTACTTGTGTTTCCTGCTCTAATTCCTCCATAGGTGTATCAATGCTTTGTGGTTCTTGAATTTCTTCAAGCTCTATTTTCCTCCCACTGATTCTTTTGGAAATAAAATCCCTTTCCAGAAAAACTCCAGTTCGAGCGACAAACACTTTGCCCTCAGAAGGATTGTAGAAGTAATACCCTCTTGTTTCTTTAGGATACCCCACAAATAAGCATTTGTCAGATTTGGGCTCAAGCTTAGTTGAAATTTGTCGTTTCACATAAACTTCGCAACCCCAAATCTTCATGTAAGACATATGTGGTTTCTTACCACTCCATATCTCATATGGTGTCTTCTCAACCTTTTTGGATGGAACCCGGTTAAGTGTGTAAGCTGCAGTCAATAGTGCATGTCCCCAAAAGGAGTTCGGAAGATCGGCGTGACTCATCATGGATCGGACCATGTCTAACAAGGTTCGATTTCTTCTCTCAGATACACCATTCCATTGTGGTGTTCCGGGAGGAGTAAGTTGGGATAAAACCCCACATTCCTTTAGATGGTCATCAAACTCTAGGCTTAAATATTCACCGCCTCGATCTGATCGAAGAACTTTAATATTCTTACCTAGTTGGTTTTGTACTTCATTCTTGAATTCCTTGAATTTTTCAAAGGTTTCAGATTTGTGTTTCATTAAATACACATAACCATATCTACTGAAATCATCAGTAAATGTGATGAAGTATTGAAAACCTCCTCTGGCTGGTATGTTCAGTGGTCCACATACATCAGTATGTATGAGGGCCAAAAGATCATTAGCCCTTTCACCTTTTCCTGTGAATGGGGACTTTGTCATCTTTCCAATTAAACAAGATCTGCATGTCTCATATGATTCATAATCAAAAGAGTCCAAGAGTCCATCTTTATGGAGTTTGGAAATGCGTTTCTCATTTATGTGGCCTAAGCGACAGTGCCAAAGGTAGCTTGGATTTAACTCATTAGGTTTAATCCGTTTAGTATTAATGTTATAAATTGGCATTTCAAGATCAAGGACATATAGTCCATTGTTCATTTGTGAAGAAGCATATAATATATCATTCAAATAAATAGAGCAACAATTGTTCTTTATTATAAATGAAAAACCAAACTTGTCCAAACAAGAAACGGAAATAATATTCCTACTAATTGCAGGTACATAATAACAGTTCTCTAACTGAATTATTAAACCACTAGGTAAAGTCAAAACATAAGTTCCTACGGCTAAAGCAGCAACCTTTGCTCCATTTCCAACTCGTAGGTCAACTTTACCTTTTTCCAAATCTCTACTCCTTTTTAGCCCCTGCACATTAGTACAAATGTGAGAACCACATCCAATATCTAATACCCATGATGCAGAAGTAGATAAATTAATTTCAATAACAAAAATACCTGAATTTGAAGTTCCTACTCCATTTTTCATATCTTCCAGGTACTTTGGGCAGTTTCTCTTCCAATGTCCGGTCTTACCGCAATGGAAGCAAGTGCCCTCCTTTGCTATGCCTCCACTAGGCTTCAAAGCAGGAACATTAGGTTTAGGCTTGGAAACTTCCTTGCCTTTCCCTTTACCAACCTGCTTGGTAGGCCTCTTGTTCAGCTTCTTTCCATTACTGACCATCAGAATGGACTTCCCTTTTGTCTTCATATTCTGCTCAGCAGTTTTCAACATGCTTAGCAATTCTGGAAGACTCTTATCCATGTCATTCATGTTGAAATTCATGACAAACTGATTAAAGCTATCTGGCAACAATTGCAAGATAAAATCAGTTGCAAGTTCCTTTCCAAGCGGAAACCCTAACCTTTCAAGGTTCTCCACATATCCAATCATTTTGAGTACATGGGGACCTACAGGGTTTCCCTTAGATAACTTGCTGTTAAAAAGGGCCTTTGAAACCTGAAACCTCTCATTTCTTGCCTGCTCTTGATAAAGCATTTTCAGATGTCCGATCATATCGAACGCTGACATGTTCTCGTGTTGCTTTTGCAACTCCGAGTTCATAGTAGCTAGCATGAGACAAGCGGCTTCGTTAGCATCATCAAGATGCTTCTTATAAGCATCTCTTTCTGCCTTAGGTGCCGAACTAGGAGGTTCCTCTTCAGGAACAGGTGTCTCCAAGACATACAGCTTCTTATCGTGCTTGAGGACAATCCTCAGATTTCGGTGCCAATCCAGGAAATTTGTCCCAGACAATTTTTCCTTATCTAGGATTGATCGCAAAATATGGTTGTTTGTTGTCATGGTAATCTACAAAAAAAATGAAAATATAAGTATCATTAAAACAACATATTTAATTAGGCCTTTAATCAAACATGCTCCCACTATTTTACTCAAACCAAATGACCCTCTTCATTTAATTCGGAAAATCCCGTTGGAAGACTTTCTAGTGGGTCGAGATCCACATTTCACTTTGTTCTAAGTCAGCGTTATGCTGATTACACAAAACTAAGTTATTTAGGTAGGAACTCCTTCCAATTGTATCTCATACAACTCTCGAATATTTTCAGTTGGATGAATAACTCCTTATTCTAATTCATCATATGAATCATTCCCAACTCTTGCTTCTAAACATGTATAATCTTATTATAATGTGTTTAGTTAAGTTTGACCCATTGTTTTAGCAGTTGGATATTACAATTATCCCATCGCACCTTACTAATATAGAACATGCACCTCGCGTAGGCGAAACCTACATTGTTCGATACTAGTCTTGATGAGTGCTAAAACTTGGAAAGCATGAACTTAATATTTAACTTGAGGGATTTTGTTATTAGTTTGATCTCACCGGCTTAACATGCAATTCGTCTCTCTCATGCATAAACATACAAACACATGCATCAATATACATAAAAGGATACAGTTATGGCCCCTAGCGCAATTGTTCTCCCAAGCCAATGAGAGAACCTAACCTAATAACGATCTAAACTTCTCCAAGCAAGATATCCAAGGTTATCCTCCTTTGATATTGTATTCTTCTCTTTCTTCATAACATTACATTACATAAAAGAAACTCGTTTTACATACGAGGGAGTGAGATGAGAAAATAAGTTACATCAAAATTTTTAGAGAGAGGCACGACACGCAGGCCGTATTTTACAATCCCAAAACAAAATAAAGGAAAAACCTAAGGCCATAACGGATCACCACAAGACAATAATAATAAACACACTTTTATTATTAGTTTAAATTTTGTTAATTAAAAAAAGGCAAATTAAATTTCGACGATTGATCACACTACGCAGAGTTAGCCGACGTCATTTTCGCACAACTCTTGTGCATTCACAACCCTAATCGCATAACTCTGCAACAACACAACCCTTGTGCCGTCATGAACCCTAATGCAACAGTTTCATGCTGTCAAACACATTTCGATTGATAATTCAGTATGATTAATCACATGCCATTGCTTCACCATACTAATGTCGGATTCCGAAGCATATGAACAGTGATCGGTCAAAGGAATAACAATCATCAAGTGTTTGAATGAACGAAATAGAAACTGTATATCCCATATACCATCGTTGCATCAGATTTACTTATATCATATATAAAAGTGATCGATCTTATTTGTGTAACCTATGGACGATCGATGTATTGCTGCTTCACCATACTAATGTCGGATTCCGAAGCATAGTCAACATCAATCATCCAAATCATACACAACAGATGCCAAATTTAATTACTCGTTTATTATTCAATTCATTCTGGTTTTAATCGAATCAAAACAGAAAATATAGAACATAAACAACTATCAGATCCATGGTTTCGTAAGTGGCTCTGATACCACTGAAGGAAAATTGCAATCAAAAGCGCAGCGGAATTTAAAATTTTCCTTTAGAGATCCTTACGAATGAGCATGGTCAGTGATAGAAATATTTACCTCTTGTGGCGATTCAGACCTTTGATGTTGTGATCACGAGCGTTGATGAAGAACAACGCCTCTACTCAGTCCACACGAACAGATAGCTTCCGGTCACAGTACTAGCTGATCACGAACGGAAACCTTGAGTGAGAGAGAGAATCAAAAACGAAATTGCATCAAGTGAAATTGCTTCATCACAAGGGATCTATTTATAGAATCACTCGTGTGGGCTACAAGCTAAAAGCCCAATTAAGGCTATAAGCTAAAATCCCAATTAAGCTTATGGACATCATACCTTATGATGTACCATATATCACTTATCCACGTGGTACCTTACCACTTTCCGTATTACACTTAAGTGCACCGTACCTTACGGTGTTCCTTATTTATTCTATCTCTCATCAACCTGTCCTTATATGTGTGACCCTGTAGGTTTTCGCGACGTTGGCAATTATATTAAATCACACATTTAATATAATAAACAGTGAGCGGTATCTAGCAACACATCACTGTTACCCAAGTCACGAAAATGTCATGTGATCTGACCAAACCTTTTCCGTGATAATATTTGTGTTGTACAATTACCCTTTTGCCCTCATGTCTATATTGAACACAAGGCATACACTGTGTCACCCTTGTCCAGTTCAATATTGGGCCCTTAGACATTTATCCTGTTATGCAGGATGAGCAAATTCCATCTAGGTCACGCATGTCCCTTAGCATGCTTTGTGAAGTACCCATCAACCGTCTTTATAGTCATCCAGTTACGGATGACGTTTGATCAGCAATAAAGTACTTGACTCTACATCTAGGGTCCATAGTGGTTTCAGGTCGAAGGGTGGTATACACCATTATCATCATGAGAATAACTTATGACACTTTGCATAACATTCTATGTAGTATTCTCATAGCGGGTCAATCCAGTATAAATATTACTCCTAATATTCATACCTATGTCAAGACTTGATAACTCCTTATCTATGATCCATGAGATGTGATCATCAATCTATCTTCATAATAATCTTAATGCTTTAATGTTATCCCACTTCACATTAAAGCTTGACTACGGATACTTTAAGAATAGTGTCTTATGTTTAATGGGATCTCATGATTAAGTTACACTTAACATTTCATTAAACAAATAAACCATTCTAGGGACTTTATTATTTTGGAAAGCAAACATAATAAAGAAATGCCTTTTATTATTAATAAATAATTCGATACAAGTACCAAAAGTATTAGCCTCTAGGGCTTACACCAACACATTGCCCCACCAGAAAAGATGTTTTTGATCATAAATGGTCCTTCGTAGGTAGGAGTCCATTTTCCCCTGGGATCACTTTGCGGCAAGATGATGCGCTTGATTACCAGATCCCCGACTTGATATGTATGGCGTCTGACTTTCTTGTTGAAAGCTTTGATCATCCGTTTTTGATACGTCTGACCGTGGCAAACAGCAATAAGTCTCTTTTCGTCAATTAAGTTAAGTTGATCAAGCCGGGTCTGAATCCAATCGTCTTCACTTAAACCAGCATCTTTCATGATTCTCAAGGAGGGAATCTGAACCTCAATAGGCAAAACAGCTTCCATGCCATAAACCAAGGAATACGGTGTTGCCCCAGTCGATGTGCGTGCCGTGGTACGGTACCCGTGGAGAGAAAACGGTAACATTTCATGCCAGTCCTTGTAGGTGACTGTCATCTTTTGTATGATCTTATTGATATTTTTGTTAGCAGCTTCAACCGCACCATTCATCTTCGGCCGGTAGGGAGATGAATTGTGATGTTGAATTTTGAACTGTTCGCACAAGGCGGTGATCATAGTATTGTTAAGGTTTGTACCGTTGTCAGTGATGATCCTTTCGGGGATACCGTACCGGCAAATAAGGTTCTGCTTGATGAAGCGGGCAACCACATTCTTAGTAACAGATGCGAAGGATGTTGCTTCGACCCATTTGGTGAAGTATTCAATGGCCACCAGAATGAAGCGGTGTCCATTGGATGCTGTAGGCTTGATCTCTCCAATCATGTCGATTCCCCACATAGCGAACGACCAAGGAGCTGTTAAGACATTGAGAGGAACAGGAGGCACGTGCACCTTGTCTGCATAGATTTGACATTTGTGACAAGTGCGGGAATGTTGATAGCAGTCGGCTTCCATGGTAGACCAGTAGTAGCCTGCCCTTAGAATCTTCTTAGCCATCATATGCCCGCTAGAGTGAGTGCCAAAGGTGCCCTCATGCAACTCAGCCATAATTCTTTCAGCTTCAGCTTTGTCCACACAACGGAGCAGAACAGAATCATGATTGCGCTTGTACAAGATGCCATTGCTCAAGAAGAACTTTGCCGAGAATCTCCTTAAGAACTTTTTGTCGTTGACTGAAGCTCCTTCAGGGTATTCCTGCGCCTCGAGATACCTTTTGACTTCATGAAACCACGATTGGTTCACTACTTCTTCGGTATTAATCTCGTGACAATGTGCCGGTTCGTCCATCCGTTCAATGGTAATTTGGGGAGCCTCATTATCCCAGTTAAGTTTAAACATGGATGACATTGTAGCTAGAGCATCCGCTAGCTGATTTTCTTCTCGCGGGAAGTGCTCGAAGGTAATCTGCTCGAAATGTGGTAACAATGTCAAGACATGTTCTTTATAAGGGATGAGGTTTGGATGTTTAGTATCCCACTCTCCTTTGATCTGACTCATGACCAAAGCTGAGTCCCCAAACACATCTAAGGATTTGATTCCCAAGTCTATGGCAGCCTTGAGTCCAAAGACGCAAGCTTCATATTCTGCCATGTTGTTCGTACAGTTGAAGCAGAGCCTGGCTGTGAAAGGTGTATGGCAACCTTCCGGGGAGATGAGTACCACGCCGATACCGTTGCCAAGTGAATTAGAGGCCCCATCAAAGTACAGGGTCCATCAGGATCCTTGTTCTGGTCCGTCATATGGTCTGAAATCTTCAACGTTGTCCAATGTCATGATATCCTCGTCGGGGAAGTCAAACTTCATGGATTGGTAATCTTCGACAGCTTGATGAGCTAGATGGTCACCTAGCACACTCCCCTTTATAGATTTTTGGGTCGTGTACTGTATATCGTATTCCGTTAGGATCATCTACCATCTAGATATTCTTCCAGATAGAGCAGGCTTCTCAAAGATGTACTTGATCAGATCCATCTTAGATATCAACAAAGTGGTATGAGTCAACATATACTGCCTTAGCCAGCGAGCAGCCCATACCAAAGCGCAACAAGTTTTCTCGAGCAGTGAGTATCGGGTCTCACAGTCGGTAAACTTTTTGCTAAGGTAATAAATGGCATGCTCTTTTCGGCCAGACTCGTCATGTTGGCCCAATACGCACCCCATTGAATTCTCTAGGACAGTCAGATACATGATTAGCGACCTTCCTTCGACGGGTGGCATCAACATAGGAGGTTCTAGCAAATACTCCTTGATTTTATCGAAAGCAACTTGACAGTCATCGTTCCATTTAACTACTTGATCTTTCTTCAACAGTTTGAAGATTGGTTCACAGGTAGATGTTAGGTGAGAAATGAACCTTGCAATGTAGTTTAGGCGCCCCAAGAAACCACTGACCTCTTTCTCAGTGCAAGGAGCAGGCATTTCTTGTATAGCTTTGACTTTGGCAGGATCAACCTCGATGCCTTTGTTGCTGACTATGAAACCTAGAAGTTTACCGGACCGGACTCCGAAAGTGCACTTGTTTGGGTTCAGTCTGAGCTTGTACTCCTTCAACCTGACAAACAACTTTTGCAAGTGATCAAGGTGTTCTTCTTCAGTTTGTGATCGGGCTATCATTTCATCTACGTAGACCTCTATCTCATGATGTATCATGTCATGAAACAAAACTACCATGGCGCGTTGATAGGTTTCCCCGACATTCTTCAGTCCGAATGGCATCACTCTGTAGCAGAACGTACCCCACTGTGTAACAAAAGTAGTTTTCTCCATGTCTTCGGGTGCCATTTTGATCTGGTTATAGCCCGAGAATCTGTCCATGAAAGAAAATACCTTGTGTTGAGCTGTGTTGTCAACCAGGATGTCAATGTGCGGAAGTGGAAAGTCATCTTTAGGGCTGGCCCTGTTTAAGTCTCTATAATCCATGCACATTCTGACTTTGCCGTCCTTCTTAGGCACATGCACAATGTTAGCAACCCATTATGGATAGGAAGTAACAGCCAGAAATCCAGCATTAAACTGCTTCATAATTTCTGCTTTGATCTTTTCATACATGTCAAGTCTCATGCGGCGGACCTTCTGTTTAACTGGTGGACAATCTTCTCTTGTGGGTAGACGGTGTACCACAATGTCTGTATCGAGTCCCGACATGTCTTCGTATGACCAGGAAAAGATCTCCACATAATCATGTAGTAGCTGAATTAGGCGCTCCTTGACACTCGGCTCTAGATTGGCACCTATCTTGATTTCCTTTTTGTCATCCTCAGTTCCCAAGTTGATTCTATCCAACTGCTCTTCATGAGGCTGAATTGCTCTTTCCTCTTGTTGTAGAAGTCTGGCCAATTCCCCTGGCACCTCACAATCTTCTTCACCTTCGTATTCAGCTTGGTTGATCAGATCTTCAGAGTCACTGAAGGCTATAGCAATATCGTTACCCATGGGTTCCGGAATGGAAGGGTACCTGCATTTGTGAGTGTCGGTGTGTGTAAGGGATAACCATCTTAAAACAACAAAATGTAAAAGAAAAACAGTGAGCAAAAATTTTTTAAATATGAAAAGCGTCCATGATTCATTAAAATGACATAGGAAATGAAAATAATAACCCTTACAAATGGACCTATGTGCCTCGGGTAAGACACACGGTTGAAAAAGTACGAATTGTTTGTGAATTATTACAGTCCAACAGAAAATGGAAAAGATAAATTACTGATTTATGAAAGTAATTGGAACAAAGTCTTTTGCCTCCCAGTTGCACAGTCCTCCGTCAACAGTAGGGAAAATCCAGTCTTCCAAGTTGCTCTCTTCTTCACTGTCCTCTAGCGCATTAACCCCTCGGTGGCTGATCTTCACAGGTGGCCCTCCGGCACGGAAGCGGCACACATCCTTCTGACTAGCCGAAGTAAAACCCAAGCCGAATTTGTTTGTTTTGAAAGGAAAGTCGGGAAGCTGCCCCCAGATTGTGGATCCGCCTTCTTCCACCACTGCCCTAGCATCCTTGAGAGACGACATCCGAGGAGGAGATCTGGTAACTGTGGGTACATAGGACACTGCCTTGGTCACCGCTATCTCCCCAGAGAACTCTTCGAAGTGTTGGAAAGGGGTCTCTATGAATTCTCCATCCAATTCTACATAACAGAAAGAATTAAGATGACTGATCATGTATTCCTCTTCGCCATGAACAATTATAATTTTCCCCTGGACAGGGTACTTGAGCATTTGATGCAGAGTGGAAGTGACAGCTCCAGCATGGTGAATCCAAGGTCTTCCCAACATGCAAGAATAGGAAGGACGAATGTCCATCACGTAAAATGTTGAATTGAACGTCTGGGTACCCACCTTGATCAGGATGTCCACCTCTCCATGGACCATCCTCTTAGAACCATCAAAGGCTCTGACAATTATATTGCTGGGTTTCAGGGTTAGGCCTTCACAATCCAACCTATCCAAGGCTTTCTTTGGCAAGACATTTAGAGACGACCCAGTATCAACCAAAACATGAGCCAGGGTGGTTCCCATACACTCCACCGAGACATGTAGCACGTCATTATGTTTTCTCCCTTTGGAGGTCAGGCCTGCATCGGAAAATTCCAGGCCATTGTCAGCTGTCAGACTGGCTACACACTCCTGGAATTGATCAGCGGAGGTTTCTTGTGGAACGTGGGCCGTCTTCAAAAACTTGATCAAAGCTTTAGCATGTGCCTCAGAGCACAGCAATAAGGCTAACATAGATATTTTGGAGGGGGTCTGCCCCAGTTGTTCAACAACATTATAATCACTTTTCTTAATAATCCTCAGAATCTCTTCCACCTCTTTCTGGGATGTTTCAGGAATGACTAATGACTGAGCCTTCGTCAAGACAGGCTCCTCTTGAACATTCTTTCCTTTTTTCTCAGCATCGGAAACCGGGATGGGAATTGTATTGTCATTGTTGACGGGTACACTTGCAGGTACAATTACAGGGGTAATCTTCGGGATGGCCGCGGGTCCAAAGACTACTGTTAGAGGAGCAATTTCTGGAGAAAAGATTCTCCCACTACGAGTAATTTTGCTTGTTCCAACAATGTTACTGATGTCGGGATTATCTTCCTCAGAGCTTTCTTCTTCAATGGTCTCTTCAATCAGTTTGACACCATGATAATAGATTTCTCCACCATAGTTCCATGGTACCATTTTATCAGTTTTATAAGGGGTTGGCCCTGGCATTGTTATCTTCAAAGGAATAGTCATTGGATCAGATGTAATCCTAACGGGTTTTTTAGGAACCCTGGAAGGATTGGCGTATATGGTTATTATTGAAACTTCAGGAACTGGAATCGGTGAGACAGGAGCTTTCTCAAACAAAATTTCCCTGTTATCAATCAATTGTTGGATTCTTTTCTTCAAAAGAGGACAGTCAAATGGAGAGGACAGGAAAGCATGGAAATCTTGGTCACAACCTGGGAACAACCCAGCTTTCAACAGATTCATCTTGATGGTTAGGAGAGGAGTTGACAATTCATCCACAGCAGAAACAAACAGATCCTCTTCCACAGCATTGGCATTGTGCCCATGCCTAGGCATCGGTGTGAAGATAACATTCGGCTTTTCAAGAGCTTCAAATTCTACTTCCTTGGCGTCAATCAAATCCTGAATCTTATTTTTTAGGGCCCAACAGTTGTCGGTGTCGTGCCCCGGGCTTTCTGAGTGGTACGCACATCTGGCGTTGGGATGGTAGTGTGGAGATGAAGTGTTAGGATTTTTAGGAGCTTCCTTTAGCATGGCCAGGTTCAACTTCAACAGATGGGGTAAGACTTGAGCAGGAGTCATGTTTATCCTGGTGAATTACCTTACAGGCCTTTCCACCTTTTGCTGGTTATTCCTCGGCTGATCATATCTCGGCTGATTGTTTCTCGGCTGATCTGACGCAGACTTATGAATCATAACTGCCCCTACAGTTGGTCGTCTTTCAACTCTTCCTTGATTTCTATGGGCATAGACAGCTGACACCTCCTTCTTTGCAGTGAATGGCTTTTTTACAGCAGCAGAGGTAGATGCATCTTTCTGAATTTTTCCGCTTCTAATACCGGCTTCCACCCTTTCGCCAGTCAGAATCAACTCAGTGAAACCTGCAGAGGAGCTTCTAATCAGGTGATTAAAGAAAGGACCTGACAGAGTCCCCAAGAACATGTCCACTAGCTCTCTTTCAGATAAAGGTGGTTGCACCCTTCCGGCCAAATCCCTCCATTTTTGGGCGTAGTCTTTGAAACCCTCATTGGTAGCCATACTCTGTAGCTGAGTACGGGTTGGCGCCAAGTCGGCGTTATATTGATACTGTTTATAGAATGCGGCTGCCAAATCTTCCCAATTATGCACATCAGACCTCTCTAACTGGTAGAACCAATCCAATTGCGTTCCCGAAAGACTGTCCTGGAAGAAGTGGACCCACAGGTCTTTGTCAGAAGAATGTGGTTGAATTTTCCTGACATAAGATCGTAGGTGCATCTTGGGACAAGACACCCCATCGTACTTAGCAAACAGAGGCACTTTAAATTTAGGAGGGATTACAATTCCAGAAACCAGCCCTAACTCTTCAAAGTCTAGCCCAGGCACTCTCTGTATCTCCATGGCAGCTAGACGTTCTTCCAAGTTCTTGTATTTGTCATCGGCCGAAGGGTACTGCTGTTCAGAGTAGTCCTCATCCTCTTCTTCTTCTTCTGCTTCAGACTCAGATTGCACTGCCGTTCCTTTACCTTTTCCTACCCCTTCATCAGATGTTGAGGGGAAATCCAAAGTCCGCCTAGCTTGTCCTTCAAATCTTCTTCCCATGAGAACCACACCAGCTCTCTTCTTCTTCTTTTTCTCTTTTCCTTCTCTAGCAAGGTTTTGAGCTCCTCCTGCCCCTTAGCCAAGGTCAGAAGTAGCTGTTGAAATTGTGAATTCTGGGCTTGTAAGTCTTTGAACGTTTGTTCAATATCCATCTTGCTGAAATAAACAGCAGAGAGATGAGGAAACTTGGTGTGAAGACCTGCTTATGCATATGATGAATGATATGTATTCATGTAATGCTTTCAAGGATTCAGAAATTCAAATTTGTTTTAAACAAAAAAAGAAACACACGTCATATTAATAAGATAGAATTTGTTAGTACATCAATGCCCCACGGGAAAAATAATACAAAATTCTAAGGTAAAAAGACATTACGCATCCTCTTTGGTGCAATGTAGGTGTTGAGAGTCTGCTCTTCATGAAGTTGACGAGTGAGTTCCAAAACCTTCTTCTCGCTTGCGTAGAATTGGGCTTCGAAAGTATCACGTTCTCCCTTGAGCTGTATCCAACTCCTTTGTAAATCTTCGAGTGATTTTGGCATGTCAGGATGTAGGAGGGTGTATGGAACCTCTCCTTCCATAACAGGCTCTATAATCACAGGGAGAATGTAGGGGTAAGGCATCATAAGACTTTGGGCGCGGGTTCGTACCCACTTGAGGTAAGGCTCAAGAGGGATGGAATTCTTGTGTCCCAGAGTCTTACTGTCCACTTTGTTGGGCATTCTCCAAGCTCGGATGAACCTTTGTCGGAGTCCTTGATTGTCGTTGTCGATGTCGAAAACCAAACCTTGAATCACCATGTCATGTGGGCCATCCCTTCGGGCATAACCAAACTATCTCAGAGCCAAGCAAGGGTTGTAGGTGATGCCTCCCCTAATGCCAAGTAGAGGGACATTAGGGAATTCCCCATAACGGTCAATGATGATAACATTCTCTTTTGATCGAGAACACCAATGAATATCTGAATGTGTAAGGGTCATCAACCGTTGTGACCACCTCAGACCTTGCTCATTCTTCAAAACTGATTGGGGAAGATGAGAAATAAACCATCTTTCCAGTAGAGGAGTGCAACACATGAGAACACCTCTTTTCCTCATTGTACGAGTGTGAAAAGAGTGGAGGATATCCCCAAGCAATGTAGGCACTGGGTTGCGAGTCATGAAGATTTTGACAGCACTTACATCTATGAGTTGATCCGGGTTAGGGAACAAGACCATCCCATAGATGAGAAGAGCTACAATCTCCTCAAAAGCTTGTAGGTCCAAAGAATTCCAGCAGCTTTGGGCCTTCTCAAACAGAAACTTTGACAAGAAGCCTTTGACACCACTTCTAGTTTCCCAATGTGTTGTGACATCAGATGAGTGCAAGTGTAAGGCTTGAGCAATCTCTTCTGGCTTTGGATCTCTTTCCTTACCGTTGAAGGGTAGTTGATGGAGAATAGGAATCCTCAAGAGTTGAGAAAATTCCTCCAAAGTAGGCACAAGTTGGTAGTCAGGAAATGTGAAGCAATGATGCAAAGGGTCAAAGAACTGGAAGAGAACTTTCAGCATATCCTCCTCAGTGTTGACAATGACTAAGTTGAGAAGACCACCATGCCTCTCGGTGAATGGAGAATTCTCAGGTATCCTTGAAGCTAGCACCCTGAGTTGTGGAGGAAATCTTACAAGGTTGATCTGGATAGTTTTCCTGCGAAGTGAATCCATAACCTACAAAACAGGAACAAAGATGAAAATCCAAAATCCTTGAAATGGTTAGTGGATGCATATGATGCTTCATGATGTCCATGATGTTATGCATAAGTATATGTACAAGCAAATCACACAAGTTCCTAGTTTCAGGCTTGCATGAGGTTTCATAGGTAAGTACCCTCTTGAAGTTTAGTTGGCTCAACCTGTCCTAGAAATAGTAACCGGGTTCTAAGGAGCTCAATATCACTGGATTGTTTCCTTGTTCATTGTTTCAATTCAACCTCTTTACTGGCGACCGAAATATTCCAAGGAATCAACCCTCAATGAGTGTAGTATCGAGTATCTACCAACTTCGGACTGCACCAAAGCCGATCATCTCACTACATCCTAAAAGGCCAAGTTGGTCAAGTAAAGGTTCTAAAAGTCCATTAGTGCTTCATGACATCACTCAGCGGCCCCGCATTCTCTTTGATTAACTCAAAGGATACTGGTACCCACAAATATGTCGCACTAATATAGATATTTCTTAGACCATGTCGATATACCCTGCACAGTTTCCACAATGTATTGCTATTTACCTATGAATGTTTCCCAAATCCGGGTAGAGGATTCAAACCCAAACAATAGAACCAAAGTGTAAAGCAAACAATTCAAGCAAGATAAGCTTGTAAAGGTGATCTAAAACCCTAAGGTAACCCCAATTTTATATTTTTCCCCAGCAGAGTCGCCAGTTCTGTGATGCGGTGGGAGAACTGACTTGAGGTTTTGCGTTTGTGTTTGCAAATGTTGCGGTTTAGCAAGAGTCTCCACCGACTTTTATTTTATCCAAAAGGAAAGGTAAAAAAGCACAGGAAAGACCTTTGAGATTGTTTTTGGGTTTGGGGGGTAGATTATGAAAAGGGAAGGTGCTAGCACCCTTTTCATCCATGGTTTTCCATGGGCTCTTAGTTACTTATTTTAGATCACTTGCTTTGCTTTTCCAATTGTTTGAAATGGTGCTCTGTGTGGTTTTGAAAGTATTTTGAAAAGAGGCGTTTGTTTAGGAAATCTTTGTAATGATTCTTGTTTGTAATAATGTATACAAAGATGTTTGTCTTTTGAAAAATGTTTCAATGTTTTGAAAGTTGTTTGGAAATTGTCTTGAAAATGTGTGTGTGTTTGAAAATAGCAAGGATATTTTGAAAGAGATCAAGTAACTAGAAGCTATCTACCCTACTCAAAAGTCTTTCCTACACATTTTCATTCCTTTGACATTGTTGATTTACCGTTGCATTTGGTAAACAACCCTATCTTTGGATGTTAAACGGGACGGGCGTGGGTCATCGTATGACCATGATAACAATATTGCCAAGTATCTTAGCAATTTTTTGAGGGACTTAAGATCACTTGTTTTTAGGCAACCAAGATAGCGTCATCGATGTACTATGATCTTTTTGTTTTGTTTTGTTTTGCCAAGATACCTAGCATGCATACCATGGCCATTTTAAGGCAACAAAGTGGATGAAACCCTAGGGGTGCTTGTGTGTAATGTGTTGTCATTTTTCATGCATTTTTGTCTTGTATTAAGTCATGCTATTTGTTTGATTTTTGGTCTTTGCATACAAAACCCTAGTTTACTATCATGGTATATGAAAGCAATAAAATGCGTAAAGTAAATCTAGACTATTACAACAATATTATAGGGAGGGGGATACAAGTTTTGAATAGGGGGATATTGCTCAAAATAAAACCCTAAAACTATTACAACCAAATTGAATTTATTGTACAAATACATAAATAAGCAAATATTTAAATATGCAATAAAATGTAAATATGCAAGAAATGTTTTTGTATTTATTTATGTATGAGAAAATAAATCTATTTATGTCTTAAAAATAAGAAAATAAAATGATTATTTTTGAAAGGGTTAAAACCCTAATTTTGTTTAAAAGAAATATATGCTATATTATTTATTTGTTTCATTTATGTACAAAGTAATAATAATATATACAAAATATTAAAAAAATGAAATATGTATGAAAATATTATTTTAAGTGTATAAATAATAAAAATAAAAATATATAATATTTTTATATTATTTACAAGTTTTATTTAAGAAAATAAAGTATATTATTATTAATAAACTATTTTTATGCCCAAAAAATAATAAAAATAATAAAATAAAAATGCAAAAATTAAGAAAAGATTTTTATGATTTTATAATGTTCAGAAAAAATAATAAAAGTCAAAAATATAAAAATATCAAGAAAATATGAAAAATATAAAAAAATACAAAGGGGGGTGCAAATAGAAACAGGGGGGGGGGGTGAAAAGTGAAACAGAAGGCCCAAGCCCAAGCTCACTTCGTCCCTGACCTTCGTCTTCGCGCGCGCGCCCTGGTTCAGTTCAAATCCTTTTCTCTCTATTGCTTGCATGAAATCAACAACTCACAACATGAAACTTATAACATTTTTAATCACGATTCCAACCATATCCATTTTGTGACCTAACTCTCAAAGGACAGAGAGAATTTTAATGGCCCTAAATTTTGACCTAGTTTTTTCAGCAACTTCAACAATCAAATACTCCTAACTCAGTTAATATAAATGGAAGCTATGCATATGTACAACTCAAGCAACTTAAGGACTATATTTTTGCTTCACAAACCTAAGCCTAAGGATGTATAAATGGAGAGATAGAAACTTGATAAATACCTTGTTCAATTGAGTTTGGTTATGGCAATGTAGCAACTTTGAGTGAGGCCTGAAGTTCTTGTGAGCTTGCTTGAAGTTCCCACAAGCTTTCCCAATGCTCAGCTTGCCTTGAAGTTGCTTGAATCTCCTTGTAGAAGTCAACCTGCAAACTCAGAAAATGAAAATGGTAAAGTGTGAAAATGAGCTCACAGTTGCTGGACAGGGGTCTGGATAGTTTGGATGTGAGGTATGGAATGTGTTTGAAGTGATTCAAAGCAAAACGCGCGAGGCAATATTGATTTGGCCAAAGTTCTGCAGAGGTTGCCCTGTTTTGGGCAAAAATGGTGTTTTTGGTGTATTTGAGTGTTTGAGAAGTTGTAAATTCGTGCTTTAGGCTTGCAACAATATTCTAAGGTTGGTTCAAATGATGATTTTTGCTTGCTCTTATCAGATATCCAAGTTATATTGACTTTTGCCAAATTGCTTGTTTTTGAAGAAAGGCGAAATGACAATGCCCAAAAGCTTGTACTTGCTAGTTCCTTAGCTGCACATAGTTGGTGAACTTTGCCTGATATTTGTGGACTTTGTTTGCAGCAAGAGATTAGGTCCATGACTCAAGATAAACAAAGTTGCATAAAGTATGCTTTATCAAAGTAGCAATGTAACCTTTATGCCATTTTTGGGATAATTCTTTGTACAAACTCCAAAGCTCAGAACAAAGCCATTGTCCAATGTGTTTGCATTTAATTTTGGAGTGTAGAAGGGATTAGAACCTGTAAAACCAAGTACAAGCATGCTTGGGACAGATTTGCAACTTGAACCAATGTGAAAAATGCCTTGGACAAAAGTGATAATTTGCCATTTTCATTCCTTCAATTCTCCCTAACCATAAATGATCTTGGAGAGTTCTTGGACATTTTGGAAAGCTTGTAACATGCTATACAATCCATATTTGAAATGCATTTTGAGATTCCTCTTGGAACTAGGTGAAAAATTGCCATGAAGTTAGGTCAAAAATCTGCCTAAACTAGGGCAAAATTTCACTAAGTTAAAAAGTTTATGGACCCTTATTCACAAAATCATAACTTGAAATCCAAGCATCTTTTGGGAAAACTTTGTGAATCAAAGTTTTATATTTTGTGGAGGAATACAACTTTCATGTTGGAAATTTTCTTTGAATCCAATTGCATCATGGTGAAAAAGTTGGGAAAAGTTGGGAAAAAATAAGAAATTTTCATAACTTAGAAAAATTCTAAGTTATGAATTTTTTTTCAATCTTAAACCCTAATTTCCAAATTTAAGTTTCTTGGTGAACAAGTTTCATGTTTTGACACATCTTGATGAAATATGACCCTTGGTACTTGATTTTGACCAAAAAGTCAAAGTTTGACTTTTCAGTGTACAATTGATTTTTGATCAGTTGACTGGAAAATTCATCTGTCAATCCAATGCATTTGAGATCTTTTGAACCTTGTGATTAGGTCAAGATGATGCCATTGAGTCCTTGAGACCATGCTTGAACCCAATTTGCCATTGGCTAGGTTAAAAATCAGAAATTGCCCTTTCTCAGTCAAAACCCTAATTTTGACCATTTTGCCCTTTTGATGATTTGATCAAATTTCTTGAGGAGTTATGGTCCAAGCTTGATCAAATGGTTCATATGAGTATATAATGTTGATGTGGATAAAAAATTATGAGGTTTGACTGTAAATTGGCCATGGTTGACTTTTTCCCCAATACAGCTGATTTCTAGGTCAACTGTCCAATTGACTGGGCAAAAATGTGATTCAAGGCTTGAAACTTGGTATGAGCAATCTTGGAGGTTCAACATGAAGCATGAAAGTCACATGAGGCATTGTAAGTCCAAAAGTCCTTATGAAAACTCAAACCCTAATTTCAGGTTGTCAGTGCAAGGAGAGGTCTTGAGCAAACCCTAATATGGTCTTGAGTTTAAAAAGTCTTGTGGGGAAAAAACTTGATAAAATGAGAGGGCAAATTTTGGGGTACAACACCCATGTTCAGGCTTTGGTAAAATTTTTGAAGACTGCTCATGTACCTCAAGAGACCTCTGCCGATCAGTTTGAGAATTGTGTAGCAAGCCTAACAAATGATAATGGATTAGGCTTTTTTGATGCTGACTTAACTCCGGTAGGAAATAATCATAATATGGCCTTGCACGTATCTATTGAGTGTAGGGGAACTACCTTGGCGCATGTGTTAGTGGATACAAGTTCCTCATTAAATTTATTACCAAAAGGTGCTCTAGATAGACTGGACTGTGAAGAGGTTGTGCTGAAACCCAGTGATATTGTGGTAAGATCCTTTGACAGGTCAAGGAGAATGGTACACGAAGAGGTTGATCTTCCGATCAAGATGGGATCTCAGGTCTTCGACTCCACCTTCTATGTAATGGATATTCGTCCGGCCTATTCCTGCTTTCTTGGACGCCCCTGGATTCATGGGGCAGGCGCTGTTACCTCTACCTTGCATCAAAAATTGAAGTATCCGGTGAAAGGGAAAATTGTTATGATTTGTGGAAAAGAAGAGTATATGGTGAGCCATTTGAATTCTTTCAAATATGTTGAGATGGATGGTGAATTCATTGAAACTCCCTACCATACCTTTAAAGCAATTCCTCTGACAATTGCCGTTTCTAAAGCTACTCCTAAGATTACCAAGGATCCACCAAGAGTGGGTTATCAAAAAGATGCTAGGGCTGTGGTATAAGAAGGTGGTTGCACTATTTGGGGTCAGCTTCCTGACATTCCTTACAAGTCCAACAAATTTGGTTTGGGTTTCACTTCAGAGGCTCAGAAGGAGGTTCGTCGTGCTCGTGCTGGGAGACCACCTTTCTACATCAACAATAATGAAGTTAATGCTATAGAAGATACTGATAGTGACTGTGATTTGGACAACTGGATATTCCCTACTACTGGCGATGGACTCAACAACTGGAAGGCTAAAGACTTTATACCAAACTCCTTTAGTCAAGAGTAATTGTTATTTCCTGTTTTATCGCTTTCGAGTTTCTGTTGGGGATTCCTGTTTGCTGTTTGAGGAAAGCTTCGTTGGGGAACATTGATTTCTACTTTTTGCTTGAGGAAACTCTGTTGGAGAGCATTGGTTTCTGCTTTTTGCTTGAGGAAACTCTGTTGGAGAGTGTTAATTCTTGCTTGGGGAGAAGAGTTTAAGAACATGGGTTATTCATTGCTCTACTGGGGAGTTTAGTTCTTATATACCCTGACTGAGGATAAAAGAGATGGATAACCTTCTGGCTTGTCCGGGGAGGATAAAGTTGACTGATATCTGGACCAATTTTAGATTCAGTAGCAACTCTCTGGGGATAGTGGCAACTTTACTGGGGAGAGGAATATTGTTGGCGACTCGTGGCCATCTGAGTAACAAACTCAAGCTGGGGGGACGATAATTTATTGGGGAAATTAACCATGTTGGGGAAATAAACCCGGTCGGCGAAGCAATACTCCGCTGAGGGAACACCCTTGTAGAGGAAATGAACTATGCTGGAGAGTAGAGACCTGCAAGGGGTTTTACAATCTCGGAGGAATAAACTCAGCTGGGGAAGAGAACTTCCATGAATTATACTGGTCGAAACTCCATAGGTTGGTGACATTGTCGTGAAGAAGATCATACTCCTTTATCCGCCAAAGCAATCTGTGGGGGAAATTGTGGGGAATGTATGAACTTGTGAAGATTACTCTATGGGGATAATCTCATGAACGTTGTGGGGGATTCGTGGGCGGCTTGGACATTGTTCCAACTCCTAGAGTCTTGAGTAAATGCTGATCAGGGTGATAAGTCTTCTACTAATAGACAGGTGACGAGATGACATGACATAGTCATACGCTTTAATCCCTAACTTTTTCCTGGACTATCCTTTCAGATTTTTAGTCCACCGAGATACCCTTTTTTTGCCCAAGCCTCCTTTTCAGGTTTTCGACTTGCCGGGTGTACAGTTTTATTTATATATCCCTAATTTTTGCTTGGAATTTTTTTTGGTTCGCCGGGATGCCCTTATTTTTTCCTAGGCCAGTCAACCTAGCGGGTCTTTTTTTTCATGCGTAGTATTTTCCGACTATGTCCACGTTCACAGGGTGTAGAGAATTGTCACTGTCCATAGTAGTAAGTGTTGCAGCACTGCTAGAAAATGTTTGCTTGATCGTACATGGCCCTTTGTTGGAACTCATGTTCAATGCCCAAGTGATTTAGATGGAGGTCTGCCCCTGACTATTCGGCACTTTTGAGAGATTCCTTGAATCTTAACTCGATTTCCCCCAGATCAGTTAGACACCATGTCATGCCCCTTGATTATGAAAGGTATGTTACTGGAAATGTCTTTCCATCCGAGGTGATTCTGTTCATTGAAAGGATTTTCGTTCATTGAATATTCGTCGTGCGAATTTCTCTGCTGTCGAACAATTAGTCATATGCAAACAATGGCATTTAAAAAATGCAAAGCTTATGTCTGTATTGAAGTTTTGAAAATACATTTTTAGTAAACAACAAATTTTTTTTGTAAGAATATGAATTCAACTCAGGATTTATAGTAAGCCTTATAGGAGCTATGATATCTTTTTGTAACAGTATGATTTCGAACTAACCTATACTTCAGTTAGGACTTTTAAGGGTTGTAACATGGTCTGGTTCACGGTTTAAGAAATAAAGGATAAAGGATCAAACTTTATTTGTACCCAACCCATTCTTCATGACGTTCTTCTAGCCCTATACTCAGTTAATTGTGCGTAATTAATTCTGGAATGATATTTTGGTGATGGTTCAGATACTGGAAGTTTATTTGAGAAGGCAGTCATTTTTCGTGACATTTTTTTCCGTTGTCGAGGACTCGTAACAAAATCTTTTTTTGATTTTATTACTCCTACCTTTTGCCTGAACTTTTTCTTTTGTGATTATAGTCAGCGGGATGCCCAAGTTTTTTCTTAAGTCTCCTCCATAGGTTTTGACTTAACAGGCTTTTCTTTTGAGAGATAATGACTGCCTGCTTTACGCGGAACCATCACCGTTTTTTTATTTAGAAGGATGTTTTTGATACTATGAAGTGAAAGCTTGCGACTGAATATGCTTTTGAATTAACTGAGAAACTACCCTGCCCCAGGTTATAATTAAAGGTTTCAATTTGTGCGAAAAAGAAAACTCCTACTTCTCAGGCTCAAAGGGGTTGACTAGGGATTATCTTCCTTATAACTCCACTGTTTAGGATTTGAAACAACGCATGTACATCATCAACAAGGTCTATTCAAAAGCATACTGTATGAGATTATGGTATTGTTTTTGTCATCCTCCCTCTAAAGGCTTATAGTTTTTAATCGAGAGTTGAATATCACAAAATGAAGTAAAAGCACAGTATAATGAAACCGAATGGAATAACTCAAGACAAACATATGCAATGTATTAATGGGAAGAACCAAAGTCTTACATAAAGATAAGTGTTTGAACAAACAAAGAAATTACAAACGAATGGACAAAAAGCTTCTCCTCCCGAATTTGTCACTTTAGATGGTGTGCCTTGCAACCTCGATATTTGAGGGATAACAAAAGAACTCGATCTGACCATCTTGCGTGAACTCGAAATCTCCTTTGTCAATCAGGTTTTGAATCTTATGTTTCAATGTCCAACAACTGTCAGTGTCATGCCCCAGACTGTTGGAGTGATACACGCACCTTACATTGGGATTGTGACGGGAAGAAGAAGTATTGGGCTTTTGAGGAGGATCCTTAAATGTAACTAGCTTGGCCTTCAACATGTGTTGCAATGCTTGATCCAAAAACATATTGATTTTAGTAAATTGTCTTTTGGATGTATTCTGCTTACGTTGATCACCTTGTTGTTATTGACGAGGTCGTTGTCGGATTTGCGATATAGTAGCAATTCGGGAAGACCTACTTTTAACCAAGCTAACTTCCCGTCTCATCGAAGGTTGATTAATGATTTGATCCCCCATTCTATTCGTTCGTCCCATACGGCTATAGTCGTCCTGATGAAGTTTGCTGACGATAATTCTCAACTTTTCTTGCCCCCGAGCTAAATTTTGGATAAGAGCCTTCTGACCTATCATCCGGATTCTCATCGTTGCCATCTCAACTTGCAATTGTTCCAACTGGTCATCCCTATTGTCTTCAGGATTCTTCTTGGTCATGCTCTCAGTGAGGAGTGCTTTCAATTCCTCTTGCCCCTTGGATAGGTTCAGGAACATTTCTTGGAACTGAGCATCTTGATTTTGGAGGTCTCTGACGGTCTGTTCGAGAGCCATTTTTCTTACTGAAATAAACAGCGAGAAAATGAGAAACCTGTCTTGAGAATATCTGTTATGTAATGACATACATGATATGTGGATGCAATGTTTTCATGGATCTAACGGGATAAATACAAGAAAATGTTAGAAGTTGAATTTTGACTGCAACTTCGATTTGAAGAGCTTCGTATCGTTGAATGTCCTTCTACAATAATTAAGCTCACCATGTCGAGTGGGTCCTAGCTACTGACTCAAGACATCGTGCTTTGACGACATTGTCTAGAGGAAAATAAATCCCCTTGCCCCTTTCTAGACGTATGGTTCATCATAACCTGCATTACAGGCCCTTGAGATCCTTGAAATGGTTAAGAAAATGATATGTCATGATGTTATGATGTTATGATGTTATGTTCGAACAATTTAATCATACACAAGCAAAACACACAAGGCCTTGGGTTTAAGCTTGCATGGAGTTGTAGGTATGTACCCTATTGAAGTTTTAGTTGGCTCAACCTGTCCTATATGAAAGTAACCGGGTTCTAAGGAATCTCAATATCATTGATCTTTCTTCATCGGGCATTGTTTCAGCACAAGCAATCTGTTTGCGCGACTGAAATATCTCGAAAGTATGATCTCAATGAGTATAGTATCGAGTATCAACCAACACCAGTCTGCACCAAATCCGTCTATCTCACTACTTTCTAATGGCCAAGTTGTTCAACTAAGGTTCTACGGTCAGTTAGTGCTTTATGACACCACTCAGCGGCCCCGTATTCTCCTTGATTTAAATCAAGGGACACCGGTACCCACAAATGTGTCACACTAACGTAGCTATCTCTTCAACCATAGCGGTCTACGCCGTACAATTTCCACGATCTATTGCTACTTACCTAAAATACCCCAGATCCAGGTATAAGATCTTTATAAGAATACCCAAACAACCCTTCAATAAAAGATCAAGCAAGTCAAAAAAGGAAAGAATTTAAAATATGAACTATCTCTAAGGTAAACCTACTTTTAGTTGTCCCTAGTAGAGTCGCCAGTTCTGTAATACGGTGGGAGAACTGACTTTACTGGTTTTGTGTTTTATTGCAAATGTTGCAGATATCAAGAGTCGCCACCGACTTTTCTTTTATCCAAAAAAGGAAAGGGTGAAAAGAACAGGAAAGACCTTTGATGATTTTTCTGAGTAAGGGGGATAGGTTATGAAAAGAGAAGGTGTTAGTACCCTTTTCACCCGTAGTTATCTACGGGCTCTTAGTTGCTAGCTCACTTTTTAAAATGCTTTGTGTTTGTGTGTTTTGAAAATATTTTAAAAAGATGTCTTAGTGCGACAAACTTTGTAATGCTTCTCGTATCGTTGAGAATGCATACAAAGTGTTTTTTGTCTTTGAAAATATTTAGAAAAGAGAGTGTATGTGTGAGAAATTTGTTTTGTTTTGTGATCAAGCAACTACAAGCTATCTACCTACTCAAAAGATCTTTGTTCTTTTCCTCTATTCCTTTAGATACTGCTATCCTGCCATTAGTTGGTGGGCAACCCTATCATTGTATGTTTGAGGGACAAGCGCGGGTCATCGTACAGTCACAAAGGAAACTCGTAGGACACTTTAGCAATTACCCTAAGGTACTAAGATCATTTACCGAGGCAGCATCGAAGAGTCGTCGAAGGACTATGATCTTTTAACCAAAGAGTCTTTGCTAAAATTTCTTACGTTCGAGAGACGTGACTGTTTATTTTACAAAGGCAACAAGCGGAGGTACCTTAGAGGTGCACGTGTGCAAAGTGTTTTGTGTTTCAATTATGTTTATCTTGAATGTTAGGTTTTCTAGCATTTTGCTTTTAAGTCTTGCCATACACGCTTAATTAGTCTAACAGTTAAATATATACAAAAGGACATAAAATAAAAGTGCAGGAATTAAACTACGCTATTACATCGCTTCGGGGATGGGGGAATACAAACCATAAAATGGGGATAATAATGTAAAAGGGTCCTAATTAGCTATTACAAACTTTGGACAGTTATAATATTGAAAAAAATGCGACAAAGTAAATAAACGCGCGGAGATTGAAGAGGGCAAGATATCCAAAAAAGTTCTAAGTATAAAAAATATTTTTGGTGTTTTTATTTAGAAAAATAATTGAATGATAATTAAAGCCTAATTCTAATTATATTTTAATTAATAAAATAAACTTAAAGTGATTAAATTAATTAATTTTTATTATGAAAATAAAGTTAATTAATTAAAATCTATATCTAATTTTTTTGATTTTTATGATTTTTTAAAAAAAAATGATTAAAAAAAGAAAAGAAATAGATTAAAATAATAATAATAATAAAAGGACTATGGGCCTGCTTTGTGAAAAGCAGATGGGGGGTGCAAGGGGAGAAGGTTGCTTGCAATGTACGGTTCGATGATCAATGGCTTCGATGCCCTAACAATGGTAAAACACCATTTCTGCGTCAAACTTTACATGTAATGTACCTATCTTGTTCTAATGAGGCATAGGAGGAGATCAAACATGTTATAATGATTAAAAATGCAAGAAAACATAGTTTTTATTTTTACCAATTTCAAAAACCGGCATGATGCACAAATGGTGTTCTGGTGCTCGAGGAATACAACTATGGATCTAGATACACTCCTTTGATCTTCAGGAGGTGAATGCTAGCCTTAGTTCAGATTGGAACTTGCTGGAAACGTGAGATATAATTTTCACAACTTCTTTAAATTTTAGAGAATTTTTGGAGAGCTTTTTGTGCAATGATTTTGTGGTCTTTGGCATGACTTTGCTTACCTTTATATACAGAATGAAATAGGAGCCAACAAGTATGGAAATGGACAAGGTATTCATGCCCATGAAATCAATATTCCAACACATTGAAAACTTGCCTTCTTTGCATGATTCTTGTCTCTTGGATGCCTTGCACGAATTTCGACATGCTGTTGGCTTGTATTTGGGCTGACAAATATGGCATAGAATCAACTCATGAAGCCATAGTTTAAACAAGAATCAATTTTCGAAAACTTGCCAATTTGAGTTATTTCTTTGCCATTTTGAGTCTTGCACGTTTTGGAAAGGTTGTAATGAGTTGTCATGAGTTGTCTTGGGCCTTTGGATGGTTGAAACAAAAAGCCCAAAACTTTATATCATTTTTTTGCATTTAACTGAATAAAAATTCAAACAAAATAAATAAAAATCATAAAAAATATGTGAATGGATTTAGAGGTCCTCAAACACCTTATGAACATGTTTGAACATCAAAAGTTAGGCCCACTAGTTCAAAACTTCAATTTTGGTTATTTTGCACTTCATGAATTTCTTCAAAATTTCCTAACTTGTGAAACTCATAACTTACTCAATTTTCATCTTTTGAATATGATATTGGACTTTTTGGAAATCTCAAGATGTCCTATACAATATCTATGTTGATCAGTTTTGCTTTTGAAGAATTTATCTTGATGTAAGTTACCTTGACAAAAAGTATCTTTTGTTGACTTTTGAAAATGACCTATAATGTTTTAGCTCATATCTTTCAAATGAAACATTTTTTGGAGTTGAGGATAAAAACAAAGTTGTATGGAATTAAATTTTATCCAAAATGGGATTTTGTTAGGGAAACGTTAATGAAGTATGTGAAAGTTATGCCTGGTCAAAGTTCAGTTGACTTCTCCTAAGGAAACCCTAATTTGACAATTCTTGACTTTTGATGATTTGAGAGCTTTCCTTGAGGAATCATGATCAAACCTTGATAAAATGATGAATTACACTTCAAAATGTTGATGTTGACTAAATTTTTTGAAGTTTGACGGACCACAATTGACTTTCTGACCAATACAGTTGATTTTCAATCATTTGAGCCATTGACTAAGCAAACTTGTGATGCAGGACTTGAAACTTGACATGGACTTTGTTGAGGACCTAAGGGGAACAATGGAAACCACTTGAGACCTTTGAAAACCAAATTTCCTTGAGAAACTCCAAACCCTAGTTGTAGGACTTTGGCTTCGGAGGAGCATCTTGACTAGCCAACCCTTGAGTGTCTTGAATATTTGAGAAGCTTTGAAAGAATGTATTGAGAAGAAAAGGGGAGGGCAAATTTTGGGGTACAACACAACTAGGATTTTGTGTTTTTCAAGGAAGTGTGGGTTTCAAAAAGCTCAAGTGGTTTCCATGGTCCTCCATAGGTCTTCTACAATGTTCATATCAAGTTTTAAGCCTTGCATCACAAGATTGCTCAGCCAATAGCTCAGATGACTGAAAATCAATTGTATTGGGTAAAAAGTCAACTATGGTTAACATACAATCAAACTTCAAGATTTTTGGCCAACATCAACATTTTTAAGTGATATTCATCATTTTATCAAGGGTTGATCATGATTCCCCAAGAAAAGCCCTCAAATCATCAAAAGTCAAAAGTTGTCAAATTAGGGTTTCCTTAGGAGAAGTCAACTGAACTTTGACCAAGCATAACTTTCACACGCTTCATCAAATTTTACCCAACCAAAGCCAATTTTGAAGGAAATTCAATTCTCTACAACTTTGTATCTGTATGCTCAAGTCCAAAAAGTGCTTCGTTTGAGAGATATGAGCCAATACATTACAGGTCATTTTAAAAGTCAACAAAAAGACACTTTTTGTCAAGGCAACTTACATCGAGATAAAGTCACCAAATACAAAAATGATCAAAAGAGAAATTGAAAAGGACACCTTGATATTTACAAAAAGTCCAAGATCACATTCGAAAGATAAAAATTGAGAGAGTTATGACATTGCAAGTTGGGAAATTTTGTTAGAATGCATGAATTCCAAACAAAGTAAACTTGTGATTTTGAGCTAACATACCTAACTTTTGATGTTCAAACATATTCACAATGTGTTAGAGGACCTATAAATCCATTCACATATTTTTTTAATGATTTTTATTTCTTTTATTTGAATTTTTATTCATTTAAATGCAAGTAAATCAAATAAAATATAAAATCAATTGACCAAGGCACGTGGGCTTGCTTTTTGGACCAGTTCAGGCCCAAGACAACTCATGACAACCATGCAAAACCGTGTGAGCTCATATGGAAAGAAATATCTCAAAAAGGAAGCTTGTAAACATGTTTTATTATTGTCTCATTCTTACCATGATTTCATTGTCTTATGCCATATTTGTTTACCCTAATCCTTCCTCTATATAAGCATGACAAGCATCAGATACAAGGACACAAAAAACACTGCCTAAAGAGTCCTTAAAAAATCCACAAAAATTCAAAGAAAAGTGCAAGATCTATATTTTAGTTTCCAGCCATTCTCAATTAAAACTAAAGCCAACAATCACTTCCTGAGGATCAAAGGAGGTGATCCAAGTCTATAGCTGCATCTCTCGAGCGCCGAAACGCAACATCTCAACCACACCGGTTGTCAAGATTGGTAGACTTCTAAACTTTGATTTCGTGTATTTATAATCATTTCTAACATGTTAAATCTGTTCATATGCATCATTTGAATTTGATTAACGCATAACATGTGAGGTTGTACGCATGAATCATTTTCCACCATGGTTAGGGCACCCAAATTAGTTTTGTTCGAACCCCCAATTACAATCATTTTCAGGCTAAACTAACAGGCCCATTGGACTCGCAAGGGTCTAATTTTCTAATCAGGGTTATTAGTTTTTATCTTGATTGATTTTGGTAGGTTTTCAAAAAACACGTCATTGGAGAAAATGACCTTCTCTGCCGTGTGTGGTGGCCGGAGACAACCAGGGTTGCATGGCATATTGCCATTGGACCATCCAAATACATGGCTTTTAGTTGCTAGCTCACTTTTGAAAATGCTTTGTGCTTGTGTGTTTTGAAAATATTTTGGAAAGATGCCTCAGTGCGACAAACTTTGTAATGATTCCCGTATCGTTGAGAATGCATACAAAGTGTTTTTTGTCTTTGAAAATATTTAGAAAAGAGAGTGTATGTGTGAGAAATTTGTTTTGTTTTATGATCAAGCAACTACAAGCTATCTACCTACTCAAAAGATCTTTTTTCTTTTCCTCTTTTCCTTTAGATAGTGCTATCCTACCATTAGTTGGTGGGCAGCCCTATCATTAAATGTTTGAGGGACAGGCGCGGGTCATCATACAGTCACGAAGGCAGCTTGTAGGACACTTTAGCAATTACCCTAAGGTACTAAGATCATTTATCGAGGCAGCATCAAAGGGTCGTCGAGGGACTATGATCTTTTAACCAAAGAGTCTTTGCTGAAATTTCTTACGTTCGAGAGACGTGACTGTTTATTTTCTGAAGGTAACAAGTGGAGGCACCTTAGAGGTGCGCGTGTGCAAAGTGTGTTGTGTTTCAATTATGTTTATCTTGAATGTTAGGTTTTCTAGCATTTTGCTTTTAAGTCTTGCCATACACGCTTAATTAGTCTAACAATTAAATATATACATAAGGGCAGAAAATAAAAGTGCGGGAATTAAACCACGCTATTACATCACTTCGGGGATGGGGGAATACAAACCATAAAATGGGGATAAAAATGTAAAAGGGTCCTAATTATCCATTACAAACATTGGACACTTACAATATTGAAAAAAATGCGAAAAAGTAAATAAACGCACGGAGATTGAAGAGGGCAAGATATCCAAAAAAATTCTAAGTATGAAAAATATTTTTGGTGTTTTTATTTAGAAAAATAATTGAATGATAATTAAAGCCTAATTCTAATTATATTTTAATTAATAAAATAAACTTAAAGTGATGAAATTAATTAATTTTTATTATGAAAATAAAGTTAATTAATTAAAATCTATATCTAATTTTTTTGATTTTTATGAGTTTATTAAAAAAAGGTGATTAAAAAAAGAAAAGAAATAGATTAAAATGATAATAATAAAAGAAGGACTATGGACCTGCTTTGTGAAAAGCAGATAGGGGGTGCAAGGGGCGAAGGTTGCTTGCAATATCTGGTTCGATGATCAATGGCTTCGATGCCCTAACAATGGTAAAACACCATTTTTGCGTCAAACATTACATGTAATGTACCTATCTTGTTCTAATGATGCATAGGAGGAGATCAAACATGTTAGTAATGATTAAAAATGCAAGAAAACATAGTTATGATTTTTACCAATTTCAAAAACCGGCATGATGCACAAATTGTCTTCTGGTGCTCGAGGAGTACAACTATGGATCTAGGTCAACTCCTTTGATTTTCAGAAGGTGAATGCTAGCCTTAGTTCAGATTGGAACTTGCTGGAAATGTGAGATATAATTTTCACAACTTCTTTGAATTTTAGAGAATTTTTGGAGAGCTTTTTGTGCAATGATTTCGTGGTCTTTGGCATGGCTTTGCTTGCCTATATATAGAGAACAAAATAGGAGCCAACAAGTATGGAAAAGGACAAGGTATTCATGCCCATGAAATAAATATTCCAACACATTGAAAACTTGTCTTCTTTGCATGATTCTTGTCTCGTGGATGCCTTGCACGAATTTGGACATGTTGTTAGCTTGTATTTGGGCTGACAAACATGGCATGGAATCAACTCATGAAGCCATGGTTTAAACAAGAATCAATTTTTGAAAACTTGCTAATTTGAGTTATTTCTTTGCCATTTTGAGTCTTGCACGTTTTGGCAAGGTTGTAATGAGTTGTCATGAGTTGTCTTGGGTCTTTGGATGATTGGAACAAAAAGCCCAAGCGTTTATATCTTTGTTTTTGCATTTAAATGAATAAAAATTCAAATAAAAGAAATAAAAATCATAAAAAATATGTGAATGGATTTAGATGTCCTCAAACACCTTATGAACATGTTTGAACATCAAAAGTTAGGCCCACTAGTTCAAAACTTCAATTTTGCTCCTTTTGCATTTCATGAATTTCTTCAAAATTTCCCAACTTGTGCAATTCATAACTTGCTCAATTTTCATTTTTTGAATATGATATTTGACTTTTTTGAAATCTCAAGACGTTCTCTACAATATCTATGTTGATCAATTTTTCTTTTGAAGATTTATCTTAATGTAAGTTGCCTTGACAAAAGTGTCTTTTGTTGACTTTTGAAAATGACCTATAATGTTTTAGCTTATATCTTTCAAATGAAGTATTTTTTGGACTTGAGGATAAAAAAATGTTGTAGGGAATTGAAATTTCTTCAAAATGGGCTTTTGTTAGGGAAAAGTTGATGAAGTATGTGAAAGTTATGCCTGGTCAAAGTTCAGTTGACTTTTCCTAAGGAAACCCTAATTTGATAATTCTTGACTTTTGATGATTTGAGAGATTACCTTGGAGAATCATGATCAACCCTTGACCAAATGATGAATATCACTTCAAAATGTTGACAATGACCAAAAATCTTGAAGTTTGACTGTATGTTGACCATAATTGACTTTTTGACCAATACAGTTAATTTTCAATCATTTGAGCCATTGACTAAGCAAACTTGTGATGCAGGACTTGAAACTTGACATGAACTTTATTGAGGACCTAAGGGGAACCATGGAAGCCACTTGAGACCTTTGAAAACCAAATTTCCTTGAGAAAATCTAAACCATAGTTGTAGGCCTTTGGCTTCGGAGGAGCATCTTGACTAGTCAACCCTTGAGTGTCTTGAATATCTGAGAAGCCTTGAAAGAATGTCTTGAGAAGAAAAGGGGAGGGAAAATTTTGGGGTACAACAGTCCACAATAAGGTTTTTGTGTTTTTCAAGGAAGTGTGGGTTTCAAAAGGCTCAAGTGGTTTCCCTAGTCCTCCCCAGGTCTTCTACAATGTTCATGTCAAGTTCCAAGCCTTGCATCACAAGATTGCTCAGTCAATAACTCAGATGACTGAAAATGAACTGTATCGGGTAAAAAGTCAACTATGATCAACATACAGTCAAACTTCAATATTTTTGGCCAACATCAACATTTTGAAGTGATATTTATCATTTGACCAAGGGTTGATCATGATTCCTCAAGAAAAGCCCTCAAATCACCAGAAGTCAAAAGTTGTCAAATTAGGGTTTCCTTAGGAGAAGTCAACTGAACTTTGTCCAAGCATAACTTTCACATGCTTCATCAACTTTTCCCCAACCAAAGCCCATTTTGAAGGAGATTCAATTCTCTACAACTTTCTTTCTGTATGTTCAAGTCCAAAAAGTGCTTCATTTGAGAGATATGAGCCAATACATTACATGTCATTTCAAAAGTCAACAAAAAGACACTTTTTATCAAGGCAACTTACATCAAGATAAATTCACCAAATGAAAAAATGACCGTGCTCCAGGTTTCATAGTGTCTCTTGCCGCTATCTGGTCGTGCTCCAGGCTTCAGTAATTTGGGGAAATTAAGCTGTTATCCGATCAATTTCCGGGCTTCATAGCTTGAATTTGAGATATACCATTATCTGGTCGATTCCAGGCTTCGTAGTATTTGTACTGTTATCCGGTCGTGTCCCAGGATTCAATAATTTAGAGAAATTAAGATATTATCTGGTCGATTTCCGGGCTTCATAGCTTGAACTGGAATATAAATCTTAGTATCGATTTGACTGAACTAGGGAAAACTTGTGAGAACTTCAACTGGGAGAGAAATCTTAGTATCGATTTGACTGAACCCGGGAGAGGTCTCGAATTAACTTTGATTGGCATAGAAATCAGGAGAATCTTAGCAGCGATTCGGCTGACCCAGACGAAAGTCTTAGAACATATTTAACTAGAATAGAAACCTTAGTGTCGGTTTGACTGAACCAGAGAAAATCTTGAAAAGTGTTGGAATATCTTCAACTGGACTAGAAACCTTGGTGTCAGTTTGACGGAACAAGAGAGAACTTGTGAGAACTTGATTGCATCTTTCCCTGAAAGGTAAAGAGTTAGTCGTATGTAATGTCATGATATATGAAATGTATTGAGTAATGATGGTATTAAAATAAATAAGATTGTGCTGTATAATATGTACGCACGTGCCATGATGTATAGATATGCAATGCTATTGTGATATTCTCTAGCTGGGGAAAATAAATCCTGGACTGCTACTGGAGAGTATAAGGAGTTGAGTTCTTCGTTTCCACTGGGGATAATGACCGAAGATGATTAGCTGGGGATTTACATCCATTCTGCTTGAGAACATTCTGCCGGAGGAGACTCTGTCTGAGAATAATCCCGCGGGGGAATGACTCTGTGGGGAAGAGAGATACTCTGTTGGAAGATCTGTTGATTTGGAGAAATAAACTCAGCTGGGGATGAACTTCCATTGCTGGAGAGAAGAGTTCTATTGGAGATCGAGCTTCCGCCATCAGAGAAATAAACTCTGCTCGGGAGAAAAAACTTTATAAATTGTTTATGGTTATAAAGCTCGACTGGGGAATGCATGCATTAGCTTTCTGAATGAACCCGCTGGGGAAGGAATTCCTGCTTGGGGATACAGAGGTCGGACCTTGGTTGTCTCGGCTATGTGGGGAATATACGTATCACTGGCTTGTACGTGATAGTGACTTTGCTTCCAACTGTCTCTTCCCCTTGTACCATGATGGAAAAAGTACATGCGGAGATTTTGTGGATGGATCTATGTCATGTTTGTACTTGAACATGTATTTAATGAGTGTCAGGATGACATCTGTCTCTGGATTGTATCTGAACTATACTTGAAACAGGTGTTGAATGAGTGTCAGAATGACATCCGTCTCTGGATTGTATTTGAACTGTACTTGAAACATGTGTCGAATGAGTGTCAGAATGACATCCGTCACTGGATCGTATCTAAACTATTTCTCGATGTATGAAAATCTTGAATAAGTAGCAGAATGACATCTGCATCTGGATCGTATCTAAACCGTATCTGAAAGCTGAATCTGAATGAGTATCAGAATGGCATCCGTATCTGGAGCGTATCTGAATTGTATCTGAAAGTTGAATCTGAATGAGATCAGAATGGCATCCGTATCTAGAGCGTATCTGAACTGTATCTGAAAGATGAATCAGAATGAGTATCAGAATGGCATCCGTATCTGGAGCGTATCTGAACTGTATCTGAAATCTGAATGAGTATAAGAATGGCATCCGTATCTGGAGCATATCTGAACTGTATCTGAAAGATGAATCTGAATGAGTATCAGAATGACATCCGTATCTGGAGCGTATCTGAACTGTATCTGAAAGCTGAATCTGAATGAGTATCAGAATGGCATCCGTATCTAGGGCGTATTTGAACTGTATCTGAATGAGTATCAGAATGGCATCCGTATCTGAAGCGTATCTGAACTGTATCTGAAAGATGAATCTGAATGAGTATCAGAATGGCATCCGTATCTGGAGCGTATCTGAATTGTATTTGAAAGCTGAATCTGAATGAGTATCAGAATGGCATCCGTATCTGGAGCGTATCTGAACTGTATCTGAAAGCTGAATCTGAATGAGTATCAGAATGGCATCCGTATCTAGAGCGTATCTGAACTGTATCTGAAAGCTGAATGAGTATCTCAATGGCATCCGTATCTGGAGCGTATCTGAACTGTATCTGAAAGCTGAGTCTGAATGAGTATCAGAATGGCATCCGTATCTGGAGCGTATCTGAACTGTATCTGAAAGCTGAATCTAAATGAGTATCAGAATGACATCCGTATCTGGAGCATATCTAAAAGCTGAATCTGAATGAATATCAGAATGGCATCCGTATCTGGAGCGCATCTGAACAGTTTCTCGATTCTGGTGCTCTTGATGAATGTTGATCAAGGTATAAGTCTTCCACTGATAGACAAGTGACGAGACATAGTCGTACGTTTTAAATCCCTAACTTTCGCCTGGACCGCCCTTTTGGGTTTTCAGTCCACCGGGATACCTTTTTTTGCCCAAGCCGCCCTTTCGGGTTTTCGACTTGCCGGGTGTATAGATTTTCATTTTTTTATCCCTAATTTTTACCCGAACCCTTTTGGTTCGCCGAGATTCCCTTATTTTTGCCTAGGTGTGTCAACCTAGCGGGTCTTTTTTTCATGCGTAATATTTTCCGACTATGTCCACGCTTTCAGGATGTAGAGAGTTGTCACTGTCCATAGTGTTGTGTTGTAGTACTGTCAAAAATGTTTTCTTAATGACACATGATTCGTTGCTGGAATGCATGCGTAATGCCCCAAGCGATTCAGATGGAGATCTGCCCCTGATTATTTGGCACTTTTGGAGAGACTTCCCCAGGTGTGTTTAGACATCATGTCACGCCCCTTGCTTATGGAAGACCTGTTATTGGAAGTGTCTTTCCCACTGAGGTGATTTTGTCCATTGAGAGGATTTCTGTTCATTGAATATCCATTGTGCGAATTTCTCTGCTGTCCAACAATTAGTCATATGCAAACAATGTCATTTAAAGAATGCAAAACTCATGTCTGTCTTGAAAATTGTTTGAAAATGTATTTTGCGTAGTAAAACGAAATTTGCAAGAATGTGATATCAACTCAGGACTCGTAACAAAGCCTACAGGAGTCAGGATACCTTTGTAACAATATGCTCTCAAACTAACCCATGCTTCAGCTAGGACTTTTAAGGGTTATAACGTGGCCTGGTTCACGGTTCAAGAAACAAAGGATAAAGGCTCAAATTTTATTTGTACCCAACCCGCTCTTCGTGATGTTCTTCAGTCCTATGCTCAGTTAATTGCGCGTTTAGATCACGATTGAGTCTGGAATCTTTGCTCTGATACTTGGTGATGATTTAGAAATTGAACATTTATTTTGAAAAGGCAGTCATTTTTGTAATCTTCTTTTTGTCGAGGATTTGTAGTAACCTCTTTTTTTTGGTTTTCATTATCTCTTCTTTTGACTGAACTGTTTCTTTTGTGATTACAGTCAGCGGGATGCCCCAATTTTTCTCTTAAGTCTCCTTCATAGGTTTTGACTTAATGGGCTTTTATTTTGAGAGATAATGATTGTCTGTCTTGACGATTATACGGAACCATCACCATCTTTTGTTTTGGAAGGACGTCTTCGATGCCATTCATTGTGTACGAAGCGACAGATTGTGACTGAATGTGCCTCTGGATTAACTGAGAAAACTACCCTGCCCCAGGTTATGATTAAGGGTTTTAATTTGTGTGAAAAGAAAAACTCTTACTTTGGCTCGAAGGGGTTGACTAGGGATTATCTTCCTTATAACTCCACTGTTTAGGATTTGAAACAACGCCTGTACATCGTCAGCGGGGTCTGTTTAAAAGCATACTGTAGAGATTGTGGTATCATTTTCGTCATCCTCCCTCTAAGGCTTAGAGTTTTTAATCGAGAGTTGAATATCACAAAAGGAAATAAGAACACATTTTTGAAATAGTGAATACAAATGAATTGATTTAAGACAAACATGTGCAATGCATTGATGAAATAACGAGGTTTGGTATGAATAAATGTTCAAACAAATCAAAAGAAAATTACATATTGAAAATTCTAATGAACGAAAAGTCTTCTTGTGAGAACTTGTGACTTCACATGGTATGCCTTGGAGGGATGGCATAAGAACTCATCCTGACCATCTTGTGCGAATTCTAGCACTCCTTCATCAATCAGGTCTTGAATTTTATTTCTCAACGCCCAACAACTGTTGGTGTCATGTCCAGGACTGTTGGAGTGGTACACACATCTTGCATTTGGATTATACCTTGGGGAGGCTATGTTGGGATTCTGAGGAGGGTCCCTTAACATAACCAACTTGGCCTTCAACATGCGTTGCAATGCTTGAGCCAATGACATGTTGATTTCGGTGAAGCGTCTTTCAGATGTATTCTTCTTATGCCGATTTCCCCGTTGTAGTTGGAGAGGTTGTGGTTGGGCTTGTGATGTAGTAGCAATCTGGAAAGGTCCGTTCCTGACCAAACCAACCTCTTCTCTCACTGGGGGCTGATTAATGCCTTGATCCACAATTTTAACTGTTTGTTTCATGGATCTGCATCCATCTTGGTGAAGCTTGTTAAGGAAAGCTCTTAGCCCTTCTCGTTCTTGAGCTAAGTTTTGGATAAGAGCCATCTTCCCCAGCATCTGGATTCTCATTTCTTCTACCTTAGCTTGCAGTTGTTCCAATTGTTCATCCTTGTTGTTGTCAGGACGTTCCTTGGTCAGATTCCCGGCGAAGAGTGTTTTCAGGTCTTCTTTCCCCTTGGATAGATTCAGGAGAAATTCCTTGAACTGGGCATCTTGAGCTTGGAGATATCTGTTGTCTTGTTGGAGAGCCATTGCTGAAATAAACAGCGAGAACATGAGAGACCTGCTTATGCAATGATATGTATTATATATGTATGCAATGTTTTCAAGGATCTCGTGGGGTAAACAAGAATATTAGAAGTTGAATTTTGCAGCTTTGATTGAAGAACTTCGTATTGTTGAATGTCCTTCTACAAGAGTCAAGCTCACCATATCAAGTGGGTCATATGCCCTGACTCAAGTTGTTGAGTTTTGATCTTCTGACGACATTGGCTAGAGGAAAATAAATCCCCTTGCCCCTTGCTAGACGTCTGATTTATCATAACCTGCATCACAAACCCTTGAGATCCTTGAAATGGTTAAGGAAATGCTATGGCATGATGTTATGATGTGTATGCTATGCGTTAAGCAAAAATGTAAGGTGACAAACACAACCCTGCAAAGAATTCAAGTTGTTAGACAATGAAGGCAAACAAGTCACACAAGCAGCCTTAGGTTTAGGCTTGCATGGATTCCATAGGTAAGTACCCTCTTGAAGTTTAGTTGGCTCAACCTGTCTTAGAAAAGTAACCGGGTTCTAAGGATTCTCAATATCATTGATCATCCTTTATCGGGCATTGTTTCAGCTCAGGCAATCTTTTCTTGCGGCCGAAATATCCCGAAAGTCTGATCTCAATGAGTGTAGCATCGAGTATCAACCAATCCTCAGCTTTATACTGAGGCCAACTATCTCACTACTTTCTAATGGCCAAGTTTGTTCAACTAAGGTTCTAAGGTCCGTTAGTGCTTCAAGACACCACGCGGTGGCCCCGTATTCTCCTCGTTTCCACACGAAGGATACCGGTACCAACCAAAGTGTCACACCAACACAACCATCGCTTAAACCATATCGGTTTACGCTGTACAGTCTCCATGATCTATTGTTGTTTACCTAAAAAGTGCCCCCAGATCCGGGTTTAGGATCTTCAACAACACCCAAGCAAAAACCCTTAAAGATAAAGCAGGCAAAGAAAACAAGAAAGTAATTTAAAAATGACCTAGATCCTAAGGTATACCCCACTTTTCGTAATTCCCCAGCAGATTCGCCAGTTCTGTGATACGGTGGCAGAACCGACTGTTATACTGGTTTACGTTTTTTGTTCGCAAATATCGCGATAAGCAAGAGTCGCCACCGACTTTTATTTTATCCAACAAAGGAAAAGGAAAAAGAACAGAAAAAACCTTTTTCGAGATATTTATGAGTACGGGGGGTAGATTATGGAAAGGGAAGGTATTAGCACCCTTTCCATCCATGGTTTTCCATGGGCTCTTAGGTACTTGCTCATCTTTTAAAAATTTGCTTGGTGTGTTTGTGTGCTTTTGAAAAGTTTTGAAAATGCCTTAGTGCGGCGATTCACTTGATGGTAACCCTTGTATCAGTCCTCAAGAGTATGATAAAGTGTTTTGAAAACTTTAGTTTGAAAAGAGTTTTGAAAGTGTAGGGTGTAAAAAGTTGTTTGAGCAAGTACCTAACAGTTATCTACCTACTCGAAAAAAGCTTGTTCTTTTCCTCCTATCCTTTAAACCGTGTTATCCTACTATTAGTGAGTAGGTAACCCTAGTCGTTGGATGTTTGAGGGACTATCGAAAGGGACGTAATGGTCATTGAAGGCAACATGTAAGGATACCTTAGCATTTCGAAGGGACTGTCATCATATATTCGTAGGCAACATCGAGGGACAAGATCATTTCTTGTAGGCAACTCGAGGAACATTAAGGGACTATGATCTTTTTGATGATTTTTAGATTGAGGGTCTTTTGCTAAGATATCCCTACGTTCGAGGGACATGACTATTGTTTTTTGAGGCAACCAAGTGGGGAGTACCCTAGGGGTGTAAGTGTGCAACAGTGTGTTTTTTCAGTTATATTTATCTTGCAATTAGGGTTTTCTACCGTTCATTTTTATCTTTTCATACAATCCTATTAATTTAAGCATTACATAAAATATAGTAGCAGGAGATAAAGGCGGAAATGTAAACCTAAGCTATTGCAGAGCTTTGGGGCAGTTACATAATAATGAAGAGTGCGGAAAAGAAATCCTAAAACTATTACATCCCGAAAGAAATTACATAATTAGAAAAAAAATGCGAGAAAAGATAAATCTACGCTATTACATTGATAATACGATCTATACAGTTTTTCTAGAAATTAAAATGTAAAAGAATAAATAAAAAGAAATTAAGGAAAAATTAAAACCTAAAATTCTAAGTTAATGTTTTTGGTGTTTTTTTGTAGAAAATAATTTTAAGTTAATTAAAAAAACCTAATTCTAACTAATTTTAATAAATTTTTTTTAATTAACTTATTAATAAACGAAAAAAAGCCACAAATTCAGTTACTAACTAAAACAAAAAACCTAATCCCAATTTGTTAAAAAAATGGTTAATTAAAGGTTAATTACAAAGAAAACCTAAAACCTAATTGTTTTCCTAATTTGCAAAAAAAAATTTAATTAATTAAATTAAAGAGTTAATAAAAAAAAGAGTTAATAATAATAATAATAAAAATTTAAAACCTAAATTAATTAGGGTTTGTAAAAAAAGTTAAGTTTACCAATTAATAGGGTTTTTGATTTAAATAAAATTAGAGTTTATATGAATTTAGGGTTTTTAAGGAAGATATTAAAGAGAAAGAAATGAGGCAAAAAGGGTTAAAAATAAGCAAAATTATACATATTGCCAAAGGCGGGTGTTGAACCAAAAATTAATTTAAAACCTAAAATTAAAAAAACCTTAAAATCAATTATTCGAGTTTATTATGAAAAATCAAAGGTTTGTGAAAAATGTTAAGTTTTATGAAATATGTTTTAAACAGAAAGAATGAAAATAGGTAAAAGGATAAATAGAAAGGAAGAAAACCAAAACCAACAGGGGTGAGTGTTGAATTCACGCCCTTAGCCTCCTCAGGATGTTTGTCTTGCCATGAGTCATGTATTGGTGGTTGTTCTGTTTTGGACTCAGCGCTTTGTGATAAACCTGCATGGAACCATGTCTAAATCTGCAGTGTTGAATCTCATGGACACATTAAATAAGTTACTATATCATGAAATACAAAGAAAATAAATATATAATTTTTTTTTTAATGTTAAAACCGATATGGCATGTATGAGTGTTTCTACATCCTTTTGATCATGGAGATCAAACCAGCCGTACCCTTACTAGAGAAGTAGTGAGATGTGGGTTTGTAACAAGGATGACTTATTTGTAGTGAGATGGGGGTTTATTGGGGGGTTTGTAACAAGGATTTCAAGATTTTTAGGGTTCTTGAAAGAATTTGATATTTTGACAGGGTTGTGGCAAAGGTCTTTTTTCGTTTGTCGTCCCTGTTTGTGTAAAAAAAGTGAGATTATATAATGGAAATTAGAGAAAAGATATGGGCTTTGAATGTGCAATTGGGCCTCCAATAACCACAAGCAATAGTGCAGATTTTTATTCACTTGAGTCCGTCACGTTCTAGGCTAAATCACAGGGGTTTAAGTGAAATTTTTGAAGTTTAAATGTGAAAATAAAATGTAGCCGGCATCGAGAAATAACTCCTGTCCGAAAATTGGCTCAATAGGATAAACGGTGAATTAGTTATGAATTTTTGAAGTTTTGGCTCAGACAAACTTATTTTGGGCTCTAGTGTCAACTCTGACACGTTCTTCAATAAAAAACTGGTATTGATCGGAGCATAACTCGGTCTCGACTTTGGAAGCAAAGTTGTAGATCTCTGAGTCAGTGACCTTGTGTAAAAAGATGGGCCCAATCCGATAAAAATTGACTGAGTTACGAATTTTCGAAGTTTCGACCCAGATGAAATAATATTCAGCATTCAGGATTTTCAGCGCGTCACGCGCACTCTGAGCAAAAAACGAAGGCCTTTTGGATACCGTTCGAACTTAATACCTCCTGTAAAAACTTAGCCAACTAAAATTTTGAAATTTTGGCACCGGAACCAGATCGATACTATAAAAATCGACCAAGTTATAATTTTCTGAACATGACGCAAATAAACTTGTGACAAATTTTCTGTACGAAAATACTTGATAAATCTGCATTTTTGAAGACCTTCTGATCGAAATTGGCTTCCAGCCGTGAGAGATGAAAATGTAGATGACGTCAATACGAAAGTTTAGCCACCGGTGCGGGTTTAAAACAAGCCACGATCTTCAAGTTATGAATTTTTTAGTGCGTAAAAACTGCACTTTCAACACACTTTTTCACCATATTTCTTCGAGAAAACTCACACATTCGGAGACCTTCTTTAAAGAATTGACTCTTGAGTCGAACCTGAACTTGAGAATACGTTATCAGATATATCTTGGCGAAAGAACACCTGAATATGACGTGTCGGGTTGGACTTGTGAATCTTTGAACCCCGAATCATTGCAAAACAGCGAACCGATCTTCAGCACAGAAAATACTCTTAGAACATCCATTGGCGAAATAAACGTCACTTGTAACCTGAAGAAGCTTGATAAATATACCTTTATTCCATAACCATAAAACCAATAATATGCGTGTATGAAAAGAGGGTAAATTTTGGGGTACAATAGGTGGCTTAGGAAAAAAAGAGCGTCTCGGTAGGACGAAAACCCGAAAGGGAGGTCTAGGCAAAAATTAGACACATAAACAGAATAATTTTTCTTGGTAGGTCCAAAACCCGCAAGGGCAATCTAGGAAAAAGGTAGGGATTTTCTGGCAAAAAACTGCATCAGACAAGACTTAATCATTAAAGCAATAATCTTCTTGGATCCTCACTACTCTTTAACTGAAGTCACTGCTCAGGAATTCAAAGTTGTTAGGGAGAATAGTGGTCATTGTATCTTTTCCAATGTATATTACCATTTTCCAAACTTTGTAATCATCTATAGAGTCTCGCCATTTGCAGACTACCATCCTATTAATAAAGTTTGAAGCTTTTATCCAATTATTTACAATTCTTATTTTATTCAGCTTACAAAGACTTCATTTATTATTGATAGCAATTTTCAAAGCAAACAGATTAAATAAAAAAGTTGTTTTTGAAAAGAATTTATAAATTACTTCTTGTTTAGATTTTGTGACTCAAGGAGAACAAAAATAGTGATTCCAAGGATGAATGATCTTTGAAATTAATGGAAGGATGTGTTCCCCATGAAGGCTCTCCCAGGTCACTTTTGTTGGAATGAGTATGGTCTTTTTGTGCTTCTTAGATAGTTTGAAGATGATGCCAGTTGATGTATGGCGTGGTGTTGGGTTTGTGATCCCATCTTCCCCAGTCAGGTCTCAGTTCGTTTTAAATAACGGGTTTGCATATTATGAATTCTTTGTCGGATTCCCCAATGAGGTTTTCACTCACATAACAAAAGTATCTTCCCTCTTGGTATGATGAGATGGAATCATTTGTAAAACATCCCCCTTTGCAGTGATAGCATTTTTGTTGTTGTTTGCTTCCCAGGCAACCAGGCAAGGTAATATCTTTTCTAAGAAGTGTTGTAACAATTGTCAAATTTTTGGGTTTTCTCTCGCCAAGTGCTGGGTTTGATTTAAAATCCCCATAAGTTTGATTTATTGCTGTAATAAATCCCCAAGTGAAGTTGACATTTTGTTTCTAGCTAGAAATTGTTATCCCGGTAAAGTTTCATAATTTCTCCCTAGAGAAGTTGGTGTAATCCTCACGCTCAATATTGAAGAATGTATTTTGGGTTTCCCCTCGACGATGTGGTGTTGACCTCCTCAATGAAGTCAATGTGAGATCCCTAGCTGATGTCTCGATAATGTGGTATTGTTTTCCCCAGTGAAATCAGCATTGCAATTCCTAGTAGAAGTACAGACCTTGAAACATTTGTTTTCTCCATTGAAGTCTGTGTGATATTCCCTGGTGAAGCATGGAGGAGGATATTATATCCTTGTATTTTTATTGATTCACTGTTTTGATTTGATTATTTTCGAATTTTGTTCTTTCCCATGGAAGTTAAGCCGTGAAGTAGAAATTTGTTTCCTCAGTTAGTGCTTACTTTCTTATGATGTTTTCATCTCGGATGTGATTTGGCCGAGTATTGACTGTACCCAAATTGGTTTTGTCTGGTTATCCTCAGTGTTATATATCTGTTTACATGATAACATTAATACATTGATACACATATCATGCATTGGCTGAATTTAGTAAATCATTGCTCATTTGCATATTTTCGTTAACATATTACCCTGTTTTGTAGAGTTGTGTTATCCTCTCTCCAATAGAGTGTCAACCTTAAGCAGAAAGTGTATATTTTTTCAATTTACCCACTGAGTTATCCCTTTTAGAGGAATTTTATTTTATCCTTCCTGTTCAACTCATTGTCTGGATGGAATTTGGTTCCCTCTTGAGTTTATTTCTCATGAGATATTATTTTGATTGACTGTTTCATTCCGGTTTATTTCTGGTTTGAATGGGTGGTCCCCATCAGTACTGTTAGTCTGAGTAGGTGCATTTATTTTGCACGTGAATATTTTATCTCCTCAACAGGAACATATCATCATTTCCCCAGGAAGTCCTGTTACTTTCCATAGGAAATCATTGTTGCAATTATTTCTCGTAACAACAAATGGAAGGTCTCTTTATTTCAGCAACCCGTACTTCTCCAATAAGTCTGACAGTTCCCAGAGAAGGTTCATATTAGTTACTCCAATGAATGGTAGCCTTGTCATTATGGAAGGTAGTTCATTGTTGAGATTTTGTTACTCCAATGAATGGTAGCCTTGTCACTATGGAAGGTAGTTCGTTGTTGAAATTTGTTACTCCAATGAATGTTAGCCTTGTCATTATGGGATGTAGTTCGTTGTTGAGATCTTTTTCCGCTGAATGGTAGCCTTGTCATTATGGAAGGTAGTTCATTGTTGAGATTTTGTTACTCCAATGAATGGTAGCCTTGTCACTATGGAAGGTAGTTCGTTGTTGAAATTTGTTACTCCAATGAATGTTAGCCTTGTCATTATGGGATGTAGTTCGTTGTTGAGATCTTTTTCCGCTGAATGGTAGCCTTGTCATTATGGAAGGTAGTTCGTCATTGGGATTCTATTGCTCTGAAGAAGTTTATTTGTTTCCGATCGTGAGTATTGGCTGCTTACCCTAATATTGGTATTTACCGGTATTATCTTATCCTTTCTTTTCCCGGTGTGTCAAAGTTACTTTTTTTCTATCTCCTCAGTGAGTAGATAGTTCGTAGTCATCTGTCGACCACTGTTATCCTCTACCTTCTCTCCTCAATCTTTGAGTTGATGATGACTTATCTCCTCTTTGGGCTTTACCCCAATAGAGTCAGGTCTTTTTTTCGCCAGTGATTTATTTTCCTGGTTGGGTTTTTTCTTTTGATTCCTGTTCTTATTTCCTACATCCCCAGTGATGTCTTGCTTCCTTCTTAGATTTGTTCATTTGCGCTCATAATCATAAGCATTTCATGGCATCTTAGGGCCAAAAATAGGGCTTGTTTTATATTTAAGTATCTTCAATCGCGTCGACATGAAGATTTTAACCTTCGCATCTCCGGATAGAAGACACTTAAATAAGGACAACTGTTGTACCACAATTTTTGCCCCTAAGATTCCTCTATTATTTCATACCATCACAACGAAACAAGATCACACATTAGGGTTTGGTTCCTCTCCTTATATTTGGCTTTGCTCATGGGAAATCACCAAGCACCTTGACTTGTATTTTTGTGATCATCTATGCTTTGAATTGATTAACTTCTAACTAATAAATACAATAAATGTTTTCTCTAATTGTTGGTATCATAGGTGAAAGCACAACAATTTCTAGCAAGTTGATCCATAGGTTCATGAGTTTATTTCCATGCCTTCTTCAACAAAGCTTCATTGAGATTCAAGCTTCATCATTAAAGATGCTTTGAAGTAATATCATGAAAAAGTCTATTATGATTCACCATGCCTCAAGTTGTCAAAAGATAGTTCAAAAATGCAAGGTTTGATTGAAGAGGTTTGACCTAATTGGACAAGTTCTTGATTCATTGATCACAAGTGTATACTTTCCTTAATTATCAAGATTTGGAGGTGGTTATGGTTGCTATGGCTTCTCATTATCTTCCTCAATAACTTCTATTTACATGACAAAAATATTTGTGCAAGAAGGTTGGTCAAAATTGAAAAGGGTTCTCAAGGCATTTTGTTGCTCTAGGAGCTAGGGTTTTGAACTTCAAAGGGGTATATCTTGCTCATCTTTTGGTATTTTTGAGTGATTCCAAGACATGCTTCTATTCAAAGGGTTATCAACAAATCATTTCAAAAGTTTCAAGGAAATTTTGTGTGAAAGGTATTTGATGATGAAGAAAGATTACAAGTCCTCTAGATGAACCATCAATTTCCCTTATGTGACTTAAGAGGACCATAACTTGATCAATTTTTATCTCCTTGAGCCCATTCTTTTTCCAAATTGATTTTAAGAATGTGAACTTCATCCCTTATTTTAAGTGCAAAGTGTGAAAATGGATAGAAGATTCCCTAAGGATGCAAAACATTATAGGTCATCTTATGAATTTTTGTCAACTTCAACAAGTCATAACTTTTTCAATTTTTGGAGATTTTGAATGTTTCAAGTCTCAAAATTCCATTCAAGAGATATACTTCATGCAATATTTTTTGGTCAAGAGCAAATTTCAAATGGAAGGCCATGTTTGGATGCAAGACATTATAGGTCATTTTTGAAGAAAAACTTAGAAATTTTCTAAGTATGGAAAGTCAACCTCTTTTTATCAACTTTGACTCATTACAACTTTCAGATCAAACATCCATTTGATCCCATTATTTGCACATTTTAAAGCTTGTAATCTCCTCTTTCTAAAGCTTTAAGAATCATATCCTAAGACCCATTGAGTTGAGAATGCCATTGGTTCAAAAGTGGTACCTTGAAACTGAAGTTTCAACTCAAATCAGAATTTGAAACCCTTGATTTGGCTTTTAAACACAAGTTTTCTGCATGCTTTTTCTTCTAATCATGTTTAATGAACTTCCATAAGTGATTAGCACATTAAAACGCAAGGTTTGGATGAGTTTTGATCAAAATAAAAGTCACACTTTTCTTGTTTGCAACTTCACACGATTTCCCTCCAAATCCCATCATTCCATACGCTTGAGCATTCAATCAGCTTCCCTATAAATAGAGGACCATACATCATTCATTTTCTCAAGCTTAGAAAGCCAGAATCACCCTGCCAAACTCCCTCTTGAACTCAATTTTCTGCAATTTCGAATTTTCTCTTACAGCCTTTCTCAATCCATTTTCTTTGTCAATTAACCTTCCTTGAACCTCACTGAAGCTAATAGAAGAAGAATTAAGCTTTAAGCCTCCCTAAATCATGCTAGCCAAGTCAAGTTTCACAACTCTGCAACTTAACTTCAATAGGTAGATTCCTTCACCAATTCTCTCAAACTTTGATACTGTTATGAGGCTCTCATCATCCTGATTCTAGTCGCAACAATTTTTTTAATTGGAAGTACGTTTTGGCCATGAAATTTCAAATTCCTTTTCAAAACTTCTCTTCCAAAACGACGTAGTTACAAATTATATAAATTTTTCGCGAGGGTACCATTGGAATCGTCTTAAAGAGACGAAGCAAATGGTACCGGTCTCATGTTCTAATTTTACAGTTTCATGGACCTGCAAATCTCGTGGCTGGAGGTTGAAGAAGACCAACGTGTCATCTATCAACCAATGAAAGCATGCCACACTTCTTTTCAAAAATCTGATTTAATGAATGATTCCATGCTTTATTCACTAAAGACCATGATATGCACAACACGTCTGATCCATTGGATTAGCTTACTAACACGTTTTGACTCTCATCCATTGGTCCACATTTTTTTGACTTTATTTTTTATTTCTGATTTTTATATTTTAATTGTTTTAAACTTCCAAAATTCATAGAAAATTCATTTCTGATTCAAAAATTATGAAAAAATTCACATAAATATTTTCAAGTATTCTCTTTCTGAATTTTATTTTTTCATAATTTTGATTTTAGATTTGGTATTTTTTTAATAATTTTTATTTGTTTTGGTTTGTTTTTAATTATTTAAAAAATACTTTTGAGGATTTTTAAATTCTGAAAAAATTCATCAACATCATTTCCACTATTTTTGACCTTCTGAAATTTTTTTATAATTTTATTTTGATATCTACTATTTTTGATCTTTTTTCCACTTATTTGAGCAATTTTAATTAATTTAAAAATAGTTTATGACTTTAAAAAATCACCAAAATTTTATATAAATATTTGAAGTCATTTCTGATTTTTCCATGGTCTTATTTGATTTTTCTTGGATGTTTTGAATATAGTTTCTATTTTCTCCTTTTATTTTCATTTTAAAACCATTTTAAAAATCTTTTTTCTTTATTATTAAATACAATTTTATTATGCATATATTCTGGCTGATCATGGACTATGAAATTTTGATCATGAGCTTTATTAACATCATTGGATCCATGGTGTTGAGTTTACTCCACAAAAAATGGATGAATGTTTTTAATAATAGTTTGATTAAATTTTTGGTTCAAATGTGGTTTAATTCTTAACCCATCCCTCTTCATCTTATCCTCTTCTTTATTATACTAAATGCTATTGGAGAATGATTTACATATCATTTCTCAAAACACATATGGTACATATAATGCTACTAACCGACCTCAAAATAGGTGCGACTTCTATATAAGTCCACTTACGATTGTTTAACATAGCGATAAATTTTGTCCCGATTCGAGAAATGATAATTCATGGCCCAAACCCATATTTGTAAGCCCAAGTATGTTAATTTGAATCCTTTGATCCAATAACTTTGAGATTTGTTGTTAGGAGGCTTTGGTCTTATCAATCCTCTAATGAATCTTCATAAACTTTGGTCAAAGTGAATCACTTAAACATCATTGATCATTTAATATTGCCTTGAGAATTTTAAATGGATGATATACTTGACAAAAAGCAAATAAAACTTGTTGTTGAGAGGTTTTGGTTTTATCAATCCTCTAATGAGTTTCAAATGCAAGTTTCAAGACGGTCATTCAACTAACCTCTAATTTCTAACAATTGATTTTATTTTGTGCCTTTACTTCATGCTTTTACTTTATGCACCATTTACTTTAGCATTTCACATGTCATGCTATTTTCATCTTTGCTCAGTTGAGCATTTACTTTTATGCCTTTTTCATTTTGCTCACTTGAGCTTTTCACTTCTTTTTTGAAGATACTTAATAATCAACTTGAACCATAAAAAACTTTAATGTTACTTGGACTACTTGATTACTATCCTTGGCATTTATGGAGATTGTGGACTTCTTGGACTTAGGATTAGAAACCTTGTGACCTCAACTTTTATTTTTGTCTGGAGTTCTTGGAGTTTTCCCCAAGACATTGGGTTATTTGTTTGCTTTGTGTGCAGGTTATTGTGATTACATGCTTTGTTTGTGATTTGGAATTCATCTGTATACAGTTGTTACTCTGCCCAATTTTTGTGAAGACTTAATGCAAATGAAGATTGGTTTTCTTAAGAGGTTTGTTGTACCCCAAAATTTTCCCTCCCATTTTACTAAACATATGTGCATGGAAATCCTTAACTTGCTCAAGGATACCCAAGAGTTGACCAAACAAACTCTCTCCTAAAGCAATGAACCTCCAACTAGGGTTTCCATTTTCATCAAGATGGGTGAGCTCCAAAGGCCTCAAATATTTTCCATGGTCCTAATATGTTCTCAATATCATCCATGTCAATTTTCATGCCTTACACAAGAAGTTTGCTCAGTCAACTCCTCAGATGCTTGAAAATCAACTGTATTAGGTCAAAAGTCAACTGTGATCCACATACAGTCAAACTTCAATATTTTTGGTCAACATCAACATTTTGAAGTGATATCCATCATTTGATCAAGGGTTGATCATGATTCCTCAAGGAATGCTCCTAACTCATCAAAACTCAAAAGTTGCTAAATTAGGGTTTCTTAGGAAAAGTCAACCAAACTTTGACCAAGCATAACTTTCTCATACTTTATCAGAAATTTTCCATCCAAGGCTCATTTTGAAGAGAATCCAATTTCCTACAACTCATCTTCGTCCCTCAAGTTCAAAAAATTCACTCATTAAAAGATATGAATTTCTACATTATAGGTCCTTTTGAAAAGTCAACAAAAACACCTTTTGGGTCAAAGCTTCTTACATGAACATGGAAGATCCAATTGAGATGAAACCAAAAGGGTCGTTTAGGGGACATCCTAAGCTTTCTAAAAAGTCAAAGAACACCTATCTAGGGTTAAAATTAGAAGAGATGTGCATTGTCAAAGTTGGCCATTTTTGGAAAATTGCCAAAAGTCAAATATGCTCAAAAGTGCATTTTTTGTCAAATGGGCCTAGCTTTTCATGATTGTATCTTGTTGAAGACATGGTCCACGACCCAAATCATCATCCATATATTATTTTCTCTATTTATTTATTTTACTTTGATTTTTATTTATTAAAAGTTAAATTAAATCAAATAAATGGCAAAAAATATACAAGATTGATTTTTTGATCCAATATTTGTTAGAATCAAATCTAATCAAGCTGTCCTAATCAGATCAAATCAAATCAAGGAAAATTGAGGAGAAAATAGCATGATTAGGATGGTTTTGGAAAGATATCATATAGCAAACAAATCACATTCAATTTCCATGATTGGAAAAGATTCAATATGTTTTTGTTGCCCTAATATATCACACTGCATATATAGAACATACACAAGCCAAAAGAACAAGGGTTGCAGTCGTAAGAGCCGAGGAAGAAAACTAAAAAATTAGACAAAAAGTATGGATCTGATTTCTAACCTAGGGGATGATTCAAGGCCATTCAAAGCTTCTAATTGCTTCCTGGATATCTCCTGAAGCTAACACGATCAATTACAAGCATTCCCAAGTCCAGAATCGCCCCATAGCCTTCACACGGTTTGCCCTTTATTTCTAAATTGATTACAACAATTCTTGCATCATAAACATATTCTAATGATGTATTTGTGATTATTGACATATTTGCAACATGCTTGAACGATTTAATTGACGTTTTGATGCATATATTGATGATTGCCATGCCTAGGGTTTAAGAAGCCATTTTGGGGCTTCTCTGTACAAGTGAAATTAGGCCAAGAAAATAGTGCCATGATACTCGTGAGATCAAGATGAGTTGATTGGTATAGCTAGAATTAATTTATCATGCGTTTTGTGAATCTTTGAAGCTTGCAGGTTTATAGCTATGGAAAATGTCCGTAGGTATAAGTCTGATACCTAAGACGACGAACATAAGAAGAAGATGATGATTTGGCACAACACCATTGGCTTGTTTGAATTACGCGCATTTTTCAGTTTATTCACCTTGTTTTGAATATTATAATTTAGTCTTATTATATTGACAACTGAACAATATAGCCCAGTGGTGAAGCGCGCGTTGGATAGTGGAGAGGACATGAGTTCGATCCCAGGCCCCTACGTTTTCTTTATTTTCTTAACGTTCATTTGTAGATTCCATGTATACACGTTCCAAGCGCCTACCATGTGGTCTCAACATCCAGCCACTGGATCACTACCAACACAGATCCAACGCTCAAACCAAGGAAAGACCATGGTACATTCTCCAAATGTGGCTGCACAGAATCAGGCGTAGGAATGGGCTCAACATTCACGGGCTTGGCACAAATTCAGCATGCGCCCCCCCTAATTACTCATCAAGCAGGCCTAATTCTTTTTTTTTTCTTTCTATTTTAATTCCTTTATGTTATTTATTAATTATTTCCTTTTTTCAAATAACACCAAAAATCATGTTTTTTTTTATTTAATAAAAAAAATCATAAAAACATCAAAAGTCATTTTTTTATAAAAATATTTTTATTAATTAGTTAGTTTAATTAAATTAAGGCAATTTAATTCTTTTTTTGTATAATTAAAATAATTAGAATTAGGGTTTATGTTGTACATAACCTAATTTTTCTCAAAAAATAACCTAAATATTTTCTCAAATAGATTTTTAGGTTTTCCAATTATTTCTCGCATTTAATTCGCCGCGCGCGCTTTTAATTTTCCTTTTTCTATTATGTAACCAAAGCTCTGTAATAGCCTAGGTTTACATTTCCGCCTTTACCTTCATCTACTATATTTTATGCAATACTTAGACTAATAGGATTGTATGCAAAGATAAAAATGAACGATAGGAAACCCTAATTTGAAGATAAATAACCGGACCGAATCATTTGCACACTCACACCTCTAGGATAACCTCACTTGTTGCCTTCGGAAAAACAATGGCCATGTCCCTCGAACATAAGGATACCCTTAGCAAAGACCCTCAGTTAAAGTCATCATAAAGATCATAGTCCCTCAATGTCCCTCGAGTTTCCTACGAGAAATGATCTTGTCCCTCGATGTTGCCTATGAATATATGATGACAGTCCCTTCGAACTGCTAAGGTATCCCTATATGTTGCCTTCTATGACCATAACGATGACCCGCGTCTGCCCCTCACACATCCAACGATAGGGCTACCTACTCACTAATAGTAGGATAGCACTGTCTAAAGGTTAGGAGGAAAAGAACGACCTTTTCGAGTATAAGTAGATAAGTTCTTAGATGCTTGCTCAAAACAACTTTTTGCACCTACACAAAAATATTTTCAAAAACACTTTCAAAAACATTCTCCTTGTCAACACTCTTAAGGACTGATACAAGAGTTATCACAAAGTGAATCGCCGCACTAAGGCATTTTTCAAATTTTTTTTCAAAACACACAAAGCACAAGCAATTTAAAAATGAGCAAGTACCTAAGAGCCCATGGAAAACCATGGATAGAAAGGGTGCTAACACCTTCCCTTTCTATAATCTACCCCCCGTACTCAGAAACATCTCGAAAAAAGTTTTTTTCTGTTCTTTTTCCTTTTCCTTTATTGGATGAAATAAAAGTCGGTGGCGACTCTTGCTTACCGCGACATTCCGAACAAAAAACGCAAACCAGTATAACAGTCGGTTCTGCCACCATATCACAGAACTGGCGACTCTGCTGGGGACTTATATAAAGTGGGGTTTACCTTAGGATCTAGGTCATTTTTAAATTACTTTCTTGTTTGTTTTGGCTGCTTTATCTTTAAGGGTTTTTGCTTGGGTATTGTTGAAGATCCTACACCCGGATCCGGGGACACTTTTTAGGTAAACAACAATAGATCGTGGAGACTGTACGACATATATCGATATGGTTTAAACGATGGTTGTGTTGGTGTGACACTTTGGTTGGTACCGGTATCCTTCGTGTTGAAACAAGGAGAATACGGGGCCGCCGCGTGGTGTCGTGAAGCACTAACGGACCTTAGAACCTTAGTTGAACAAACTTGGCCATTAGAAAGTAGTGAGATAGTCGACCTCGGTATAAAGCTGAGGATTGGTTGATACTTGATGCTACACTCATTGAGATCAGACTTTCGGGATATTTCGGCCGCAAGAAAAGATTGCCTGAGCTGAAACAATGCTCGATAAAGGATAATCAATGATATTGAGAATCCTTAGAACCCATTTACTTTTCTAAGACAGGTTTGAAACCAACTAAACTTCAAGAGGCTACTTACCTATGGAATCCATGCAAGCCTAAACCTAAGGCTACTTGTGTGACTTGTTTGCTTTCTTTGCCTAACAATTTGAACTCATTGCAGGGATTTGTTTGTATTCCTTGCAGGACCTTGTTTGTATAAATCCAATAAATTGGTTTCTTACCCTTGATGCATAGCATACACATCATAGCATCATAACATGACATATCATACTAACCATTTCAAGGATCTCGAGGGCCTGTGATGCAGGTTATGATGAACCAGATGTCTAGCAAGGGGCAAGGGGATTTATTTTCCTCTAGCCGATGTCGCCAAAAGACCAAAACACGATAACTTGAGTCAGGGCTATGACCCACTTGATATGGTGAGATTGACTCTTGTAGAAGGACCTTCGACGATACGAAGTGCTTCAATCAAAGTTGCAAATTTCAACTTCTGACATTTTCTTGTTTACCCCGTGATCTTTGAAAACATTTGCATATCATACATGTCATTGCATAATAGGTAGTCTCGAGTACAAGTCTATCATGTTATCGTTGTTTATTTCAGCAATGGCTCTCAAACAAGACAACAAAGATCTCCAAACCCAAGAGGCTCAGTTCATGGAAATGTTTCTAAACCAATACAAAGGGCAGGAAGAATTGAAAGCACTCCTCGCTGGGAACCTGGCTAAGAAAAGTCTTGAAGACTATAAGGACGAACGGTTGGAACAACTGCAAGCCGAGGTAGAGGCAATGAGAACCCAGAAGCAAGGGCAGATGGCTCTTATCCAAGGCCTAGCCCGGGGACAAGAAGAGCTGAGAGCCATCATCAAGAAACTTCATCAAGACGGATACAACCATATGAAGCAAACAGTTGAGGCCGAGGATCAGGTCGTTAGTCAGCCCCTGATGAGACAAGAAGTTGGTTTGGTAAAGAGTGGACCTTTCCAAATTGCTGCTACATTGCAAGCCCAACAATAATCTCACCAATCACAACGGGGTAATCAGCAAAAGCAAGACAAGCCCAAGAGACAATTCACCAGAATTAATATGTCACTAGCCCAAGCGTTACAACACATATTGAAGGATGAGTTGATTACATTAAGGGCTCCTTTGAGAAATCCCAATACTTCTGCTCCTAGTTACCACCCCGACGAAAGGTGTGCATACCATTCTGATAGTCCTGGACATGATACGAATGACTGTTGGACATTGAAAAATAAGATTCAGGACCTGATCAATGAAGAAGTGCTAGAGTTCACACAAGGTGATCAGACTAAAGTCTTTTGCCATCCCTCCAAGGCACACCATCTGAAGTGACAAGTTCAGGCAAAGAGGCTTTTGTTCATTAGAATTTTCAATTTGTAACTTTCTTTTGATTGTTCGAACATCATTCATGTCAAACTCTGTTACTTTATTAATGCATTGCATATGTCTATTTTGATTAAATGCATTCGTATTTACTATATTTAAACTGCTTCCCTTTTTGTGATATTCAACTCTCGATCAAAAGCTCTAAGCCTTTAGAGGGAGGATGACAAAAATGATACCACAATCTCTACAGTATGCTTTTGAACAGACCCCACTGACGATGTACAAGCGTTGTTTCAAATCCTAAATAGTGGAGTTATAAGGAAGATAATCCCTAGTCAACCCCTTCGAGCTAAAGAAGTAGGAGTTTTTCTTTTCACACAAATTAAAACCCTTAATCATAACCTGGGGCAGGGTAGTTTTCTCAGTTAATTCAGAGGCGGATTCAGTCGCAATCTTCCGCTTCGCACACAATGAATGGCCTCGAAGACGTCCTTCCAAATTAGAAGATGGTGATGGTTACGCATAATCATTAAAGTAGGCAGTCATTATCTCTCAAAATAAAAGCCCATTAAGTTAAAACCTATGAAGGAGACTTAAGAAAAAACCGGGTCATCCCGCTGACTGTAATCACAAAAGAAACAATTCAGGCAAAAGAGGGGATAACGAAAACCAAAAAAAAGAGGTTACTACAAATCCACAAAAAAAAGAGATTACCAAAATGACTGCCTCTTCCAAATAAATTTTCAGTATCCGAACCATCACCGGAACATCAAGGACAAGATGCCAGACTCAACTAGGATTCTAAACGCGCAATTAACTGAGCATAGGACTGAAGGACATCACGAAGAACGGCTGGGTATAAATAAAATTTGAGCCTTTATCCTTTGTTTCTTGAACCGTGAACCAAGCCATATTATAACCCTTAAAAGTCCTAGCTGAAGCATGGGTTAGTTCGAAAGCATACTGTTCAAAAGGTATCCTAACTCCTGTAAGGTTTGCTATAAATCTTGAGTTGACATCACACTATTACAAAATTTGTTTGTTTTACTCAAATTTTTTTTCCTTCAAGACAGACATAAGCTTTGTATTCTTAAAATACCATTGTTTGCATATGACTATTTGTTCAACAAAAGAGAAATTCGCGTGACGAATATCTAGTGAACAAAAACCTTATCAATGAAAAGGATCACCTCAAGTGGAAAAACACTTCCAACCAAGGGGCACAGCATGATCATCGTCCATCATCTGGGGAAGTCAACTCAAGATTCAAAGAATCTCTCAAAAACGCCAAATAGCCAAGGGAAGATCTCCATCTGAATCACTTGGGGCATTGGACATGAATTCCAGCAACGAATCATGTACGATCAAACAAATATCTTCTGGCAGTGTGACAACACTTACTACTAAGGACAGTGACCATTCTCCGCACCCGGTGAACGTGGACATAGTCAGAAAAGACTACGCATGAAAAGACCCGCTAGGTTGACTGGCCTAGGCAAAAATAAGGGCATCCTGGCGAACCAAAAGGGTTCGGGCAAAAATTAGGGATAAAAACGAAAAAATCTGTACACCCAGCAAGTCGAAAACCTAAAAAGGCAGCTTGGGAAAAAAAGAGTATCCCAATGGACTGAAAATCTGAAAAGACAGTCCAGACAAAAGTTAGGGATTAAAGTGTACGACTACGTCCTGTCATCTTGTCACTTGTCTAATAAGTAGAAGGCTTATTACCCTGATCTACATTCACCAAGGACTCCAAGAGTCGGGATAATAGTCAAACCATCTACAAAATCCCCAGTTAAAATTTTCTACAACAGGTATCGAGACAGGGGCATTCTACTACAAGGTCATCGCCATATTCTCAGCTTACAACCTATTGATGTCAGGTGTTCTCATACCCTCAGCAGAGCAAAATCTCCAAATTACTGCTCCAACGAAAATTCCCCAATGAAGTCGCCAAGCTTCTCGGGATTCCCCAAGCGGATTACAGACAGAAACATTCTGAGTAAAGCAGATTCACATCTAGAAACGGTTCAGGTACAATCTAAATACGGATGTCATCCTGGCACTCACTCCAGATTCTCATCTAGAAACGGTTCAGGTACGATCCAGAGACGAATGTCATCCTGATAATTATTCAGATTCTCTTCAAATACAATTCAGATACGATCCAGAGACGGATGTCATTCTGACACTTATTTCAACACATAGACCCATCCACAAAGCCTCCGCATGTACTTTCTCCAGCAGGTACAGGGGCAGGGACAATTTTGAAACAAGGTCACAATTACATGCAACCCCGTGACGTTTACACTCCCCATAGAGTAAAGGCAATCAAAGCTTTGACATCGGCTTCCCCAAACAGGAGCTACTTTCCCTAGTAAAGTTCCTTCAGAGAGCTGACATCTATATTCCCCAGCCAAATTTTATAATCGCAAGCGGTTTATAAAGTTGTCTCCCAAGCAGAGTTTATTTCTTTGAATACAGAAGCTCAATCCTCTGCAGAGTTATTCTCAAGAAGAGTCTCTCTCCGGCAGAATATTCACAAATAGAAAGGATTAAATCCATGGCATAGTCATCTCCGTTCACCATCCCCAGCGGAGGTAGAAGAACCACTTTTTCTACAACGGTCAGGAATTCAATTTACAGTACTCTCCAGCAGCAGTTAGGGATTTATTTTCCCAGACTCAGACATGTCACAATAGCATTTCATGTTCATACATCATGACATGCACATACATATTGCATACAACATAATCTCATTTATTTTGAGAAATTTATCACACAATGCATTTCATGCATCGCATATAATTAATCCTGTACCTTTTTAGGAAAGATGGTTATCATCAACAATTCCAATAGTTCAAGATTAAATCCATGAAGCTATACATGTCATATCTGCAGGCAACTAATGGAAAATCAATTCCCGAAACCAAACGGGTCAACTAATATATGTGATCAAATGAGGTAGTCCTACCCAGGCTTTATTTCGAAGTAACCCTACTACCCAGGTTCCTTCTTATAGCCCTACTACCCATGCTTTATTTCGAAGTAATCCTACTACCCAGGTTCCTTCTCATAGCCCTATTATCCAGGCTTTCATTTCGAAGTAACCCTACTACCCATGTTCCTTCTCATAGCCCTACTATCCAGGATTTCATTTTGAAGTAACCCCACTACCCAGGTTCCTTCTCATAGACCTACTATCCATGCTTCCGTTTCAAAGTAACCCTACTACCCAGGTTCCTTCTCATAGCCCTACTATCCAGGCTTTCATTTCGAAGTAACCCTACTACCCAGGTTCCTTCTCATAGCAATACTATCCAGACTTTCATTTCGAAGTAACCCTACTACCCAGGTTCCTTCTTATAACCCTACTATCCAGGTTCCTTCTCATAGCCCTACTATCCAGGCTTTCATCTCGAAGTAACCCTACTATCCAGGTTCCTTCTCATAGCCCTACTATCCAGGCTTTCATCCCAAAGTAACCCTGCTATCCAGGTTCCTTCTCATAGACCTACTGTTGTACCCCTAAATTTTCCCTCTCATTTTACTCAAAACATACTCCTAGAGATCCTCAATTTGCTTAAGGTTGCCCAAGAGTTGACCCGACAAACTCTCTTCTAAGGCAATGTATCTTAAACTAGGGTTTCCATTTTCATCAAGATGGGTGAACTCCAAAGACCTCATATGCCCACCATGGCCCTAATATGTTCTCAAGACCTTCCATGTCAAATTTCAAGCCTTGCACAAGAAGTTTGCTCAGTCAACTGCTCAGAGGCTTGAGAATCGACTGTATTAGGTCAAAAGTCAACTGTGGCCCATATACAGTAAAACTTAAAGATTTTTGGTCAACATAAACATTTTTAAGTTATATCCATCATTTGATCAAGGGTTGATCATGTTTCCTCAAGGAATGCCCCAAATTCATCCAAACCCAAAAGTTGCTAAATTAGGGTTTCTTAGGAAAAGTCAGCCAAACTTTGACCAAGCATAACTTCTTTGTACTTTATCAGAAATTTTCCATCCAAGGCTCATTTTGAAGAGGATCCAATTCCCTACAATTCATCTTCATCCCTCAAGTTCAAAATATTAACTCACAAAAAGATATGAATTTCCACATTATAGGTCCTTTTGAAAAGTCAACAAAAACACTTTTTGGGTCAAAGCTTCTTAGATGAACATGAAAGACTCAATTGAGTTGATACCAAAATGGTTGCTTAGGGGACATCCTAAGATTTCTAAAAAGTCCAAGAACACCTCTCTAGGGTTAAAATTGGAAGAGATATGCCTTGTCAAAGTTGACCATTTTTGCAAAATTGCCAAAAGTCAAATGTGCTCAAAATTGATTTTTTTGCCACATGGGCCTAACTTTTTATGCTTGATCCTCACTCATAACATGGTCCACAACCCAAATTTTCACTCACATGTTATTTGCTTCATTATTTATTTTATTTTGATTTTTTATTAATTAAAAATTGAATTAAATCAAATAAATTTTAAATAATAGCAAAAATTTGTTTTGATTGGATTTTTTGACAGAATCACAAGCTCATTATGCTAGCATATTAGAATCAAATCGAATCAAAGCTGATTGGCACAAGAATGGCATGATTAGGCCAAATTTGGAAGGATATCATACAACATTAAAACCAAATAAAATCTTCAAAAATTGCAAAGATACTAGTGGTTTTTATAACCCTAATTCGTTCAAGGATATATAATGAACAAGAGAAGGCACAAAAACAAGAGGTTGCAGTCGTGAAGAACCCTATAACAAACTCAAAATTTTGGCAAAAAGTTGCGATCTGATCTCTACCCTAGACGACAATTCAAGGCCTTCCAACGTTCCTAAACGATTCCCGGACCTTCCCAGAAGCTAACCCAATCGATTGCAGGTCCTTTCACGCCCAAAAACGCTCGCTACACCTCATACAGTTTGTTTGTTTTTTTCAAATCGATTACAACCATTCTTGCATCATTAGCATGATCTAATGATATAGTTGTGATCATTGATGTATTTCTAACATGTATGGATTGTTTAATTGGATTTTTGAGGCTTATACGAGTGATTTCCATGGCTAGGGTTTGAGGTCATGTTTTAGGGTTTTTGATACAATTAAAATTGGCCTACATAAAGGGTACCATCGTACTCGTGAGGTCAAAACAATTTGATTGGTATAGCCATAATTCATTTATCATGCCTGTGTTGGATTTTGGAAATTTGTAGGTTTGTAGCTATGGAAGATGTCTGTAGGTAAAAATATTGTACCTAAAATGACAGACTGAGGAAGAAGGTGATGAGGTGGATGATAACCACTGGTTCGTTTGAATTAAACACGCATTTTTATTTTTTCCAGTTTATTCACGTTTTAACATATATTATTGATTGTTGTTATTTAATTAACAAATAAGTCACGCAGCTCAGTTGGCCAAGGCGCACATGATTTGAGTGGGAGGACCTGGGTTCGATCCCAGGTTCCAACAATTTTCCTTGTTTTAATTCTTCTTTCCAGAATCCTGTACATCACCCACTCAAGCGCTCATCATGCACCTCCATTATCCAACCACAAGATCTCATTACATTCATGATCTACCAGATCCAATGCCTCCACCTGCCAGAGACCATGGTACACCTTCAGGAAGCAGCCCCACTGGATCAGGCGCTGACTGGGCTTCAGCTTGGTGGGCTTGGAATATTTTCAGCAACACCCCCCTTCCAATTGCTTAAGCAGGCCCATTTTTCTTCTTTATTTATTATTTTTAATTCTTATTAATAATTTTCTAATTATATTTCTTTTTTAAAAATAACATCAAAATTATTTCTTTTAAATCAAAATCATAAAAAACACCCAAAAATCGTGTTTTTCATAAAACATTTATTTTCTTTAATTAATTCATTTAATTCAAATTAGGTTAATTTAACTCCTTTTCATAATTAAAATCAATTAGAAATTAGGATTTGATTTTGTGTATAATTGATTTTTTTTCTTCAAAAATAACTTAAATATTTTTTCTCAAATTAGATTTTTTTTAGGTTTTCTAATCGTCCTCGCATTTAATTCGTTGCGCGTATTTTGATTACTTTTTAATTATTTTTGTAATTGCTCCGAGGTTGTAATACACTTAATTAGGTTTTAATTCCGCATTTTATTTACTGTGAAAATAATTATGTATCTGCGAAAGCCATGTAATAGTTAGGATTTCTATTTCCGCACTTTAAATTTCCGCAATTATTAACTGTTAGATGTATGCTAATAGGATTGTATGGCAAGAATATTTGAAAATTAAAACGGTAGATAACCTAAATGTTAAAAGACAAATTAACTGAAGAAATTCACTCGCACACTGTTGTACCCCAAAATTTGCCCTCCCATATTCTTCAAGAAATTGCCAAGCTAAGTCACAAAATTCCCCAAGGGTTGCACAGTGCAAAGGTCTCCTATACAGTCAAGATTAGGGTTTTGTGTTCTGATCAAGAAAGGAAGTTTTCAAAGGCCCAATCAAGTCTCATGTGCCTACAAACATGGTCAAGTACCCCCATACAAAGTTTCAAGGCATTCAGCTCAAAATTGCACAGTCAAAAACCCTAATTGCACTACAGTCAACTGTAGGGGCAAAATGGTCATTTGACAGTCAAAAGTTCAAATTTTTGGTCAACATATCATTTTGAAGCCACAAACATCATTTGATCAATGCTTGATCATGATTCTCAAAATTTGGCTCAGAAAATCATAAAGATGCAAAAGTTTCCTTATTTGGACAGCTGAAAAAGTCAACTGAAATTGACCAGGGCATAACTTTCACATGGATTATCAGAAAACTCCCATCCAAAGCTCATTTTGAAGAGAAAGACATTTCCTACAACTCATCTTCATACTTCAAGTCCAAGAAATGCTCTCACAAAAAGTTATCAATTTCAACATTATAGGTCATTTTCAAAAGTCAACAAAAAGGGACTTTAAGTCAAAGGCCATAACTTGAGATTGGTAAATCAAAAGGACATGGGACCAAAGACATTGGTTAGAGGACTCAAAGACCTTTCCAAAATGTCCAAGAACATGAGAAAAGCTTAAAAATTGAGCAAGTTATGCCTTGTGGAAGTTGGGAAATTTTTGGATATTTTGAAAAGTCAACATTGATCCAAATGACCTAAAAATGCTAATGGGCCCATTTTTCTTCCAAGATTCATCATTCTAAACATGTGCACGACCATTTGGCCCAAAGGGAAGTATTTTCTCATTTTTTATTTATTTATTTGAATTTCTATTAATATTAATTCATTTAAATCATTTTAATATATGGAAAATATTTAATTCACCCTAACCAATCTTTTTGTACACATTCTAGACTCAATATTTCGTGCATATGCCAATTAGGAAAGATGTGGTTTGATTTGATCATGATTTGCACAAAAGGACATGGAAAAGATATGAAACATAATGGTGAAAAATCAATTTGCAAAATCATTGAATGGAAGAGATTTGATTCAATTTTCTTAACCTAATGCCTTCACTACATAATCAGAAACCAAAACCTAATGCAAGGGGACACAAAAGCTGCGCTCTAGAACACATTGTAAACTTGGAATTTTCACTAAAAAACTCAAAACTGAAAACAGCTTTCCAGGTTGATTCAAGGCACAAAACCTATTCCAAAAGCTTCCTTGGCAATCCCTGAACGTATTCCAATCAAAAGCATCAACGATAGTCCCTTGAAACGCTGTACAGAAGTCACTCTTTTGCCATTTTTTTTTATTATCGTGCTTTGCATTTTAAACACTTTCATAACATTTGATTCATGGATTTATATTCCTTATGATGTGCTGATGCTAACCAATGCCTTTAATTGCATTTTTATGCCATACACGCGATTTCACCATGTTAGCTTTCTAGGGTTTGCAGGTTTTTAAATTAGGGGTTTCCACCCAAAGCAAAATTGGACCACCATAGTTCCATTATTGAATTCGGCGCTTTGAGACGAACAGGAGTCAGCCCTCGCGCTCAATTTATGAGCGTTGAGGGGCTAATCGCTATTTTCTTTAAAGCCCTCTAAAACCACGCTCTGAAAACCGTTGCTCAATGTTTTAGTTTCAGGGAAAACAAGGAAGATGACCTCGTGGCAAAGCATGATTCGTTGATTTGAAAATTGGCGCGCGGACCCACTAATATCTTGCTTTTCGTTTACATTATTTATTTGATATTATATATTAAACATAAACGAAGTGGCTCAGTGGCAGGTGTATGTGCTTGTAACATCCAAGACCTGGGTTCGAGTCCCAGGTCTGTATAATATTTCATGTTATTTTTCAATTCAAACTCCTATGCAGCGTCAGTATTGAAGATGTATCATGCACGCTCAAAAATCATCGCCCACGCGTCCAAGGGATGCAGATCAAGGGCTCAGAATTGAAGAACACCATGAGGACTAGTCAACACGCGCATACGTGGCCTGAAAAGGTCAAATGGACCAAAGCTTAATGGGCCAGCATTCTAAGGCCTATACCTCACAATTGGGACTGAAACCCCATGGTTTGCAATTTCATTACATTTTATTTTTTTTTTCAATTTATTGTTTTATTTTTGCTTTATTGTTTTAATCAAATTAATTAATTTTCTTTTTTACAAAATATAAAAACATCATAAAAAACAGAAAAGGCAAAAAATATGATAAATACTTTATTTTAATTATTTTTCTAAATAAATGCTTGTAAATAAATTTAGTTTAAAATAGGTTACAATTTTAATTCTTTTTAATAACTAAAAATCCAAAAATATAGAATTAGGTTTAATAACTTTTTATTCCTTTTTAATTTTCCCTTTTTCATAATAATATTATTTATTTATTTATTCTATAATTAAATTTGCATGTAAATTAATTTAGATTTAAATTAGGTTAAAATTCAACATCTTTCATAATAAATTTAAAAGCCATTAGAATTAGGGTTTGCATTCAATTTTAATTTTAAATTAATTCTTTTTCTATAAAAAGACTAAAAAACATAAAAACACCAAAAGCATTTTCTTTTAAAATTTTAATTCCGTTATTAATTCAATTTTGCAAAAGGGTCCAACGTCCATATTTTTAATTGTTTAATTTCGCATATTTATTTTATGTCGTTTAAATACTTATGTAACTCTCCCAAAGCCGTGTAAACAATTGCTCGCACTTTTATTTCTTTTACTTTATTTATTTTCTGTCAAATCGGGTCCGGTTTAATTTTGGCGGTGTGGACCCGCGCCATTTGTAATAGTTTAGATTTATTTTCCCGCAAATATTTTAACTGTTAAATAAGCATGCAAGAATGAATGACTTAAATAAAATCAAGCGTAGATCACCAATAACATGAACAAGACAAATACAAATGAAAACGACACACGAATCGCACACACCACCCCTAGGGTACGCCTCACTGTTGCCTTGCCTCGAAAGGTGATCGTCGAGTAGAGGATGTCTTAGTAAGTCCTCATGATCCGAGAACCTGGCATGAGGGTAGCTTCTAAGGTGTCTTCCCATTGCTCTGGTGATCACCATGTCCCGAACCTCGAATTGACCCGAACACCTCCAACGGTGGTGCTACCTACCTCTCAATGGTGGGATGGCACTACTTTAAAGGACTTTTACACAGACGAATTCCTTAGGGTAGGTAGGTTCTCAAGGATACTTGCTCTAATTTCAAACAAAAATACTTTTCACACCAACACATTTTCAAAAGCTTTCAAAGCAATTTTTTCAAACACTCTGACGTACGAGTCGAACTGAAATTTTTCAAAGAAACTTTTTAAAACCCACATTGAAAAGCAAACAAACCTTTTTTGAAAACACAAGTGAGCAAGTATCTAAGAGCCCATGGATAACCATGGATAGAAAGGGTGCTAACACCTTCCCTTTCTATAATCTACCTCCCGAACCGAGAGCAATCTCTTTAAGGAATTTTTCTGTGCTTTTGTCCTTTCCATTTGGAGAAAATAAAAGACGGTGGCGACTCTTGCTTCCGCGACATTTCGCGAACCAGCGTTAAACAGTCAGTTCCAGATCCACCGATCACAGAACTGGCGACTCTGCTGGGGACCTAAACTTAAAGTGAGGTGTACCTTAGGGTTAGTTCATAACTGTGTTTTCAATTGTATTGACTTGTCTGCTTTAAATTTGTGGGTTGCATGGGAGTTACATAGATCCTAACCCGGATCTGGGGATACCCTGTTTAGGTAGCATAAGCTGTGAGGGACCTGTCCGGCGTAGACCGACACGGGTGAAGCAGTGGCTACATTGGTGTGGCACCTTGGTCTGTACCGATATCCCTTGTGTTGCAACGAGGAGAATATGGGTCTTCTAAGGAGTCATTAAGCACCAACAACCTTAGAACCTTAAATGACACAACTTGGCCATTAGAACAGTAGCAGTATGCTACGCCCATTGAGGCTAAACTCTCGTGATGGTTCTGGCCGCAAGAAAAGATTGCGATGCTGGAGTTATGACCGATTGAGGGTAGTCAATGATATTGGGATCCTCTAAGAACCCGGTTACTTTGATAGGACAGGTATAAACCAACAAACTGAAAGAGGGTAATACCCAGACCCCATGCTGGCCTAAACTCTAAGGGTTTCTCTTGTGTGACTTGTGTGCCTTCCAACTTGACTATTTGCATGCTTGTTGTCTGACACTTGAGTTTCTTGCAGGTTTTGTTTGTAGTCCTTAATTAGGACTCATAACAAGGTTTACCTAGTTTCTTGCAGGTTTTGTTTGTAGTCCTTAATTAGGACTCATAACAAGGTTTACTAAGTTTGCTTGCAGGTTTTGTTTATAGTCCTTAATAAGGGCTCATAACAGGGTTACTTACATTACCCCATGCATCATGACATCATACCATTGCATACATCCTAATCCATTTCAAGGATCTCAAGGGCTTGTGATGCAGGTCATGATGAACCAACTGTCCAACAAGGGGAAAAGGGGATTTATTTTCCTCTAGCCAAGGTTGTCAGGGGCTATGACCCACTTGATATGGTGAGCTCTGACTCCGGAAGAAGGTTCCCCTAACCAAGGTTGCTTGGAAATCAAAACCAGACATGATGACTTAAGTCAGGGGCTATGACCCACTTGATATGGTGAGCCTTTGACCCTTGAAGAAGGACTCTCAACAATATGCAGTGCCTTCAATCAAGCTACCGGTTTCAAATGCTAACAAATTTTCTTGTTTACCCTGCGAGGTCCTTGAAAATATTGCATGCATATCATACACATCATCGCATTACAGGTATCCCTTCTGCAGGTCGCTTACCTTTCTCGCTGTTTATTTCAGCCATGACCTCCCAACAAGACAACCAAGACCGTCTTGCTCAAGAGACTCGGCTCGGGGACATCCTCCTGAATTTATCCAAGGGGCAGGAGGAGTTAAGGGCACTTCTCACAGGGACTTCGGTCAGGAACAATGCTGAGGATGACAAGGACGAACGACTGAAACGTCTACAAGCTGAGGTAGACACATTGAAAACCCAGATGCTGGGGCAAAGGGCTCTCATTCAAGGTTTAGCGCAGGAGCAAGGAGAGCTGAGGGCCATGATCAGTCAGCTTCATCAAGACATGAAGCAACCAGTCCGAGTCAGGGACCAAGTCTTTGATCAGCCACCAAGAGGACCAAAGTCTGGTATGGTGAAGAATGAACCTCTCCAAATTGCTACTACTTCACAAGCCCAGCATCAACGGGGTAATCGGCGCAAGTGATACACGCCTGGAAGACATTTCACTGAGACTGGCATACCACCATCTCTAATGCTGGAACACTTGTTGGAGGTCAATCTGATTACTTTAAAGGGTCCTCCCCAGAATCCTGACACCTCTGCTCCTATTTATAACCCTGATAAAAGATGCGCCTACCATTCTGACAGTCCTGGACATGACACCGATGACTGTTGGAGCTTGAAGAACAAGATCCAGGACTTGATCGACGGAAGGGTGCTGGAGTTCATGCCGGGTGGCCAAATGAAATTCTTCTGCTGAGAATCTTCCATCTGAAGTGACTAATTCAAACTAGAAAACTTTTGTTCATCAGAAATTTCAAGTTGTAATTTTCTTTTGATCGTTCAAACATTTAATCATGTTAAACATTGTTATTCCATTAATGCATCGCATATGTCTGTTCTGAAGTAATATATTCGTATTCACTATACGCAATTATTTTCATATTTTTTCCTGATGATCAACTCTTAATTAATAATTCTAAGCCTCTTGAGGGAGGATGACGAAAACGATACCACAATCTATAGTATGCTTTTGAACAAACCCCGCTGATGAGGTACAGGCATTGTTTCAATCCCTAAACACTGGAGTTATAAGGATGATAATCCCTCGTCAACCCCTCTGAGCCAAAGAAGTAGGAGTTTTTCTTTTCGAAATTTAAAACCCTTAATCATAACCTGGGGCAGGGTAGTTCTCTCAGTTGATCCAAGTGCACAACAAATGGCACCAAAGAGGTCCTTGTAAAATAAAGAAAGACAGTGATGGTTCCGAATAATCAATAAAGAAAGGAAGTCATTATCTCAAAAATAAAAAACCCATTAAGTCAAAACCCATGAAGGAGACTTACAAAACTGGGGCATCCCGCTGACTGTAATTCCAAAAAAGAAACAGTTCAGGCAAAAAAAGAAAGGGATAACAAAATCAAAAAGAACGAGGTCCTACAAACCCTCAACAAAAAGGAATGACTGCCTATTCAAAATAAGTTATCAACATCCGAATCATCACCGGAAAATCAGAGCAAAGATTCAATCAAGGTCTAACGCACGATCAACTGAGTTTAGGTTTGAAGAACATCACGAAGAGCGGGTGGGTACAAATAAAATTTGAGCCTTTATCCTTTGTTTCTTAAACCGTGAACTGGGCCACGTTATAACCCTCAAAAGTCCTAGCTGAAGCATGGGTTAGTTTGAAAGCATACTGTTACGAAAGGTATCCTGACTCCTTAAGGACTACGGTAAATACGGAGTTGACATCACGTTTTACAAACATTCACTTGTTTTATGAAAAAGAATGCATTTTAAAATCTTCAAGACAGACATAAGCCTTGCATTTTTAACATAACTTTGTTCGCATATGACTTTTTGTTTGAGCAGCAGGGAAATTCGCACGAGGAATGCCCAATGAACAAAAGTACTTCCAATCCAGGGGCAGACATGATCATGGTCCATCATCTGGGGCAGTCCAGTCAAGATTCAAGGAATCTCTCAAAAGGCCAAATAGCCTGGGGCAAGTCCCCGCCTGGGTCACTTGGGGCATTTCAACAACGGATCTTGCCTGATCAAATACCTTCTGGTGGCATGACATAACACTTCTAACAGGGGCAACTCCCTACATTCTGAGAACATGGACATAGCCGAAAAATACTATGCAAAATCAAAGACCCGCTAGGTTGACATACCTAGGCAAAAATAAGGGCTTCCCGGCGAACCAAAAGGGTTCGGGCAAAAATAAGGGATGAAAATGAAAAAATCTGTACACCCGGCAAGTCGAAAACCTGAAAAGGCGGCTTGGGCAAAAATGGGTATCCCGGTGGACTGAAAACCCGAAAGGGCGGTCCAGGCAAAAGTTAGGGATCAAAGCGTATGACTATGTCCTGTCATCTTGTCACCTGCCTACCAGAAGAAGGTTTGTCCATCAACAACTATCAGCATCCCATAGGGGCCTCCCCCATAGAAACAGGGGCAATGATGAGCTGTCCAAACAATCTAATGGCTCTGTCCACCAAGGCACTAAGGGTATCAAGGTAAGGTTCCGTTGAAGAACATAACCAATACAGTTCAATACTCCCCCAGAAGAGTCCAATCCAGTTTCCTCAGGAAAGTTGGGATCCACCTCCCCAAGCAGTAAGCTTATCCCCAATAGATTCTGGAAGCTTATCCTCACAGAGCACGAACGCGTCGTCCGACTTTATTCAAAGAGTTATTTCCTTAACAGGATATAACTGGGTTATCCTCAGCCAAAGCCATGGAAAGAGCGTCGTCGACAAAATCTTCATATCCCCAGCAAACTATTACCAACATTCAGCAAAAGCATTCCTCTCCCCACAGAGTATTGCTTCCCAGCATGGTCGCTAGAGTATCTTTTCTCCCCGCAGAGTAATCCATTTTCCAAGTTTATTCCCCAACGGAGTCATCTTCTCCTACCGGTATTCTTGCAGTTATTATCCCCAGCGGAAGCAAAATCTATTCTTCAACATCAGCCCAGGATATGACTTCCCGGCACCCGTCAAGGATTTATTTTCCTAGACGAAAACATACATTCATAAAACATCATATACATCATTATAGCATGCATAGACGCATTATATCATACAAACCTCATTTATGATGAGAACATTATTGCTTGATCCATATCATGCATGGCATATGACTGACCTTTACCTTTCAGGAAAGATGCAGTTAAATTCTCAAAACATATTTCAAGGTCTTCTCTAGTCCAGCTAAATCGACTCCCAACAGATTTTTCTGATAAAGACTCAGTAGAAGTTATCCCAGATGGTTCCCTCTCCAACGGTGTGTGAGGTGGTAAGTCCTTTTCAGATGTTTCCCTCTCCGACGATGACTGTGAGGTGATAGTCTCTTATGGTCCCCTCTCCGACAAGTGCGTGAGGTGGTAATTCCTTTTTCAGATGTTTCCCTCTCCGACGATGAGTGTGAGGTGATAGTCTTTTATGGTCCCCTCTCCGACAAGTGCGTGAGGTGGTAATTCCTTTTTCAGATGTTTCCCTCTCCGACGATGAGTGTGAGGTGATAGTCTCTTATGGTCCCCTCTCCAACGGTGTGTGAGGTGGTAATTCCTTCTTCAGATGTTTCCCTCTCCGACGATGAGTGTGAGGTGATAGTCTTTTATGGTCCCCTCTCCGACAAGTGCGTGAGGTGGTAATTCCTTTTTCAGATGTTTCCCTCTCCGAAGATGAGTGTGAGGTGATAGTCTCTTATGGTTCCCTCTCCAACGGTGTGTGAGGTGGTAAGTCCTTTTCAGATGTTTCCCTCTCCGACGATGAGTGTGAGGTGATAGTCTCCTATGGTTCCCTCTCCAACGGTGTGTGAGGTGGTAAGTCCTTTTCAGATGTTTCCCTCTCCGACGATGAGTGTGAGGTGATAGTCTCCTATGGTTCCCTCTCCGACGGTGAGTGTGAGGTGACAATTCCTTTTCTTATGATTCTCTCTCCGACGGTGAGTGAGGTGATTCTCTTTCAGATTATAATAGCCTATGGTTCTCGTTCCGATCCTGCGAAGATGGTATTTCCCACCAAGATTTTCTCAACGAGCGTTGTTGAAGTTAAAATCACCCAAGGTCCTCTTACCATTCGTGCTAAAGCAGTAACCATACCTGGTTCATTCATCATCTTTTGAAGCTCCAGATCCAGCTCCTGTAACCAGTCAGGACATATCTATACCAAGCATCTAAAATCAGCTCCTGCAGCGTGTCAGGTACTCATTTTCTATTTTGCAGGTACGCAGGTTCTCGCTAAGGAATCTCTTACGCGATCAACATCCAGATGGCATCTATAAGCCCATCATCCTATCCAGCAATCTCCAAATGGCATCTATAATCCCATTCCCCCATCACACTGCTAACATGTGAGCGCAAATTTCTGGGCACTCTAGTGTCCAATCATCTTCTACCCTCGGATTACGAAAGGCATGTCAGCCAATCTGCATCCTCAGGACTAAGAAGATTGAACAGGGGCAACTGTTGTACCCCAAAATTTGCCCTCCCATATTCTTCAAGAAATTGCCAAGCTAAGTCACAAAATTCCCCAAGGGTTGCACAGTGCAAAGGTCTCCTATACAGTCAAGATTAGGGTTTTGTGTTCTGATCAAGAAAGGAAGTTTTCAAAGGCCCAATCAAGTCTCATGTGCCTACAAACATGGTCAAGTACCCCCATACAAAGTTTCAAGGCATTCAACTCAAAATTGCACAGTCAAAAACCCTAATTGCACTACAGTCAACTGTAGGGGCAAAATGGTCATTTGACAGTCAAAAGTTCAAATTTTTGGTCAACATATAATTTTGAAGCCACAAACATCATTTGATCAATGCTTGATCATGATTCTCAAAATTTGGCTCAGAAAATCATCAAGATGCAAAAGTTTCCTTATTTGGACAGTTGAAAAAGTCAACTGAAATTGACCAGGGCATAACTTTCACATGGATTATCAAAAAAATCCCATCCAAAGCTCATTTTGAAGAGAAAGACATTTCCTACAACTCATCTTCATACTTCAAGTCCAAGAAATGCTCTCACAAAAAGTTATCAATTTCAACATTATAGGTCATTTTCAAAAGTCAACAAAAAGGGACTTTAAGTCAAAGGCCATAACTTGAGATTGGTAAATCAAAATGACATGGGACCAAAGACATTGGTTAGAGGACTCAAAGACCTTTCCAAAATGTCCAAGAACATGAGAAAAGCTTAAAAATTGAGCAAGTTATGCCTTGTGGAAGTTGGGAAATATTTGGATATTTTGAAAAGTCAACATTGATCCAAATGACCTAAAAATGCTAATGGGCCCATTTTTCTTCCAAGATTCATCATTCTAAACATGTGCACGACCATTTGGCCCAAAGGGAAGTATTTTCTCATTTTTTATTTATTTATTTGAATTTCTATTAATATTAATTCATTTAAATCATTTTAATATATGGAAAATATTTAATTCACCCTAACCAATCTTTTTGTACACATTCTAGACTCAATATTTCGTGCATATGCCAATTAGGAAAGATGTGGTTTGATTTGATCATGATTTGCACAAAAGGACATGGAAAAGATATGAAACATAATGGTGAAAAATCAATTTGCAAAATCATTGAATGGAAGAGATTTGATTCAATTTTCTTAACCTAATGCCTTCACTACATAATCAGAAACCAAAACCTAATGCAAGGGGACACAAAAGCTGCGCTCTAGAACACATTGTAAACTTGGAATTTTCACTACAAAACTCAAAACTGAAAACAGCTTTCCAGGTTGATTCAAGGCACAAAACCTATTCCAAAAGCTTCCTTGGCAATCCCTGAACGTATTCCAATCAAAAGCATCAACGATAGTCCCTTGAAACGCTGTACAGAAGTCACTCTTTTGCCATTTTTTTTATTATCGTGCTTTGCATTTTAGACACTTTCATAACATTTGATTCATGGATTTATATTCCTTATGATGTGCTGATGCTAACCAATGCCTTTAATTGCATTTTTATGCCATACACGCGATTTCACCATGTTAGCTTTCTAGGGTTTGCAGGTTTTTAAATTAGGGGTTTCCACCCAAAGCAAAATTGGACCACCATAGTTCCATTATTGAATTCAGCGCTTTGAGACGAACAGGAGTCAGCCCTCGCGCTCAATTTATGAGCGTTGAGGGGCTAATCGCTATTTTCTTTAAAGCCCTCTAAAACCACGCTCTGAAAACCGTTGCTCAATGTTTTAGTTTCAGGGAAAACAAGGAAGATGACCTCGTGGCAAAGCATGATTCGTTGATTTGAAAATTGGCGCGCGGACCCACTAATATCTTGCTTTTCGTTTACATTATTTATTTGATATTATATATTAAACATAAACGAAGTGGCTCAGTGGCAGGTGTATGTGCTTGTAACATCCAAGACCTGGGTTCGAGTCCCAGGTCTGTATAATATTTCATGTTATTTTTCAATTCAAACTCCTATGCAGCGTCAGTATTGAAGATGTATCATGCACGCTCAAAAATCATCGCCCACGCGTCCAAGGGATGCAGATCAAGGGCTCATAATTGAAGAACACCATGAGGACTAGTCAACACGCGCATACGTGGCCTGAAAAGGTCAAATGGACCAAAGCTTAATGGGCCAGCATTCTAAGGCCTATACCTCACAATTGGGACTGAAACCCCATGGTTTGCAATTTCATTACATTTTTTTTTTCAATTTATTGTTTTATTTTTGCTTTATTGTTTTAATCAAATTAATTAATTTTCTTTTTTACAAAATATAAAAACATCATAAAAAACAGAAAAGGCAAAAAATATGATAAATACTTTATTTTAATTATTTTTCTAAATAAATGCTTGTAAATAAATTTAGTTTAAAATAGGTTACAATTTTAATTCTTTTTAATAACTAAAAATCCAAAAATATAGAATTAGGTTTAATAACTTTTTATTCCTTTTTAATTTTCCCTTTTTCATAATAATATTATTTATTTATTTATTCTATAATTAAATTTGCATGTAAATTAATTTAGATTTAAATTAGGTTAAAATTCAACATCTTTCATAATAAATTTAAAAGCCATTAGAATTAGGGTTTGCATTCAATTTTAATTTTAAATTAATTCTTTTTCTATAAAAAGACTAAAAAACATAAAAACACCAAAAGCATTTTCTTTTAAAATTTTAATTCCGTTATTAATTCAATTTTGCAAAAGGGTCCAACGTCCATATTTTTAATTGTTTAATTTCGCATATTTATTTTATGTCGTTTAAATACTTATGTAACTCTCCCAAAGCCGTGTAAACAATTGCTCGCACTTTTATTTCTTTTACTTTATTTATTTTCTGTCAAATCGGGTCCGGTTTAATTTTGGCGGTGTGGACCCGCGCCATTTGTAATAGTTTAGATTTATTTTCCCGCAAATATTTTAACTGTTAAATAAGCATGCAAGAATGAATGACTTAAATAAAATCAAGCGTAGATCACCAATAACATGAACAAGACAAATACAAATGAAAACGACACACGAATCGCACACACCACCCATAGGGTACGCCTCACTGTTGCCTTGCCTCGAAAGGTGATCGTCGAGTAGAGGATGTCTTAGTAAGTCCTCATGATCTGGGAACCTGGCATGAGGGTAGCTTCTAAGGTGTCTTCCCATTGCTCTGGTGATCACCATGTCCCGAACCTCGAATTGACCCGAACACCTCCAACGGTGGTGCTACCTACCTCTCAATGGTGGGATGGCACTACTTTAAAGGACTTTTACACAGACGAATTCCTTAGGGTAGGTAGGTTCTCAAGGATACTTGCTCTAATTTCAAACAAAAACCCTTTTCACACCAACACATTTTCAAAAGCTTTCAAAGCAATTTTTTCAAACACTCTGACGTACGAGTCGAACTGAAATTTTTCAAAGAAACTTTTTAAAACCCACATTGAAAAGCAAACAAACCTTTTTTGAAAACACAAGTGAGCAAGTATCTAAGAGCCCATGGATAACCATGGATAGAAAGGGTGCTAACACCTTCCCTTTCTATAATCTACCTCCCGAACCGAGAGCAATCTCTTTAAGGAATTTTTCTGTGCTTTTGTCCTTTCCATTTGGAGAAAATAAAAGACGGTGGCGACTCTTGCTTCCGCGACATTTCGCGAACCAGCGTTAAACAGTCAGTTCCAGATCCACCGATCACACACACGCTCACTCCTAGGGTTTACTCCACTTCGGTTGCCTTCGGTTAAGCGGTCATGAAGTATAGGGTTTGTTAGTGGTCGTCCTCTAGCCCCGAAAGATCTCAAATGACCCATTCGGATGTTGCCTCGGAAAAGATCTTTAAGGATTTAGGATGATTACTAACACCTCATAACATTACTTTTGTGACCATATCTGTCCCTTCGAACGTCCCTTAAAACTCCAACGACGATGCTACCTATTCCTTAATAATGGGATAACGCTGTCTAAAGGAAAATGAACAAACTTTTTCGAGTAGTAGATTAACTCTTAAGTACTTGCTCAAACAAAGAAACTTTTTCACACAAACACTTTTCAAAATAATTTTCAAAACAACTTCGTCACATCCTTGAGGACTGATACAAGGGTTATCACGAAGTAAACTTTTTTCAAAACAAGCACACACACAAGCAATTTTAAAATGAGCAAGTACCTAAGAGCCCATGGAAAACCATGGATAGAAAAGGTGCTAACACCTTCCCTTTCTATAATCTACCCCCCGTACCCAGAAACATCTCGAAAAATGTTTTTTCTATTCTTTTTCCTTTTCCTGATTGGATAAAATAAAAGTCGGTGGCGACTCTTGCTTACCGCGACATTTTGCGAACAAAAAACGCAAAATGCAAACCAGTTTTTACAGTCGGTTCTGCCACCGTATCACAAAACTGGCGACTCTGCTGGGGATATTAAATAAAGTGGGGTTTACCTTAGGATTTAGGTCATTTCAAAATTGCTTTCTTGTTTGTTTGCTTTATTCTTAAAGGGTTTTGCTTGGGTTACTATAGATCCTACACCCGGATCTGGGGGCACTTATTAGGTAAACAACAATAGATCGTGGAGACTGTACGGTGTAGACCAATATGGTTTAAGCGATGGCTGTGTTGGTGTGGCACTTTGGTTGGTATCGGTATCCTTCGTGGGGAAACGAGGAGAATACGGGGCTGCCGCATGGTGTCGTGAAGCACTAACGGACCTTAGAACCTTAGTTGAACAAACTTGGTCATTAGAAAGTAGTGAGATATCTGGCCTCGGTATAGAGCTGAGGATTGGTTGATACTCGATGCTACACTCATTGAGATCAGACTTTCGGGATATTTCGGCCGCAAGAAAAGATTGCTTAAGCTGAGACAATGCCCGATAAAGGATGGTCAGTGATATTGAGATCCCTTAGAACCCGATTACTTTTTAAGACAGGTTTGAAAACCAACTAAACTTCAAGAGGGTATGACCTTTAACCTCATGTAGGACTTAAACCTAAGAACTTGGTGTGATTTGTCTGTGTTTGCTGTACCTGTGGTTTATCATGACATCATGCATCATAACATAGCATCCATTCTTATTGCACTAATCATTTCAAAGACCAAGGGAATTTATCTTTGTTCTGTTTTACAGATCATGGCTTCCGTTCGTAGAAACACTATCCGAATCAGCTTTGTGAAGATACCTTCTCAACTCAAAGAGTTAGTATCAAAGGTTTCCGAAAATTCTGCGTTCACTAAGAGACATGGTCGACTTCTCAACCTGGTTACTTCAAACTTTGATGAAAAGATGATGAGTGTACTCTTTCAGTTCTTTGATCCCAAGCACCACCGCTTCACCTTTCCAGACTATCAATTGGTGCCTACCATGGAAGAATTCTCTCAGTTGGTTGATATACTCATTCTTGAATAGTTGCCCTTCACAGGTCTGGAACAAGTTCCTAAGCCAGAAGTCATTGCCTTAGCTTTGCATCTGAAATGGGCCGATGTGGTATCCAATTGGGAAACAAGAAGCGGAGTCAAGGGTTTTCTAGCCAAATTTATGATAGACAAGGCTCAACTGTTTTGGGATGATATGGATTTTCAGGCTTTTGAGGAGGTCTTGGCTCTTCTAATCTATGGGTTAGTCCTATTCCCTAATCCATACTCATTCATAGATGTGAATGCTATCAAGATATTTCTCTCTCACAACCCGGTGCCTACCTTGCTCGGAGATATTTTGCACACTCTCCATACTCGTACCATGAAGAGAAGAGGGGTTCTTATGTGTTGCATGCCATTGCTGTCAAGGTGGTTTATTTCTCACCTCCCTAAGTCCGTACTAAAGAATGAAGAAGGTTTGGATTGGTTATAAAGGATAATGTCACTCGCTCACATGGATATTCTCTAGTGTTCCCGAGCTATGGAAAACACTACTGTTATTGACCGCTGCAGGGAGTACCCTAATGTCCCATTACTTGGTATCAGAGGGGGTATAACCTACAATCCTTGTTTAGCTCTGCGACAATTTGGTTACGCTCAAAGAGATGGTCCCCATGAGTTACTTATCGAGGGCATTGTATTCAACTATGAGGATGATGTTCACGAGTATCGCCGGAGGTTCATACGAGCTTAGGCCATGGTAAACAGATCTGGCACTAGGGCTTTGGGGCCAAAGGCTTCCATTCCTATGGAACCTTACCTCCAATGGGTACGAGCTCACACCCAGAAACTTATGATGCCCTATATGGCCACTTTACCAGTGATTGTGGAACCCACTACTGAAGAGGGTATTGCTTACACAGTTCTCTATCCTTATATGCCCACTGATCTTGGAGAATTACAGAGGTCTTGGATTCAGTTGAAGAAGGAGCGGGATACTTACAGGGATCAGTTCTATGCTCATGAGAGGAAGGTTTTAGAGCTCACAAAGCAGCTCCATAAGGAAAAAGGACTCAATGTTTATCTCGGCATAAAGAGGAAGCATCCGTGGGAATTTTGATTTTTTCTAGTTTTAGATTTGTTTTTAATTGTAACGCCTAAAGGCATTTGAACTTTGAGTTCAACTAATAAAATCTTTGTTTTATTTTGGTTCGCAAATTTAAATTTCCCAAAGTCTTTGAAATCATTGCATGCGCATCCCATTCATAACATTGCATGTATAGGTACCATTACAGGTTTCTCATCTTCTTCGTTGTTTATTTTAGCAGAAATGTTTTCTGAACAAAGCATCAATGACCTTCAGGCACAAAACGCCCAATTCCAACAAATGTTCATAAGTCTGGTAAAAGGGCAGGAGGATCTGAAAGCCCTCATCCTGAAAGAGAAAAAGAAAAAGAAGAAGGCTGCCGGTATTCTGAATATGGGAAGAAGGTTTGGAGGGCGGTTGAAGCGAAAAGTCGATCTGACCTCTTCATCCAAAGAAGGGGAGAATCAAGAAGAAGAAACAAGGGAGAAGGATCCCAACCCTGAAGTTTCTGACAATGATACCGACTACAATGATGAGCAGTATCCTCCTGCTGAAGATTGATACAAGCAGTTGGAAGATCGTTTGAGTGCCATGGAAGTCCAGAGGATACCTGGGCTGGACTTCGAAGAATTGGGATTGGTGTTAGGAGTGGTCATCTCGCAGAAGTTCAAAGCTCTAATTTTTGCTAAGTATGATTGGGTGTCCTGCCCAAAACTCCATCTCCGCTCTTATGTCAGAAAGATCCAGCCCCACACTGCTGATAGAAATTTGTGGGTTCATTTCTTTCAAGATAGTCTGTCAGGGACTCAGCTTGAATGGTTTTAGCAACTGGAGGGAGCCAATGTCCGAAATTGGGAAGATCTGGCTGCTGCTTTCTATAAGCAGTATCAATATAATGCCGACCTTGCTCCTACTCGTACTCAACTCCAGAGTATGTCCATGGGTGCAAGTGAAGGCTTTAAAGACTATGCATAAAAATGGAGAGACTTGGCTGGAAGATTTCAACCCCCATTGTCTAATAGGGAGTTGGTTGATATGTTTCTGGAGACGCTATCTGGTCCATTCTTCAATCATTTGATCGGTAGTTCGTCAACTGGTTTCACCGAGATGATTCTGACTGGAGAGAGAATAGAAGCTGGGATTCAGAGCGGTAAGATACAAAAGGATGCCTCTTTGAGCTCAGTAAAGAAGCCTTTTACTGGTAAGAAAGAAGCTAGTGCCATCTACAGCCCGAGGGGCCAAAACAGGGCTGAACATCGTCAGACAGTAAGTGCCGTAATGATACCTAGGCCTGCAGTTGCTCCACAATGCAACAATTAACAAAGGGTGGAAAGACCACAACGGAAGTTTACCCGAATCAATATGACGTTGGCTGAAGTTCTACCTCATCTGCTGAGATCCAACTTGGCGACCTTGAAAGAGGCTCCCAAGAATCCAAATACCACATCTCCCCGATATAATCTAAATGCTCGATGTTCCTATCATTCTGAGAGTCCTGACCACGATACCAATGACTGATGGGCTCTAAGAAATAAGGTACAAGATCTGATCAAAGCCAAAGAAATTGAGTTCGATGCTCCGGAGAAGCCCAATGTCATAACTGCTCCCATGCCTAAGCACGGTCGTGGAGTTAATGCTATTGATATCGACTTGTTTGTGACCTTGGTGGATGAAGTTTCTACTCCTCTCATGACTGTAAAGAAGAATTTGTTGTTGGCCAGTTTATTTCCGGGTTGTGGCGAAGGTTTCCACATGTGTTCATTTCTACCTTTTGATTGCCATTTGCTGAAGTCAGGTGTTCAACGCCTAATGGACAGCAAATAAATTTTGTTCGAGAAAACTTTGGTTCCCGTTGTTCCATCTGAAGACATTTCCATTATAACCATTTCCGCCAATTCTTCTAAGGTCTCCTCGAGAAGACCTGTTAGGATTACATCTGCTCCAAGAATCGCTCCGCTGATAATCACTGTTCCTGGTCTTGTCCCGTATGTCTCAGACAAAGCTGTCCCCTGGAATTATGGTGCCGATGTGTACTATCATGACATCAAACAATATTTGAAAAATGAAGAGGCTGATCCTGATATTGATAACATTTTCGGAACCAGCAAGGTTACCCGAAGTGGAAGGGTCTTCTCTCCCGAGATTTCCCCTAAGACTGCCAACAAGCCTATTGTCATTCCATCTGCTGTTCCTGCTGGTACATCAACTACTACTCCTGTTCTTACTCCAATTATTACCCCTGTCGGTGAATCGTCTGATACCTGCGGCAAAGAAGTTATAGGTGAGCCTGCCCGGACGGAGGTGCCTAGAAAGATTGTTGTGGAAGCCTCTAAGCAAGAGATGGAGGAAATATTGAAAATAATTAAGAAGAGAGACTACAATGTGGTCAAGAAACTGGGGCAGACCCCCTCAAAGATATCCATGTTATCCCTACTGTTGTGCTCCGAGGCCCATGGGAAGGCTTTGATTGCATTCCTCAAAACTGCGCATGTGCCGCAAGAGACTTCAGTTGATCAATTTAAAGATTGTGTGGCCAGCCTGACTGCTGACAATGGGCTGGGTTTTTCAGATGCAGACTTGACACCGAAGGGAAGGAAGCATAATGATGCTCTGCATGTCTCGATTGAATGCAGGGGCACCACTATGGCTCATGTGTTGGTAGATACCGGGTCTTCGTTGAATGTTCTTCCGAATAAGGCGTTGGACCGGTTGGATTGCAAGGGTTTGACTCTAAAGCCTAGTAACATTGTGGTAAGGGCTTTTGATGGGTCGAAGAGAATGGTGCACGGGGAGGTGGACATCCCTGTCAAAGTGGGTTCTCAGACTTTTGGGTCCACCTTCTATGTGATGGACATCAGGCCATCATATTCTTGTTTGTTGGGTCGTCCTTGGATCAATGAGGCCGGGACAGTTACTTCCACACTATACCAAATGCTGAAGTATCCGGTAAAAGGGAAAATTGTCACCGTGCGGGGTGAAGAGGAGTATATGGTGAGCCACCTAAATTCCTTCCGCTACATATAGATGGACGGGGAATTCATAGAAACTCCTTGTCAGAACTTCGAAGAGGTCCCTCAGATCTTGGCATCGACTGAAACTACTACCAGCAGAAAACCTCCTTTGAAGATGGCTTCTCTCAAGGACGCCAGGGCCGTGGTTGAAGAAGGTGGGTGTACCAAGTGGGGTCAGCTCCCTGATTTCACTCACAAAACTGACAAATTTGGTTTGGGCTTTACTACAGGGGCTCAAAGGGCTGTTTGACGCGCTCGGGCTGGAAGACCTCCCCTACACATCAGTAATCGGGGAATTAATTCCATTGAAGACAGCGAGGAAGACTCAGACATTGACAGCTGGATCTATCCAACTACCAATGGTGGACCGAGTAACTGGACGGCTAGGGATTTTATACCATTTTATTTTATTCCGCAGTAATTGTCTTACTTGTTTTGAGATTTGTAATAAACAATTTAAAACTTTACGGCCTTGTGACTTGACCGAGGCACATTGGCTTTGCTTGTGAGGGCTATTATTTGTCATTTCATATATCATTAATAAAGCATTGGACGTTTCTTGCATACAAATTTTTCGCTCTCTGTTTTTTCTTTTCTTTTCTGTTGTCACTTTATCAAAATAGCTATTCTCTTACACACACTCACGTATCATACTGCAGATCCATATCCACTTTGGATCCCATTGATAACAACTCTGCTATTGCCAGTTATGACTTCAAAAATTCGATCAACCAAGCCGAGGACGAGGGTGAGGATGATTGTGATGTGCCTGGAGAACTTGCTAGACTATTACAGCAGGAAGAAAGGGCCATACAACCTCATGAAGAGCCGGTTGAGACAATGAACTTGGGTACTGAGGAAGACAAAAAAGAGGTTAAAATAGGTGCAAATATGGAGCTTAGCGTCAAACAGAGGTTGATACAAATGTTGCACGACTATGTTGAGATCTTCGCCTAGTCCTATGAAGACATGCCTGGTTTAGACACTGACATCGTGGTACATCACTTTCCGACTAAAGAAGACTGTCCTCCGGTTAAACAGAAGGTCTGTCGTATGCGCCCTGAAATGTCAGAGAAGATCAAGGAAGAGGTCATGAAACAGTTAGACGCAGGATTCTTAACTGTCACTTCTTATCCACAGTGGGTTGCTAACGTTGTTCCGGTACCTAAGAAGGACGGTAAGGTACAAATGTGTGTAGATTACAGATATCTGTACAGGGAAAGCCCCAAGGATGACTTCCCACTCCCTCACATTGACGTTATGGTGGACAACACCGCGCAACACAAAATCTTCTCCTTCATAGATGGTTTCTCTGGCTACAACTAGATCAAGATGGCTCCTGAAGACATGGAGAAGACAACCTTCGTTACACAGTGGGGCACCTTCTGCTACAAGGTGATGCCTTTTGGGTTGAAGAATGCCGGGGCAACTTATTAGCGCGCCATGGTCGCTTTGTTCCACGATATGATTCACCATGATATAGAGGTTTATGTTGATGACATGATATCCAGGTCTCAGACTGAGGAAGAGCACCTTGATCATCTCCAAAAGTTGTTCGACAGGTTGAAGATATATAAGCTAAGGTTGAATCTGAATAAGTGTACCTTCGGGGTAAGGTCTGGTAAGCTTCTGGGTTTCATTGTCAGCGACAAAGGCATCCAAGTAGATCCTGCAAAGGTAAAAGCTATACAAGAAATTCCAACTCCCCGTACAGAGAAGGAAGTTAGAAGTTTCTTGGGACGCCTGAATCATATCGCCAGGTTCATTGCACATTTGACTGCTACTTGTGAGCCAATCTTCAAGCTTCTGAAGAAAGATCAAGTGATAAGGTGGAATGATGAATGCCAGACCTCTTTCGGAAGAATCAAAGAATACCTTCAAGAACCACCAACTCTGATGCCTCCAGTTGAAGGAAGACCTTTGATTTTATACTTAACAGTGCTAGACAATTCAATGGGGTGTGTGTTGGGGCAACATGGCGAGTCTGGTCGAAAAGAGAATGCAATATACTACCTTAGAAAAAAGTTTACCGACTGTGAGACACGACACTCATTGCTCGAGAAAACTTGATGCGCTTTGGCGTGGACTGCTCGCCTACTGAGACAGTATATGCTAACTCACACTACCTTGTTGATATCGAAGATGGATCCGATCAAGTACATTTTCGAGAATCCCGCTCTCTCCGGAAGGATAGCAAGGTGGCAAATGATCTTAACTGAGTACGACATACAATATACAACCCAAAAAGCAATCAAGGGAAGTGTATTGGATGATCATTTGACTCATCAGGCCGTGGATGACTACCAGTCAATAAATTTTGAGTTCCCGATGAGAATATTATGTTGGTGACTGACTATGAAGAACCTGGACCGGATGAAGGATCTGAGGAAGGATCCCGATGGTCTATGTATTTTGATGGAGCTTCAAACGCACTGGGTAATGGCATTGGCGCATTAATCATATCTCCCGAGGACTGTCATACTCCTTTCACTTCCCGATTATGTTTCAACTGCACCAACAACATGGCGGAGTATGAAGCGTGCATCATGGGTCTTCGAGCTGCTATTGACCTAAGGATCAAGTTCCTAAGTGTATTCGGGGATTCCGCTTTGGTGATAAGTCAGATCAAAGGTGAGTGGGATACGAAGCACCCGAATCTCATCTCGTACAAAGAGTACGTATTGACATTGCTCCCACACTTTGAGGAAGTAACCTTTGAACATTTCCCTCGAGAGGAGAGCCAGTTAGCGGACGCGCTAGCTACCATGTCTTCTATGTTCAAGGTTAGGTGGGACAATGAAGCTCTCCAAATCACCATTGAGAGGTTGGATGAACCAGCACACTGCTGTGAAATCGATACCGAAGAAGGGGCAGGCAAACCTTAGTTTCATGAGGTGAAAAGGTATCTCGAGGCTCAAGAGTATCCCGAAGGGGCATCTGTCAATGATAAGAAGTTTCTAAGAAGGTTCGCTGCAAAGTTCTTCCTCAGTGATGGAATCCTCTATAAACACAACCATGACTCCACACTACTACGGTGTGTAGACAAGAGTGAAGCAGAGAGGATCATGACAGATCTACATGAAGGCACCTTCGGAACCCATTCTAGTGGACATACCATGGCTAAGAAGATCCTACGGGCAGGATACTACTGGTCCACTATGGAAGCCGATTGTTATCATCACTCTCGAACTTGTCATAAGTGCCAAATCTATGCTGATAAAGTGCATGTGCCTCCGGTCCCCTTAAACGTCTTGACGACTATGTGGCCCTTTGCAATGTGGGGCATCGACATGATCAGAGAGATCAGGCCAACCGCTTCCAATGGACATAGCTTCATCCTAGTAGCCATTGATTACTTCATGAAGTGGGTTGAGGCAGGTTCCTTTGCTACAGTTACTAAGAACGTCGTGGCGCGGTTTATCCGACATAATCTGATCTGTCGATATGGGGTGCCAGAGAGAAAACTGACTGACAATGGTATGAATCTCAACAACACCATGATCACCGAGCTATGTAAACAGTTCAAGATACAACATCATAATTCTTCTCCCTACCGTCCAAAGATGAATGGCGCTGTTGAAGCAGCTAACAAGAATATCAAGAAGATTGTATAGAAGATGACGGTGACATACAAAGACTGGCATGAGATGTTACCATTTGCTCTTCATGGGTACCGTACCTCAGCACAAACGTCGACATGGGCAACACCCTATTCTCTGGTATATGGCATGGAGGCAGTTCTACCCATCAAAGTCCAGATACCCTCTCTCAGGATTATGAAGGATGCGAGTTTGAACAAAGACGTCTGGATCCGAACCTGACTTGATAAGTTAAATCTAATCGATAAAAAAAGGCTTACTGCTATCTTCCATGGTCAGACGTACCAAAAGCAAATTATCAAGGCTTTTAACAAGAAAGTCAGCCGTCAAGAATATCAAGTCAGGGATCTAGTGATCAAATGCATCATACTGCCGCAAGTTGATCCCATAGGAAAATGGACCCCCACGTAGAAGGACCATTTGTGGTTAAGAACATTTTCTCGGGTGGAGCTATGATTCTAACCACCATGGACGGTGACGACCTTCCTCACCCTGTCAATGCAGACATAGTGAAAAGATACTACGCCTAACTAAAAGACCCGCTAGGTTGACTGGCCTAGGAAAAAATAAGGGCTTCCCAGCGAACCAAAAGGGTTCGGGCAAAAGTAAGGGATGAAAATGAAAAATATGTACACCCGATAAGTCGAAAACCCGAAAGGGCGGCTTGGGCAAAAAAGAGTATCCCGGTGGACCGAAAACCCGAAAGGGAGGTCCAGGAAAAAAATTAGGGATATAAAGCGTACCACTATGTCTAATTGGATCATCTTGCGACCAGACTTCGGTATCGACTATCAAGCTCGGATAGCGCCAACCAATCTGATCAACCTTCGGCCAAGAAGCAAAGTGATGAGACGCTTGAAGATATAAAGGCAATAGCGGAGTTGGAACCCAATGGGGTTGTTTCACATAGCTATTTTTCTTTCTTTTACACAAATTGTATAGTTTCTATTTTTCGGTGGCGTTCTCTTACTAGAGCGTCAGCCTCCTTGTACAAAAACGCCTATTACAGGCCAACTTCAAAAAAAGCAATACAAATCATTTTCACAAGAACCTTCGATCTGTTTTTCTTTTTCTGTTTTGTTTTGCAAGAACGTCCAATGACTTATTTTTGATATATGCATTTGAAAATGATTGTTGCTCATAAATATTTACATAAGAAACAAAAGACAATTACTCGTAATTCCAAAAACAGGAAAAAAATGAGAAGTGCCAAACCCGACTGTTACTCTGCCCAGCAGGTACCGGGATAGAGTCAGATTTGAAAGACAATAATTGGTACATACACTCCCCACAAAGTAAAATTATCCAAAAGAATTGATGTCAGCATTCCCGAAACAGGACGTAACCTCCCCAACCAGGGTCCTTCTGAAACCTGACAGCTATATCCCCCAGCCGATTCCCATAATCACGGGCGAGTCAGTAAATTTCATTCCCCAAGAAGAGTTTATTTCTTTAGATACAGAGGCTCAATCCCTGACAGAGTTCATCACTTCAGCGACAAAAATTCACTTCCTAAGTTTGTTCCCTGCAGATTTTATTCTTAAGTAGAATCTCTTCCTGACAGATTTTTCGTAAATCTCCAGCAACAGTCAGGGATTTATTTTCCCAGACACGGGCATACTCCGATAGCATTTTGTGATTACGGTGGGGGAACTGACTTGGGATTTTGCGTTTGTGTTCGCAAATGTTTCGGTTTAGCAAGAGTCGCCACCGACTTTTTATTTTATCCTAAGGAAAGGTCAAAAAGCACAGGAAAGACCTTTGAGATGTTTTCTTGGGTTCGGGGAGTAGATTATAGAAAGGGAAGGTATTAGAACCCTTTCTATCCATGGTTATCCATGGGCTCTTAGTTACTTGCTTAGATCACTTTCTTTGCATTTTTATTGTTTGAAACAGTGCTTTTCAATTGTTTGAAATGGTGCTTTGTGTGTGATTTTTGGAAAATGTTTTGGAAAGAGGCCATTGTTGTGGCAACCTTTGTAATGATTATTGTTTGAATGTATACAAAGGTGTTTTTTTTTTGTCTTTTGAAAAGTTTTCAATGTTTGAAAGTTGAGTTTTGAAATTGTGTTGTGAAGTGTGTTTGAAAATAGCAAGGATGTTTTTGCAAGCTTTTGATCAAGTAACTAAGAGCCATCTACCCTATTTTACTCAAAGATCTTTCTTATGTTTTTAACCCTTTTAACAGTGTTACTTCACCATTGTATTTGGTGAACAACCTTGTGTTAGGATGTTAACGGGACAGGCGCGGGTCATCGTATAGACCATGATTAGCAATGTTGCAAAGTATCTTAGCATTTTTTTTGATGGACTAAGATCATTTTTGTAAGGCAACTTTGAATAGCGTCATCGAGGGACTATGATCTTTTGATTTTGTTTGTTTTACCAAGATACTTTGCATGCGTAACATGGCCATTTTATTTTAGGCAACCGAGTGGAGATACCTTAAGGGGTGTTTGTGTGCAAGTGCGTTTTATTGCATGCAAGAGTTTATCTTGAATTAGGATTTTCTATTTCATTGATTTTATCTTGCCATACATATCCTAATTACTATCATTTATTTGAAAGCAATAAAAGGCGGAAATGTAAAATCCTACGCTATTACAACATTTAGGGGGCGGGGATACACATTTGTACATGGGGTGGTTCAACGAGAAAAATAAATAAGAAAAGAAAATAACAAAGGCAAGATAGAGAGAAAGAGAGAGAGAGCTAGCACGCTGCTGAGAGGAAGTCAGAAGTTCTGACCCAGGCCTGCTGCTAGATTATCAACCTTTTGGTGAAAACGTATGAGTCAGAACTTCTGACTCTGGCACCTGCAAAACAGAAACCTGTTAGTGGGAAGGTCAGAAGTTCTGACCCCCATGCGCTGCAAGACAAAAGTTTGTTAGTGGGGAAGTCAGAAGTTCTGACCCTGCTGGAAATACAATAATTCTTAGAAGTTCTGATGTTATTGACAGCAAAGCAGGCTTCAGATGTGCTAACGTCAAATTCAGCACTTGGCTTCTCCCTGTGCTAGCCAGAACATCTGCATTTTTGTTATTTTCCCACAAAACAGAAAACATGCTTGGGACAACTTCAACAAATGTCAAAGTGTTTTAGGAGACAGAACCAACAAGGTCACAGGCAGGTTCTACATTGATTCACTTCCTACTTAAACATTCGGAGGTATGAAAATCCTCAGAACACAAACAGCGGCAACATGATATTTACATTATGTTTATTGAGCATGCACAGCTGATGATGCTTAGCAGCGTGATGAGAGTCAGCAGGTGCTTACTTGTCTGTTAAAAAAAGTCCGTGAGTGGGAGCTAGCTTTTAGCTCTGATGATGTTCTGGACAGGTTCTTTTTTGAATGGGTGGATGGAGAAGATATGTGTATGTATGGTCAGAGACTGAAAGGGTGTTCTTTAGTCACAAAGTAAACTGGGTATGAAATTTGGAGGTAGGAAGTTCAAAGTTACGAAACACTGGGGATTTTGGCAGAGTTTCACAAAGTTTTCTTCACCAGAATTTCCTGTTTCTTCTAATTTTTTCTGGCTGTTTTTTCTTCACTCTCTTTTGTGATGGACAATGGTGTCCTATTTATAGGCAAGGCTTTGTGGATTTTTTGAATGTTAAAGGCGCCAATATTATGCAGTAGAGGTTCACTTGTTTTTTTGTGGAAAGAAGTTCATGAAAAGTTGTGATGATGGACAGCTTTTCAGCCTAGGCTGGAACAGCAGGCAAGGATTGAGGAGAAGCGACCTCTATAGGTGAAAGGTGGCGTATAGACCCATGCCTAAACCTACATAAAGGTGTTTACCAAGCCACACGTGGAGAGACTCCTTGGATGAATGTTCAGGAGTGGTTGTGAGCATTAATGAGCATTAAATGGTGATGAGATTTTTCAAATCAGAAATCTTGTAATAGGGGATTTTGCATCATTACCTGAGCCAGCAGTTCTGCTTCATCATAAAACAACGCAGCCAAGCTCTGATCTTGGCCTCCTGTTGTCTCAGCAAATTCTGAGGATTCTCCTGACTTTCTAGCATGTTCCTTGGATTTGCTTCTGGAGATCCCGGACTTTAGAGATTATGTGTCAGTGTAACACCCACTCTTCTGACCCCCATCATCTTCTGATTCCAGCATGTTCCGAAGGAGCCTTCAGGCTTCTTTGCTTTCTTTGCATTCCTCCAGCAAATTCTGGCTGAACTTGCGTAATTGCTGAAAAAGCCATGTTCTGTTTGAAGATTACATGTTGAACCACGTTTACAACCTCTAATTGAGTTGGTGTAGTTGCTGAAGGGCCACCTTCTGACTGAATGTTATGCGTTGAGCCAAGCTTGCAACTTCTGACCGTTTCTGTCTGGAGGTTGGTTCAGAAGTTCTGAAGTGCTATTTTTCTTAAATACTTTAGAAAAATTCTAAGTATTTAGAATTTAACTTTTTCAAGGTAAAATTTGACTTTTGAGTTTGCAGATGATCACTTTGCTCTTGTAAATGGTTTGCTTGAAAAGAATGATAATTCAGGGCTTGGATTCGTTTAAGAAAAAACTCTGAGAATCCAGGATGATTTACTGAAGAATGAGAGGGCAAATTTTGGGGTACAACAGCTGCCCCTGTTCAATCTTCTTGAACCTGAAGAGTTAGATTGGCAAGTTTGCCTTTCACGACTTGAAGGTAAAAGAGGATTGGACACTAGAGTGCCCGTAAATTTGCACCCGTCCAAAACATAGGTGCAGGAATGGGCTTAAAGATGCCATTTGGAGATGGTAAAATCTTGCTGGAGATGGGCTTAAAGATGCCATCCAAGAATCTTTGTTGAATTGCAATGCTGTAGGTTAGAAGAATGAGTATCAACATGGTATTCGTGTCTAGAATGCCATTGACCTGTATCTGGGAACTGAGTTTGTATGATCAAAAGAATGGCGTTCGTGTCTGGGGCGTATCTGAGACTGTAACTAGAGTTGAGATCTGTATGAGTAGCAGAATGACTTCCGTGTCTGGAGTGTATCTGGACTGTAACTGGAGTTGAGATCTGTATGAGTAGCAGAATGACTTCCGTGTCTGGAGTGTATCTGGAACTGTAACTGGAGTTGAGATCTGTATGAGTAGCAGAATGACTTCCGTGTCTGGAGTGTATCTGGACTGTAATTGGGGAAAATCAAACTGCTGGTGTAAAGGCCAGAATGGCATCCGTGTTTGGAGCATATTCGAACTTGAAGTTGATAGTTGAATCTGAATGAGAGATAGAATGGCCGCCGTGTCTGGAGCATATCTAGTCTGTATCGGATTGCTGAAGTCTGAATGAGTAGTAGAATGACCGCCGTGTCTGGGGTGTATCCGTACTATATTTTGACTTTGAAATTCTGAATAAGTAATAGAATAACCTCCGTATCTGGGGTGTATCCATACTGTATCTGAATAATTGTTAACGATAGCTTTTTAATTTTATCCTGAAAGGGTAAAATGTTAGCTAAAACACAAAGTTATGTGGCATGATATGTATGATGCTATGAACGGTATTTCATCAATGTTTATGATATATGAATGTAATGGTTATGCATGCAGGCTGAGTAGCCGTTTTGTTTAGGAAGATAAAATCCGGATAGCTGGAGATAATGAATTCTTTGACTGCTGCCGGGGAAAATAAATCCTTGTCCGCTGCTGAGGATTTGGAGAGGAGAAACCCTTGCTGACTGCTTTGGGGGATAAGGAAAACTTTGAAAAATCTCTACTGGGGAGTTAAAACCTGGGAGACTTCTGCTGGAGAAAATGAGACTGAGAATCTTCAATCTATTGAGAAAGGACTCTGTGGGGAGAATGTTTACTCGATTGGTGAAATAAGGAGCTTTGGGTTGTATGCCAAACTACTGGTGGAATTATCCTAGCTGTAGGGGAAGTCGGGGGATCTTGATCAGTTGGGATTTCGACTTTGCTGGGGAATGAGGTTTAGACTGTACTGGCTCTGTCGCGGATCTTGAAGCTTAACTTTGCTGGGGAAATGTACTCCATATTTCAGCTTGGTTGCGGATCTGAATGATATGTTGCGGGGGATTTTTTCTGGAATGTCATAAGGATTTCTCCCTACACCTTCAACCTATCACTAATTATCCCTTTTTTCGTTTCATTTGTAAGCAGTGATTTCGTTCAAATGCATATGCCCATTTAACAAAACATTGGATGTTTTTCAAATAAAACATCAGTGCAAAAAGAAAAGAAAGGCAAGCTAATTTCTGTATTTTGAAGCATATTTGTATTTAACTTTCGTGAGTATCTTTATACAAAGGAGACAGACATCCTGGTAAGAGAATGTTATCACAAAAATTGGAAAATTTATACAAAAGAAAGATGGCTATGTGTAATAATTCCATGGGATTCCCATTCTGCTATAGCCTTCACAATTCTGAATATTTTGTCCATCTGCTGCTTCGTCCGTCGATGACTGGATTGATCAGAGGCTTGGAGTTTGTCTGGTGAAGAGATTGTTCTTTAAAATGATCCTACGAGACATGGTCATACGCTTTAATTCCCTAACTTTTGCCTGGACCGCCCTTTCGGGTTTTCGATCCACCGGGAAACCCTTTTTTGCCCAAGTCGCCCTTTCGGGTTTTCAACTTTCCGGGTGTACAGATTTTTTTGTTTTATCCCTAATTTTTGCCTGAACCTCCCTTTCGGGTTTTCGGTTCACCGGGATACCCATTTTTTCCCAAGTCGCCCTTTCGGGTTTTCAACTTGTCGGGTCGTTTTATGCGTAGTAACTTTTGACTATGTCTGCGTTCGCAGGGTGCGGCAAGTCATTGCCGTCCATGGTGGTAAGAATCATTGCTCCACCAGAGAATATGCTCTTGATTACAAATGGTCCTTCGTAAGTAGGATTCCACTTGCCCCTGGGATCACTTTGCGGTAAGATGATTCGCTTGATTACAAGATCTCCGACTTGATATGTCTGACGCCTGACTTTCTTGTTGAAAGCCTTGATCATGCGTTTTTGATACGCCTGACCATGACAAATAGCAGTAAGCCGCTTCTCGTTGATCAAATTAAGTTTATCAAGCCGGGTCTGAATCCAATCGTCTTCACTTAAACCAGCGTCTTTCATAATCCTTAAGGAAGGAATCTGAACTTCCATGGGTAGGACAACCTCTGTGCCATATACTAAAGAAAATGGGGTTGCCCCTGTTGAAGTACGAGCCGTGGTACGATATCCATGCAGAGCAAACAATAACATCTCATGCCAGTCTTTGTAGGTGACCGTCATCTTTTGAATGATCTTCTTAATATTTTTGTTCACGGATTCAACAACACCGTTCATCTTCGGCCGATAGGGAGATGAATTGTGATGATAAATCTTGAACTGTTCGCATAGAGCGGTGATCATAGTGTTGTTCAAATTTGTACCGTTGTCTGTGATGATTCTGTCAGGGATACCATACCAGCATATGAGGTTCTGTTTAATGAAACGAGCAACCACATTCTTTGTAACAGAGGCATAGGAAGCTGCCTCGACCCATTTGGTGAAGTAATCAATAACCACCAAGATGAAGCGATGCCCATTGGATGCCGTGGGTTTGATCTCTCCAATCATGTCAATGCCCCACATTGCGAATGGCCAAGGAGCTGTCAGAACGTTGAGGGGAACAGGAGGAATATGTACCTTGTCGGCGTAGACTTGGCATTTGTGGCAGGTGCGGGAATGTTGATGACAATCAGCTTCCATGGTAGACCAGTAGTAGACTTCCCTTAGAATCTTCTTAGCCATTGTATGTCTTCTCAAGTGGGTGCCAAATGTGCCGCTGTGTATATCGGTCATGATTAACTCTGCTTCAACCTTGTCCACACAACAAAGTAGAACACAATCATGACTGCGTTTATAAAGGATGCCATTGCTCAGGAAGAACTTGGCAGCAAATCTCCTTAAGAACTTTTTGTCATTGACGGAAGCTCCTTCAGGATACTCTCTGGTCTGGAGATACCTTTTGATTTCGTGAAACCAGGGTTGTTCCACCACTTCTTCGGTATTAATCTCATGACAGTGCGCAGGTTCGTCCATTCGCTCGATGGTAATTTGGGGAGCCTCATTATCCTAGTTGAGTTTAAACATGGAAGACATTGTAGCCAGAGCATCGGCTAATTGATTTTCTTCTCGCGGGAAATGCTCGAAGGCAATCTGCTAGAAATGAGGCAACAATGTCAAGACATGTTCTTTGTATGGGATAAGATTAGGATGTTTAGTGTCCCACTCTCCTTTGACTTGACTGATAACCAAAGCCGAGTCCCCAAATACGACCAAAGATTTGATTCCCAAGTCTATAGCAGCTTTGAGACCAAAGATGCAAGCTTCATATCCAGCCATGTTGTTGGTACAGCTGAAGCAGAGTCGGGCAGTGAAGGGTGTATGGAAACCGTCTGGAGAAATGAGTACCGCGCCGATACCGTTGCCAAGTGCATTTGAAGCACCATCAAAGTATAGGGTCCATCGGGATCCTTGTGCAGGTCCGTCATACGGTCTGTTTCCTTTAATGTTGTCCAATGTCATGATTTCCTCGTCAGGGAAGTCGAATCTCATAGGCTAATAATCTTCGACGGCTTGATAAGCTATATGGTCAGCTAGTACACTCCCCTTTATAGCCTTTTGGGTGGTACACTAGATATCATACTCAGTCAGGATCATTTGCCATCTAGCGATTCTTCCAGATAAAGCAGTCTTCTCGAAGATATACTTGATCGAATCCATTTTGGAAATCAACAAAGTGGTATGAGTCAACATATACTGCCTTAGTCGGCGAGCAGCCCATACCAAAGCGCAACAAGTTTTCTCGAGCAGTGAGTAGCGATTCTCACAGTCGGTAAACTTTTTGCTAAGGTAATAAATGGCATGCTCTTTTTGACCAGACTCGTCATGTTGGCCCAGCACGCACCCCATCGAGTTATCCAAAACAGTCAGATACTTGATCAACGACCTTCCTTCGACGGGTGGCATCAGAATAGGAGGTTCCAATAAGTACTCCTTGATCTTATCAAAAGCAACTTCATAGTCATCGTTCCATTCAACTACCTGATCTTTCTTCAACAGTTTGAAAATTGGCTCACAGGTAGATGTCAGATGAGAGATGAACCTCGCGATATAGTTCAAGCGTCCCAAGAATCCTCTAACCTCCTTTTCAGTACGGGGAGCAGGCATTTCTTGTATAGCCTTCACTTTAGCAGGATCAACCTCAATACCTTTGTTGCTGACAATAAATCCCAAGAGCTTACCAGACCTAACTCCAAAAGTGCACTTGCTTGGATTCAGTCTGAGTTTATACTCCTTCAACCTGGAAAACAGCTTTTGCAAATGTTCAAGGTGTTCTTCTTCTGTCCGTGATCGAGCTATCATGTCGTCTACGTAAACTTCGATCTCATGATGTATCATATCATGAAACAAAGCCACCATGGCGCGTTGATAGGCTGCCCCTGCGTTCTTCAGTCCGAACGACATCACTTTGTAGCAGAAGGTACCCCATTGTGTAACAAAGGTAGTTTTCTCCATGTCTTCGGGGGCCATTTTGATCTGGTTGTAACCCGAGAATCTGTCCATGAAATAAAAAACCTTGTGTTGAGCTATGTTGTCAACCAAGATGTCGATATGTGGCAGCGGAAAATCATCTTTGGGGATAGCCCTGTTCAAATCCCGATAGTCCACACACATTCTGACCTTGCCATCTTTTTTGGGTACGGGCACAATGTTAGCAACCCATTGTGTATAGGTTATAACAGCCAGAAAGCCAACATTGAATTGCTTCATTACTTCAGCCTTAATCTTCTCAGACATGTCAGGTCTCATTCGGCGAACTTTTTGCTTGATCGGTGGACAATCCTCTCTAGTAGGGAGACGGTGAACCACGATATCAGTGTCTAACCCTGGCATGTCTTCATAAGACAAGGCGGAGATTTCAACATTTTCGTTCAACAACTGTACCAAGCGCTCCTTGACACTTGGTTCCAGGTTGGCACCCACTTTTACTTCCTTCCTGTCTTCCTCTGTCCCTAAGTTGATGGTTTCTAACAACTCTTCATGAGGCAACATGGCCCTGTCCTCTTGTTGTAGAAGTCTGGCTAGCTCTCCCGGCACTTCACAATCTTCATCAACTTCGTACTCAACTTGATTGACCAAATCTTCAGAGTTGTCGAAAGCTACAGCAGAATAGTCACCCATGGAATCCAGAGTGGACGGGTACCTGCATTTGTGAGTGTGGGTGTGTGTAAGGGATAACCATCCTTAAACAAACAAAAATGCAAAAGGAAAGAAAATGAACACAACAGTTTATAGATGAAAAACGTCCAATGATTCATTAAAACATGGCATATGGTTATGAAGAGAATCAAGCCCTTACAAATGGACCTACACGCCCCGGGAAAGGCATGAGGTGAAAATAGTGCGAATTGTTTTAGTTATTACAGACCATAAATGGGAAATTGTTTCAAAGATAAAATTACTGGTTGATAAAGGTGATAGGGACAAAATCCTTTGTTTCCCAATTGCTCAAACCCCCTTCGACAGTCGGAAAGATCCAATCTTCAAAGTGGCTCTCCTCATCTTCATCTTCTACAACATTGATTCTGTGGTGCGAGATCTTGACAGGTGGTCCTCCGACCTTAGAGCGGCGCATAACCTTTTGTCCTGCAGCAGTAAACCCTAAACCAAACTTGTCCGTCTTATGGGGAAAGTCAGGCAATTGTCCCCATACTGTGCTCTTCCCCTCTTTAACCACAACCTCTGCGTCCTTGAGAGATGCCATCCTAGCCACATGCTTGGGAATGATAGGTATCTCAACCACTGTCTTCGCAACTGCTACCTCGGGAGAAACTTCCTCAAAATGTTGGAAAGGCGTTTTGATGAACTCGCCATCCACTTCCACATATCGAAAGGAATTGAGATGACTGATCATGTACTCTTCCTCACCATGCACAATTATGATTTTACCCTTAACAGGATATTTTAGCATTTGATGCAAAGAGGAGGTAACTGCCCCGGCATAATGGATCCACGGTCTTCCTAGAAAACATGAGTATGGCGGATGGATGCCCATTACATAGAAGGTGGAGTTGAACACCTCGGTGCCTACCTTGATGGGAATATCGACCTCTCCATGCACCATCCTTTTAGACCTGTCAAAGGCCCTGACAATAATATTACTTGGTTTCAGCTCCAAACCTTCGTAATCCAACCGGTCTAGAGCTTTCTTAGGCAGCACATTTAGGGAAGAACCAGTATCCACCAAGACATGGGCGAGAGTAGTTCCCCGACATTCAACTGAAACATGTAATGCATCATTGTGCTTCCTTCCTTTGGGAGTTAAGTCAGCGTCGGAAAAACCCAGGCCATTGTCAGCAGTAAGACTGGCCACACAATCCTGAAATTGGTCAGCCGAAGTCTCTTGGGGCACATGTGCTGTCTTCAAGAACTTAATCAAGGCCTTAGCAAGGGCCTCTGAACAGAGCAGGAGAGCTAACATTGAAATTTTAGAGGGGGTCTGCCCCAGTTGTTCTACAACGTCGTAGTCACTTTTTCGGATTATTTTTAGGATTTCATCCATCTCCTTCTGAGTGGTTTCGGGGATAACCACAGCATGAGCCTTCGTCCTGACAGGCATTTCCAGTATCCCCTTACCCTTGTTGGTATTATCAGCAGACGGTCTTTCTTCGGGAGTAACCACTTTTTCAAACACCGGGCCTTGCACAGAGGGTCCAACAGGTGCAGAAGCTTTTAAGGGTCTGAAAACTTCCCGAGGGGGAGCAATCTCAGGAGAAAAGATCCGGCCACTGCGGGTTATCTTGCTTGCACCCACGATGTTCCCTATACCAGGGTCTTCTTCAGAAATCTCTTGGACTGTTTCGATTTGTTTGATGCCGTGGTAGAAGATTTCTCCCCCATAGTTCCACGGTATCATTTTGCTTGATTGGTACGGGACAAGTCCCGGCATGGTGATCTTGAGAGGTATACATTCGGAGTTGGGTGTAATCCTGACAGGCCTTTTGCAAGCCTTGGGAGGATTGTCGGAAATGGTTATGATAGCAATATCGTTGGTTGAAATATCACAAGTATCAGGAGTAATTGAATTGAAAGTGTTAACAGGGGTTTTCTGGAAAAGTATTTCTTGAGTATCCATCAGGCGTTGGACACCCGACTTCAACATTGGACAATCATCTTGAATGTTCAAACAAAAATAACAGTCTTTATCACAACCAGGAAAGATCCCGGCTCTCAACAAATTTTCTTTAATCACAAACAATGGGGTCAACAGATTGGCAATATTAGTAACATGGAGGTCTTCCAAAATGGCGTGCACGTTGTGGCCGTGCTTGGGCATGGGAGCGGATATAACATTGGGTTTCTCAGGAGCGTCAAATTCAACCTCTTTAGCGTCAATTAAGTCCTGAATTTTGTTCTTGAGTGCCCAGCAATTATTTGTATCGTGCCCCGCACTGTCGGAATGGTAAGCACACTTGGCGTTGGAGTGATAGTATGGAGAGGAAGTGTTAGGGTTTTTTGGTGCCTCTTTTAAGCCAGTTAGATTCAGCTTCAACAAATGGGGAAGAACCTGTGCGGGCGTCATATTGATGCGGGTGAACTACCGTTGTGGCCGTTCTACCCGTTGTTGATTAGGTATCGACTGATTGTTACGAGGTTGATCATTTGACGAATTTTGAATCATCACGGCCCCTACATTCGGCCGGCGCTCAGTTCTTCCCAATCCCTTCTGAGAATACACAGCAGATGCTTCCTTCTTGGCTAGAAAAGGTTTTTTAACAGATGTGGATGCAGAGGCATCCTTTTGAATCTTTCCACTTTTAATACAGGCTTCCACCCTTTCGCTAGTCAAAATCAATTCAGTAAATCCCGCATAAGAGCTCCTGATTAGATGGTTGAAGAAAGGACCAGATAGGGTCCCCAGAAACATGTCAACTAATTCTCTATCTGATAGCCGCGGCTGCACCCTTCCATCCAGATCACGCCACTTCTGGGCGTACTCCTTAAACCCTTCATTCGAAGCCATCCCCATACTTTGTAGCTGAGTACGGGTAGGCGCCAAATCAGCGTTGTACTGATACTGACGATAAAAAGCAGCTGCCAAGTCTTCCCAATTGTGAACTTCTGATCTCTTGAGCTGATAAAACCAATCTAACTGAGTGCCAGACAAGCTGTCTTGGAAAAAGTGTACCCAGAGGTCTTTATTGGATGAATGAGGTTGGATGTTTCTAACATACGACCTCAAGTGCATCTTAGGGCAAGATAGACCGTTGTACTTGGAAAATATTGGCACTTTGAACTTGGGAGGGATTACAATCCCAGCTACCAACCCCAGTTCCTCAAAATCCAATCCGGGCACCCTCTGCAACTCCATAGCTGCCAATCTATCTTCAAGGTTCTTATATTTGTCATCTGCTGGTGGGTATTGTTGTTCTGAAGAGTCTTCGTCTTCTGCCTCTTCCTCCTCCTCCATCTCAGACTCAGAAGGTACAGTAACTCCTTTCCCCTTGCCAATCCCTTCTTCAGACGTTGAAGGGAACTCAAGAGTCCTTCTAGCATCACCCTCAAATCTTCTCCCGAAAGTGGCTACCCCCGGTCTGTTTTTCTTTTTCTTATCTTTATTCTTCTCTAGCAGAGCTTTGAGATCCTCTTGACCCTTTGCCAAGGTCATGAGGAGTTGCTGAAATTACGAATTTTGTGCATGTAGATCTTTTACTGTTTGCTCCAAATCCATCTTGCTGAAATAAACAGCAGAAAGATAAGGAAACCTGGCTTGAAGACCTGTTTATGCATATGATGAATGGTATGTTATTCATGTAATGCATTCAAGGGTTCAAAAATTCAACTTTGTTGTAAACAAAAAGAACGCACGTCATATTAAGAAGAGATTGTTAGTACATAAATGCCCCATGGGCGAAATATTACAAAATTCTTAATGTAAAAAGACATTGCGCATCCTCTTTGGTGAGATGTAAGTGTTGAGAGTTTCCTCCTCGTGAAGTCGGCGGGTGAGCTCTAAAACCTTTTTCTCACTGGCATAGAAGCTGGCTTCAAAAGTATCCCGTTCTTCTTTGAGTTGGATCCAACTCTTTTGCATTTCCTCCTATGATGTTGGCATGTCAGGATGTAGGATGGTGTATGGAACCTCTCCTTCCTTAACAGGCTCTTTGATCAAGGGGAGAACGTGAGGATATGGCATCATAAGATTCTGGGAGCGGGTTCGTACCCACTTGAGGTAAGGCTCAAGGGGGATGGAATTCTTGTGCCCCAGTGTCTTACTATCCACCTTGTTAGGCATCCTCCAAGCTCTGATGAACCTTTGGCGAAGTCCTTGTGCGTCGTTGTCGAAGTCAAAAACTAAGTCAGGAATCCGCATGTCATGAGGGCCATCCCTCCGAGCATATCCAAATTGTCTCAAAGCTAGACAAGGGTTGTAGGTAATGCCTCCCCTAATGCCAAGTAATGGGACATTAGGAAATTCACCACAACGATCAATGATGATGACATTTTCTCTGGACTGAGAACACCAATGTACATCGGAATGTGTGAGGGTCATCAACCGTTGTGACCATCTTAAACCCTGCTCATTCTTCAAAATTCATTGTGGAAGGTGAGAAATAAACCACCTTGCTAGGAGAGGAGTACAGCACATGAGAACACCTCTTTTCCTCATTGTTCGTGTGTAAAATGAGTGTAGGATGTCCCCAAGCAATGTAGGTATAGGATTATTGGATATGAAAATATTGACAGCATTCACATCTATAAGTTGGTCAGGGTTTGGGAACAAGACCAATCCATAGATAAGGAGTGCCACAATCTCTTCAAAGGCTTGTAGATCGAGAGAATTCCAACATTCTTGTGCCTTTTCAAACAAAAACTTTTCCAAGAGTCCCTTGACACCACTTCTGGTTTCCCAATGCCCCTTGATGTTAGATGGTTGCAAGTGTAATGCTTGAGCAACATCTTCGGGTTTTGGTTCTTTTTCCGTACCGTTGTAGAGTAGTTGATTAAGAATAGGAATTCTCAGGAGTTGAGAAAATTCCTCCAAAGTAGGCACCAATTGGTAATCAGGGAATGTAAAACAGTGGTGTAGAGGGTCAAAGAACTGGAAGAGAACTTTCACCATGTCTTCTTCAATGCTGGTGTTGACTAAACTGAGGAGTCTACCATGTCTTTCACTGAAGAGAGAATTCTCTGGAATCCTGGATGTAAGCTCCTTGAGTTGAGGAGGGATCCTTACAAGGTTGACTTGAATTGTTTTCCTGCAAAGAGATTCCATGACCTACAAAACAAGAACAAAGATGAAGATCCAAACCCTTGAAATGGTTAGTGGATGCATATGATGCTTTATGATGTTCATGATGTATGCATAAACACATGTACAAGCAAGTCACATAAAACCCTAGTTTCAGGCTTGCATGAAGTTTCATAGGTAAGTACCCTCTTGGGTTTAGTTGACTCAAAACCTGTCCTATAAATAGTAACCGGGTTCTAAGGAGCTCAATATCCTTGGATTGTTTTCTATGTTCATTGTTTTGGTTTAGCCACTTAACTAGCGACCAAAGTATTCCAAGAAAACAACCCTCAATGAGTGTAGTATCGAGTATCTACCAACTTCGGACTGCACCAAAGCCGGTCATCTCACTACCCCTAATAAAAGGCCAAGATGGTCAAGTAAGGTTCTAGTTCATTAGTGCTTAATGACATCACTCAGCGGCCCCGTATTCTCTTTGATTGACTCAAAGGCTACCGGTACTCACAAATATGTCGCACTAATATAGCTATTGCTTCAACCGTGTCGGTATACCCCGCACAGTTTCCACAACGTATTGCTATCTATGAATGTTTCTCAAATCCGGGTGGAGGATTTCAAGCCCAAAGAAAAGAACCAAAATGTAAAGCAATCAAAGCAAACAATAATCATGCAAAGGGTGATCTAAGCCCTAAGGTTACTCCACTTTTAAAGAATTGTCCCCAGCAGAGTCGCCAGTTCTGTGATTACGGTGGGGGAACTGACTTGAGATTTTGCGTTTGTGTTCGCAAATGTTTCGGTTTAGCAAGAGTCGCCACCGACTTTTTATTTTATCCTAAGGAAAGGTCAAAAAGCACAGGAAAGACCTTTGAGATGTTTTCTTGGGTTCGGGGAGTAGATTATAGAAAGGGAAGGTATTAACACCCTTTCTATCCATGGTTATCCATGGGCCCTTAGTTACTTGCTTAGATCACTTGCTTTGCATTTTTATTGTTTGAAACGGTGCTTTTCAATTGTTTGAAATGGTGCTTTGTGTGTGATTTTTGGAAAATGTTTTGGAAAGAGGCCATCGTTGTGGCAACCTTTGTAATGATTCTTGTTTGAATGTATACAAAGGTGTTTTTTTTTGTCTTTTGAAAAGTTTTCAATGTTTGAAAGTTGAGTTTTGAAATTGTGTTGTGAAGTGTGTTTGAAAATAGCAAGGATGTTTTTGCAAGCTTTTGATCAAGTAACTAAGAGCCATCTACCCTATTTTACTCAAAGATCTTTCTTATGTTTTTAACCCTTTTAACAGTGTTACTTCACCATTGTATTTGGTGAACAACCTTGCGTTAGGATGTTAACGGGACAGGCGCGGGTCATCGTATAGACCATGATTAGCAATGTTGTAAAGTATCTTAGCATTTTTTTAGGGACTAAGATCATTTTTTGTAAGGCAACTTTGAATAGCGTCATCGAGGGACTATGATCTTTTGATTTTGTTTGTTTTACCAAGATACTTTGCATGCGTAACATGGCCATTTTATTTTAGGCAACCGAGTGGAGATACCTTAAGGGGTGTTTGTGTGCAAGTGCGTTTTATTGCATGCAAGAGTTTATCTTGAATTAGGATTTTCTATTTCATTGATTTTATCTTGCCATACATATCCTAATTACTAGCATTTATTTGAAAGCAATAAAAGGTGGAAATGTAAAATCCTACGCTATTACAGCATTTAGGGGGTGGGGATACACATTTGTACATGGGGTGGTTCAACGAGAAAAATAGATAAGAAAAGAAAATAACAAAGGCAAGATAGAGAGAAAGAGAGAGAGAGCTAGTGCGCTGCTGAGAGGAAGTCAGAAGTTCTGACCCAGGTCTGCTTCCAGATTATCAACCTTTTGGTGAAAATGTATGAGTCGGAACTTCTGACTCTGGCACCTGTAAAACAGAAACCTGTTAGTGGGAAGGTCAGAAGTTCTGACCCCCATGCGCTGCAAGACAAAAGTTTGTTAGTGGGGAAGTCAGAAGTTCTGACCCTGCTGGAAATATAATAATTCTCAAAAGTTCTGATGTTATTGACAGCAAAGCAGGCTTCAGATGTGCTAACGTCAAATTCAGCACTTGGCTTCTCCCTGTGCTCTCCAGAACATCTGCATTTTTGTTATTTTTCCATAAAACAGAAAACATGCTTGGGACAACTTCAGCAAATGTCAAAGTGTTTTAGGAGACAGAACCAACAAGGTCACAGGCAGGTTCTACATTGATTCACTTCCTACTTAAACATTCTGAGGTATGAAAATCCTCAGAACACAAACAGCGGCAACATGATATTTACATTATGTTTATTGAGCATGCACAGCTGATGATGCTTAGCAGCGTGATGAGAGTAAGCAGGTGCTTACCTGTCTGTTAAAAAAAAGTCTGTGAGTGGGAGCTAGCTTTTAGCTCTGATGATGTTCTGGACAGGTTCTTTTATGAATGAGTGGATGGAGAAGATATGTGTATGTATGGTCAGAGACTAAAATGGTGTTATTTAGTCACAAAGTAAACTGGGTATGAAATTTGGAGGTAGGAAGTTCAAAGTTACGAAAGACTTGGGATTTTTGCAGAGTTTCACAAAGTTTTCTTCACCAGAATTTCCTGTTTCTTCTAATTTTTTCTGAATGTTTTTTCTTCACTCTCTTTTGTGATGGACAATGGTGTCCTATTTATAGGCAAGGCTTTGTGGGTTTTTTGAACGTTAAAGGCGCCAATATTATGCAGTAGAGGTTCACTTGTTTTTTTTTGAAAGAAGTTCATGAAAAGTTGTGATGATGGACAACTTTTCAGCCTAGGCTGGAACAGCAGGCAAGGATTGAGGAGAAGCGACCTCTATAGGTGAAAGGTGGCGTATAGACCCATGCCTAAACCTACATAAAGGTGTTTACCAAGCCACACGTGGAGAGACTCCTTGGATGAATGTTCAGGAGTGGTTGTGAGCATTAATGAGCATTAAATGGTGATGAGATTTTTCAAATCAGAAATCTTGTAATAGGGGATTTTGCATCATTACCTGAGCCAGCAGTTCTGCTTCATCATAAAACAACGCAGCCAAGCTCTGATCTTGGCCTCCTGTTGTCTCAGCAAATTCTGAGGATTCTCCTGACTTTCTAGCATGTTCCTTGGATTTGCTTCTGGAGATCCCGGACTTTAGAGATTATGTGTCAGTGTAACACCCACTCTTCTGACCCCCTTCATCTTCTGATTCCAGCATGTTCCGAAGGAGCCTTCAGGCTTCTTTGCTTTCTTTGCATTCCTCCAGCAAATTCTGGCCGAACTTGCGTAACTGCTGAAAAAGCCATGTTCTGTTTGAAGATTACGTGTTGAACCACGTTTACAACCTCTAACTGAGTTGGTGTAGCTGCTGAAGGGCCACCTTCTGACTGAATGTTATGCGTTGAGCCAAGCTTGCAACTTCTGACAGTTTCTGTCTGGAGGTTGGTTCAGAAGTTCTGAAGTGCTATTTTTCTTGAATACTTTAGAAAAATTCTAAGTATTTAGAATTTAACTTTTTCAAGGTAAAATTTGACTTTTGAGTTTGCAGATGATCACTTTGCTCTTGTAAATGGTTTGCTTGAAAAGAATGATAATTCAGGGCTTGGATTCGTTTAAGAAAAAACTCTGAGAATCCAGGATGATTTACTGAAGAATGAGAGGGCAAATTTTGGGGTACAACACATTTCATGTACATACATCATGACATACACATACATATCATATACAGCATAATCTCATTTATTTTGAGAACATCATCTCACCCCGCATTTCATGCATCGCATATAACTAACCCTGATATCTTTTCAGGAAAAGATGATTAGCTTCAACAAATCCATCAGTTATACATATGACATCTACAGAAGACTAATGGAAATTCAGTTCCCTAAACCAAACGGGTCAACTAATCTACACCATCCCTTTGAAGTAACCCTACGACCCAGGTTTCTTCCCACAAGCCCTACCATCCAAGCTTTCATTTCGAAGTAACCCTACGACCCGGGTTCCTTCTCACGGCCCTACTATCCAGGCTTTCATTTCAAAGTAACCCTACTATCCAGGTTCCTTCTCACAGCCCTACTATCCAGGCTTTCATTTCGAAGTAACCATATGATCCAGGTTCCTTCTCACGACCCTACTATCCAGGCTTTCATTCCGAAGTAACCCTACGACCCAGGTTCCTTCTCACAACCCAACTAATCTACACTTTCATTTTGAAGTAACCCTACTTTCCAGGTTCCTTCTCACAGCCCTATATCCAGGCTTTCATTTCGAAGTAACCCTACGACCCAGGTTCCTTCTCACAGCCCTACTATCAAGGCTTTCATTTCGAAGTAACCCCACGACCCAGGTTCCTTCTCATAGCCCTACTATCCAGGCTTTCATTTCAAAGTAACCCTACTATCCAGGTTTTCATTTCGAAGTAACCCTACTGTCCAAGTTCCTTCTCACAGTCCTACTATCCAGGCTTTCATTTCGAAGTAACTCTACTATCCAGGTTCTTTCTCATAACCTTACCATCCAGGTTTCTTCTCTCTTATCTCCAGACAACAGTTCACAACACTGTAAGACCTAGACCTGATCAAACACGATTGATTTCGCATTTCCCAAGTAAGTCGCTGTGCAGCCTGTACCCTGACCAGATATGCAGTTCACTTCCGCTGCCTCAAGTAGGAGTTATCTCCCTAGTAGAGTAACAGACAACTGAAGCTCCTAAAATTCTATTTCTCCCAAGACAGGTACCAACATTCCTCAGCAGATTCCTCCTCAACGACAGGAACAAGAATTCTCATCAAAGGAATATCTCAGGAAATCAACACCCTCTAGATGGCATCTTTAAGTCCATCCCCGACGATTCTCCGTCACATCCTGGATGGCATCTTTAAGCCCATCCCCGATGATTCTCCGTCACATCTTCTCCAAATGGCATCTGTAAGTCCATTCCCGACATCATCAAATCAAGTGTCACTTCATACGAGTGCAAATTTCTGGGCACTCTAGTGTTCAATCATCTTCCACCTTCAGATCACGAAAGGTAGACAAGCCAATCTACATCCTCAGGTTTAAGAAGATTGAACAGGGGCAGCTGTTGTACCCCAAAATTTTCCCTCTCATTTTACTCAAAACATACTCCTAGAGATCCTCAATTTGCTTAAGGTTGCCCAAGAGTTGACCAGACAAACTCTCTTCTAAGGAAATGTATCTTAAACTAGAGTTTCCATTTTCATCAATATGGGTGAAATCCAAAGACCTCATATGCTCCCCATGGTCCTAATATATTCTCAAGACCCTCCATGTCAAATTTCAAACCTTGCACAAGAAGTTTGCTCAGTCAACTGCTCAGAGGCTTGAGAATCGACTGTATTAGGTCAAAAGTCAATTGTGGCCCACATACAGTCAAACTTCAAGATTTTTGGTCAACATCAACATTTTGAAGTTATATCCATCATTTTATCAAGGGTTGATCATGGTTCCTCAAGGAATTCCCCAAATTCATCCAAACCCAAAAGTTGCTAAATTAGGGTTTCTTAGAAAAAGTCAACCAAACTTTGACCAAGCATAACTTCTTCATACTTTATCAGAAATTTTCCATCCAAGGCTCATTTTGAAGAGGATGCAATTCCCTATAATTCATCTTCAGCCCTCAAGTTCAAAATATCAACTCACAAAAAATATGAATTCCCACATTATAGGTCATTTTGAAAAGTCAACAAAAACACTTTTTGGGTCAAAGCTTCTTATATGAACATGGAAGACTCAATTGAGATGAGACCAAAAGGGTTGCTTAGGGGGGACATCCTAAGATTTCTAAAAAGTCCAAGAACACCTCTCTAGGGTTAAAATTGGAAGAGATATGCCTTGTCAAAGTTGACCATTTTTGCAAAATTGCCAAAAGTCAAATGTGCTCAAAATTGCATTTTTTGTCAAATGGGCCTAACTTTTTATGCTTGCACCTCACTCATAACATGGTCCACGACCCAAATATTCACTCACATGTTATTTGCCTCATTATTTATTTTATTTTGATTTTTTATTAATTAAAAATTGAGATAAATCAAATAAATGGTAAATAATAGCAAATATTTGTTTTGATTGAATTTTTTGACAGAATCACAAGCTCATTATGCTCGCATATTAGAATCAAATCGAATCAAAGCTGATTGGCACAAGAATGGCATGATTAGGCCAAATTTGGAAGGATATCATACAACATGAAAACCAAATCAAATCTTCAAAAATTGCAAAGATACTAGTGGTTTTTATAACCCTAATTCGTTCAAGGATCTATAATGAACAAGAGCAGGCACAAAAACAAGAGGTTGCAGTCGTGAAGAACCCTAGAACAAACTCAAAATTTTGGAAAAAAGTGGTGATCTGATCTCTACCCTAGAGGACAATTCAAGGCCTTCCAACGTTCCTAAACGATTCCTGGACCTTCCCAGAAGCTAACCCAATCGATTGCAGGTCCTTTCACGCCCAGAAACGCTCGCTACACCTCATACGGTTTGTTTGTTTTTTTCAAATCGATTACAACCATTCTTGCATCATTAGCATGATTTAATGATATATTTGTGATCATTGATGTATTTCTAACATGTCTGGATTGTTTAATTGGATTTTTGAGGCTTATACGAGTGATTTCCATGGCTAGGGTTTGAGGTCACGTTTTGGGGGTTTTTTGATACAGGTAAAATTGGCCTACACAAAGGGTACCATCGTACTCGTGAAGTCAAAACAATTTGATTGGTATAGCCATAATTCATTTATCATGCCTGTGCTGGATTTTGGAAATTTGCAGGTTTGTAGCTATGGAAGATGTCTGTAGGTAAAAATATTGTACCTAAAACGAAGGACTGAGGAAAAAGGTGATGAGGTGGCTGATAACCACTGGCTCGTTTGAATTAAATGTGCGTTTTTATTTTTTCCAGTTTATTCACGTTTTAACATATATTATTGATTGTTGCTATTTAATTAACAAATAAGTCACGCAGCTCAGTTGGCCAATGCGCACATGATTTGAGTGGGAGGACCTGGGTTCGATCCCAGGTCCCAACAATTTTCCTTGTTTTAATTCTTCTTTGCAGAATCCTGTACATTACCCACTCAAGTGCTCATCATGCACCTCCATCATTCAACCACAGGATCTCATCACATTCATGATCAACCAGATCCAACGCCTCCACCTGCCAGAGACCATGGTACACCATCAGGAAGCAGCCCCACTGGATCAGGCGCTAACTGGGCTTCAACTTGGTGGGCTTTGAATATTTTCAGCAACACCCCCCCTCCAATTGCTTAAGAATGCCCATTTTTCTTCTTTATTTATTATTTTTAATTCTTATTAATAATTTTCTAATTATATTTCTTTTTTAAAAATAACATCAAAATTATTTCTTTTTAATCAAAATCATAAAAAACACCCAAAAATCATGTTTTTCATAAAATATTTATTTTCTTTAATTAATTAATTTAATTCAAATTAGGTTAATTTAACTCCTTTTCATAATTAAAATCAATTAGAAATTAGGATTTGATTTTGTATATAATTGGTTTTTTTTCTTCAAAAATAACTTAAATATTTTTTCTCAAATTAGATTTTTTTTAGGTTTTCTAATCGTCCTCGCATTTAATTCGTCGCGCGTATTTTGATTACTTTTTAATTATTTTTGTAATTGCTCCGAGGTTGTAATACACTTAATTAGGTTTTAATTCCGCATTTTATTTACTGTCAAAATAATTCTGTATCTGCGAAAGCCATGTAATAGTTAGGATTTCTATTTCCGCACTTTAAATTTCCGCAATTATTAACTGTTAGATGTATGCTAATAGGATTGTATGGCAAGAATATTTGAAAATTAAAACGGTAGATAACCTAAATGTGCAAAGACAAGTTAACTGAAGAAATTCACTCGCACACGCTCACTCCTAGGGTTTACTCCACTTCGGTTGCCTATGGTTAAGCGGTCATGAAGTATAGGGTTTGTTAGTGATCGTCCTCTAGCCCCGAAATTTCTCAAATGACCCATTCAGATGTTGCCTCAGAAAAGATCTTTAAGGCTTTAGGATGATTACTAACAACTCCTAACATTTCTTTTATGACCGTATTTGTCCCTTCGAACGTCCCTTAAAACTCCAACGACGGTGCTACCTATTCCTTAATAATGGGATAGCGTTGTCTAAAGGAAAATGAACAAACTTTTTCGAGTAGGTAGATTAACTCTTAAGTACTTGATCAAACAAAGAAACTTTTTCACACAAACACTTTTCAAAACAATTTTCAAAACAACTTCGTCATATCCTTGAGGACCGATACAAGGGTTATCACGAAGTAAACTTTTTTCAAAACAAGCACACACACATACACACAAGCAATTTTAAAATAAGAAAGTACCTAAGAGCCCATGGAAAACCATGGATAGAAAGGGTGATAACACCTTCCCTTTCTATAATCTACCCCCTGTATCCAGAAACATCTCGAAAAAGGTTTTTTCTGTTCTTTTTCCTTTTCTTGATTGGATAAAATAAAAGTTGGTGGCGACTCTTGCTTACCGCGACATTTTTCAAACAAAAAACGCAAAACACAAACCAGTATTAACAGTCGGTTTTGCCACCGTATCACACCTACTATCCAGGCTTTCATCTCGAAGTAACCCTACTATCCAGGTTCCTTCTCATAGCCCTACTATCCAGGCTTTCATTCTGAAGTAACCCTACTATCCAAGTTCCTTCTCATAGCCCTACTATCCAGGCTTTCATCCCAAAGTAACCCTACTATCCAGGTTCCTTCTCATAGCCCTACTATCCAGGCTTTCACCTCGAAGAAACCCTACTATCCAGGTTCCTTCTCTCTTATCTCCAGGTAACAGTTTACAACATTGTAAGACCTGGACCCGACCAGTTACGATTGAGTTCACCTTTCCCCAGTAAGTCACTATGCAGCCTGGACCCTGACCAGATATGCAGTTCACTTCCACCTCCTCAATCCAGAATTAATTCCCCAGTAGAGTAATGGACAACCGAAGCTACTATACTCTATCTCCCAAGACACAAATTAACTTTCCTCGGTGGAGTCCTCCTCAGCGACAGGTACAGAGTTTCTCGCAAAGGAATCTCTTATGCGATCGATATCTTTTTTGGATGGCATCTTTAAGCCCATCTCTAACGATTCTCTGTCAACTTTCAAATTGCATCTGTAAGCCCATTCCCGATATCACCAATTAGTATTACTCCATGCAAGTGCAAATTTCCGGGCACTCTAGTGTCCAATCATCTTCCACCCTCAGATCACGAAAGGCAGACAAGCCAATCTACATCCTCAAGTGTAAGAAGATTGAACAGGGGCAGCTGTTGTACCCCAAAATTTTCCCTCCCATTTTACTCGACATATGTGCATGGAAATCCTTAACTTGCTAAAGGATACCCAAGAGTTGACCAAACAAACTCTCTCCTAAAGCAATAAACCTCCAACTAGTGTTTCCATTTTCATCAAGATGGGTAAGCTCCAAAGGCCTCAAATATTTTCCATGGTCCTAATATGTTCTCAAGATCATCCATGTCAAGTTGCATGCCTTACAAAAGAAGTTTGCTCAGTCAACTGCTTAGATGCTTGAAAATCAACTATATTAGGTCAAAAGTCAACTGTGACCCACATACAGTCAAACTTCAAGATTTTTGGTCAACATAAACATTTTGAAGTGATATCCATCATTTGATCAAGGGTTGATCATGATTCCTCAAGGAATGCTCCTAACTCATCAAAACTCAAAAGTTGCTAAATTAGGGTTTCTTAGGAAAAGTCAACCAAACTTTGACCAAGCATAACTTTCTCATAATTTATTAGAAATTTTCCATACAAGGCTCATTTTGAAGAGAATCCAATTTCTTACAACTCATATTCATTCCTCAAGTTCAAAAAATTCACTCATAAAAAGATATGAATTTCTACATTATAGGTCCTTTTGAAAAGTCAACAAAAACACCTTTTAGGTCAAAGCTTCTTACATGAACATGGAAGATACAATTGAGATGAAACCAAAAGGGTCGTTTAGGGGACATCCTAAGCTTTCTAAAAAGTCAAAGAACACCTCTCTAGAGTTAAAATTGGAAGAGATATGCATTGTCAAAGTTGGCCATTTTTGGAAAATTGCCAAAAGTCAAATATCCTCAAAGTGCATTTTTTGTCAAATGGGCCTAGCTTTTCATGATTGTATCTTGTGGAAGACATGGCCCACGACCCAAATCAGCATCCATATATTATTTGCTCTATTTATTTATTTTATTTTGATTTTTATTTATTAAAAGTTAAATTAAATCAAATAAATGGCAAAAAATATACAAGATTGATTTTTTGATCCGATTTTTGTTAGAATCAAATCTAATAAAGCTGGCCTAATCAGATCAAATCAAGGCAAATTAAGGCGAAAATAGCACGATTAGGATGGTTTTGGAAAGATATCATATAGCAAAAAAATCACATTCAATTTCTATGATTGGAAAAGATTCAATATGTTTTTGTTGCCCTAATACATCACACTTCATATATAGAATATACACAAGCCAAAAGAACAAGGGTTGCAATCGTAAGAGCTGAGGAAGAAAACAAAAAAATTGGACAAAAAGTGTGGATCTGATTTCTAACCTAGGGGATGATTCGAGGCCATTCAAAGCTTCTAATCGCTTCCTGGATATCTCCCGAATCTAACACGATCAATTGCAAGCATTCCCAAGTCCAGAATCGCCCCATAGCCTTCACACGGTTTGCCCTTTATTTCTAAATTGATTACAATAATTCTTGCATCATAAACATATTCTAATGATGTATTTGTGATTATTGTCATATTTGCAACATGATTGAATGATTTAATTAACATTTTGATGCATATATTGATGATTGCCATGGCTAGGGTTTAAGAAGCTGTTTTGGGGCTTCTCTGTACAAGTGAAATTAGGCCAAGAAAATAGTGCCATGATACTCGTAAGATCAAGACGAGTTAATTGGTATAGCTAGCATTAATTTATCATGCGTCTTGTGAATTTTTGAAGCTTGCAGGTTTATAGCTATGGAAAACGTCCATAGGTATAAGTCTGATACCTAAGACGACGAACAAGAGAAGAAGATGATGATTTGGAACAACACCATTGGCTTGTTTGAATTACGCGCATTTTTCAGTTTATTCACCTTGTTTTGCATATTATAATTTAGTCTTATTATATTGACAACTGAACAATATAGCCCAGTGGTGAAGCGCGCGTTGGATAGTTGAGAGGACCTGGGTTCGATCCCAGGTCCCCGCGTTTTCTTTATTTTCTTAACGTTCATTTGCAGATTCCATGTATACAAGTTCCAAGCGCCTACCATGTGGTCTCAACATCCAGCCACTGGATCACTACCAACACAAATCCAACGTTCAAACCAAGGAAAAACCATGGTACATTCTCCAAACGTGGCTGCACAGAATCAGGCGCAGGAATGGGCTCATCATTCATGGGCTTGGCACAAATTCAACATGCGCCCCCCTAATTACTCATCAAGTAGGCCCAATTCTTTTTTTTTCTATTTTAATTCCTTTTTGTTATTTATTAATTATTTCCTTTTTTCAAATAACACCAAAAATCATGTTTTTTTTTATTTAATCAAAAAAATCATAAAAACATCAAAAGTCATTTATTTATAAAAATATTTTTATTAGTTAGTTAGTTTAATTAAATTAAGGCAATTTAATTCTTTTTTTGTATAATTAAAATAATTAGAATTAGGGTTTAATGTTGTACATAACCTAATTTTTCTCAAAAAATAACCTAAATATTTTCTCAAATAGATTTTTAGGTTTTCCAATTCTTTCTCGCATTTAATTCGCCGCACGCGCTTTTAATTTTCCTTTTTCTATTATGTAACTGCCCCAAAGCTCTGTAATAGCCTAGGTTTACATTTCCGCCTTTACCTTCAGCTACTATATTTTATGCAATTCTTAGACTAATAGTATTATATGGAAAGATAAAAATGAACGATTGGAAACCCTAATTTCAAGATAAATAATCGAACCGAATTATTTGCACACTCACACCTCTAGGGTAACCTCACTTGTTGCCTTCGGGAAAACAATGGCCATGTCCCTCGAACATAGGGATACCCTTAGCAAAGACCCTCGGTTAAAGTCATCATAAAGATCATAGTCCCTCAATGTACCTCGAGTTTCCTACGAGAAATGATCTGGTCCCTCGATGTTGCCTACAAATATATGATGACAGTCCCTTCGAACTGCTAAGGTATCCCTATATGTTGCCTTCTATGACCATAACAATGACCCGTGTCTGTCCCTCACACATCCAACGATAGGGCTACCTACTCACTAATAGTAGGATAGCACTGTCTAAAGGTTAGGAGGAAAAGAACGACCTTTTCGAGTATAAGTAGATAAGTTCTTAGATGCTTGCTCAAAACAAATTTTTGCACCTACACAAAAATATTTTCAAAAACACTTTAAAAAACATTCGCCTTGTCAACACTCTTGAGGACTGATACAAGAGTTATCACAAAGTGAATCGCCGCACTAAGGCATTTTTCAAAATAATTTTCAAAACACACAAAGCACAAGCAATTTAAAAATGAGCAAGTACCTAAGAGCCCATGGAAAACCATGGATAGAAAGGGTGCTAACACCTTCCCTTTCTATAATCTATCCCCCGTACTCAGAAACATCTCGAAAAAGGTTTTTTCTATTCTTTTTCCTTTTCCTTTGTTATTTTTTCTTTTTCTTTTTCCTTTTACTTTTAGTCGGTGGGGACTCTTGCATACCGCGGCATTTGCGAACAAAAAACGCAAACCAGTATAACAGTCGGTTCTGCCACCGTATCACAAGGTTTATTACTTTTGTTTGTTTGGTTTCAATCTAAAGGATGGGAATTATACATTGACTCATTGTGTCAAGTGTTGACTTCTTGTTAGTTAGACGGTTCTTTTCCTTAGCTTTTACCTTATGCTTTAGGATAGTCCCTTCATCTCCACCCGTCTTTTTTAATTTAAAAAATCTTCTCCCTCCTTTTGAAAACTCCTCTTGTTTCCGAACTTGAACTACTTTCATAATAAACTTGGACTTAGGTCCATGCATTTTCAAAACATTTTCTTAATCAAACTTTAATCAACTTAATAATACCTTGATATTTTTGTGAGAAGACTAAAAGTCAATCAATCTCATTCAAACCATTTTGCCACTTTGCCCTTTTTTTTAGTTTTAAAAACTTTTCTCAAAATATTAGACTCTTGTCAATCCTTGTAGTGACGCGAGCTACTATACTTCTACAACATGTAGTGAAGTGAGATATTTTCCACTTGGGTGTTGAGCGAGGCTTTTTTGATTTTAAAATCCAAGCCATATCCTCCACTTTGAGATGATGCAAATTCTCCTTCCTCATAATCGTGGGTAGTAAGTATGTTTTTCCACTCGGATAAGACGATGATGTCTCGTCTCTTAAAATTAATCAACACATTTGTCATTTTAAATTTTTTAAAGGTGAACTACGAGTACCCTGATCCTCTATTGCACGAAAGGTGGTACGTAGGCACTAAAGGTTTGCAACTGCGGCGGGTGCAAAAATTGTAAAAAAATATTTCTTTTCTCACCCCCACAATCTATTTTTGTATACAACTGTTATAGCCAAAATACACAGATTTTCAAAGAGGTTCTTGCGGAGTACCGTAGATGTTTATGGTGCTAATAACTTCCCTTCGCACAACCAACCCTCGAACTTAGATTCTCTCCTCCTCTTTTGGGTTATTCTCTCTTCTCCCATTCCGTTGGAAACAATAAAGCACGGTGGCAATTTTTATTTTGATCTGCGTGAGTCAAGTTAATCTAATGGCTTAGTCTCAACATTTCTACCACTACATCATGGTCTAAAGCCTCTATCCCAGATTCCCCAACGAGGTCTTCACTTATTTTATGGAAGTTCTTTCTCCCTTTATATGTTGAGGTAGAATAATTTACAAGACATCGCCCTTTGCAGTAATGGCATTGTTGTTGTTGTTGGTTTCCCAGGCAACTAGACAAGGGAAACATCTATTATAAGAAGTTTTGAAACAATTGTCAACTTTTTTAGGTTTTCTCCCGCCAAGTGCTGGGTTTGATTTAAAACCCCCATAATTTTGATTTCTTGTTGTATTGTTTATCTTCTTAGTCCCCAAGAAAAGATGAGATAACGTCTCTTTTTGAAAGTTGTTATCCCCATGTGGTTTCATAATTTCTCCCCAAGGAAGTTTGTGTAATATTCACTCTTGGTATTAAAGAATATATTTTGGGATCCTCTTGACGATGTGGTATTGTCCTCCCCAATGAAGTCAGCACGAGATCCCCAGTTGATATCTCAATGATGTGTTTTTCATCTTCCCTAGAGAAGCTAATATTATAATCTCCAGTGGCAATCTAGACATTGAGACATTGTTTTCCCCATCAAAGTCTGTGTGATATTCTCCAGTGAAGCCTAGAGGAGGATGTTATATCCCTGTATCTACACTGTTTTGATTTGATTATTTTCGAATTATGTTTCTTCCCAGTGAAGTTAAGCCGTGAAATAGGAATTGGTTTTCTCAGTTGGTGCCTACTTTCTTATAAAATTTTCCTCCTGGATGTGATTTAGCCAAGTGTTGACTTTACCCAAGCTGGTTTTGTCTAGTTATTCCTAGTGTTGTATGTCTGTTTTGTCAGCATATACATGATAATATTCATACACACATCATTCACATTTGAATTAAAATTCATTGCTCATTTGCATTTATTATATTTTTTGTTGGCATATTACCCTATTTGCAGAGTTATGTTACCCTCTCTCCAATAGATTATAAACCTTAAGCAGAAAGTGTATATCCTTTCAATTTCCCCACTGAGTTACCCCTCGTGAAAGAATTCTTCTTTAGCCTTCCTATTCAGCTCACTTACCTGGATAGAATGTGATCCCCTTTTGAGTTTATTTCTCATTAGGTGCTGCCTTGGTCGGCTTTTTCACTCCGGTTTATTTCTGGTTTGAATCTGTGATCCTCGGTAACATTATTATTTTGATTTTTGCAGGCTTTGAGCCCTGGTTTGAGAATGTGCATTTATTTTTGACGTGAAGATTTTATCTCCTTAGCAAGAATATATTGGCATTTCCCCAGGAAGTCATTATTACAACTCCTTCTCATAACAGCAAGTGGCAGGTCTCTTTATTTGAGCAACATGTACTTCCCCAGTAAGTCTGTTAGTTCCCAGAGAAGATTCATGAATTTGTTACTCCAATGGATGGTAGTCTCATCATTATGGGAGATAGTTCATTGTTGAGGTTTTGTTACTCCAATGGATGGTAGTCTCATCATTATGGGAGATAGTTTGTTATTGAGATTTTTGTTACTCCGATGAATGGTAGTCTCGTCTTTATGGGAGATAGTTCGTCATTGAGACTCATTTTGCTCTGAAGTTTGTTTCCAGTTATAAGTACTGATAGTGGTAATTTGTGGATTACTCTAATATTGATGTTTGCGGGTATTATCCTACCACTTCTTTCCCCCTGTGGGTCGATGTTACTTTTTTTGCTATCTTCTCAATGAATGGATAGTTTGCAGTTATCTGTCGATCACTATTATCCTTTATTTTCTCTTCTCATTATTTGAGTTGATGATGCCTTATCTCCTCCTTGGGCTTTACCCCAATAGAGTTGATTCTTCTGTTCCCCAGCGATTTATTTTCCTGGTTAAACTTTCTTTTGATCCTTTGTTTTATTTCTTGCTTTCCCAATGGTGTCCCGTGTCGCCTTTGGAGTTTGTCGTTTTGCATGCACAATCATAAGCATTGCATGGCATCTTAGGGCCAAAAATAGGGCTTGTTTTATATTTAAGTATCTTCAATCACGTCGACACGAAGATTTAAACCTTCGTATCTCCGAATAGAAGACACTTAAATAAGGTCAGCTGTTGTACCCCAATTTCCCCCCCTAAGATCCCTATATCATCTCATATCAACTTAATCATACCAAGATCACAATTGGGTTTGGCTCTTCTCCCTATCTCTAGGTTTTGCTCATGAGGAATCACCAAGAACCTTGATTTGTATATTGTGATCATGTTTGTTTTGTATTAATTAACTTTTAACTAATAAATACAATGAGTGTTTGCTTTAATTGATGATCCTATAGGTGAGGGCACAACATATTTCATCAAGTTCATTCATAGGTTCATGAGTTTATTGTCATGCCTTCTTCAACAATTTCTTCATTAAGATTCAAGCTCCATCATTGAGGATGCTTTAAAGTACATCATGATAAGGCCTAATATGGTTCATCATGCCTCAATTTGTCAAGGGAAGTCAAAAGATGCAAGGGTTGATTGAAGAAGTTTGACCTAATTTGACAAGTTCTTGATTCCTTGATCACAAGTGCACAAATCTCTCAATTCTTAACATTTGGAAGTGGTTTTTGTTGCCACGGTTTATTATTATCATCCTAAACAATCTCCATTCACATGGCAAAAGTTATTATGCAATAAAGTTTGTCAAAATTGAAAGGGGTTTCCAAGTTATTTTGGTGCTCTAGGGGCTAGGGTTTTGAACTTCTAAGGGCTATATCTTACTCATCTCTTGAGATTTTTGAGTGATTCCAAATACATGATTATCTTTAAAGGATTATCAACTAATCACTTCAAAAGTTTCAAGAAACTTTTGTGTGGAAGAGGCCTAATGATTGAGAAAAATTACAAGTCTTCTAGATAGGCCATCAAATTCCCTTATGTGACTTCAAAAGATCATAACTTGGTCAATTTTTATATCCTTGAGCCCATTAATTTTCCATAATGATCTTAAGTATGTGAACTTCAACTCTTCTTTTATGTTAAAGACTTGAAAATGGGTGGAAGATACCCTAAGAACCCAAAAGATTATAGGTCACCTCATGAATTTTCACCAATTTTACAAGGCCATAACTTTTTCAATACTTGGTATTTTTGAGTGATTTAAGTTTCACAATGCTCTTTAGGATGTCCCCTTTAAGCTATCATCAATGATCAAAGATTAGTTTTGGAGGAAGGCTTTGCTTGAAATCAAAACATTATAGGTCACTTTTGAAGAAAAACTTAGAATTTTTCTAAGTACAAAAAGTCAGCATCTTTTTATCAACTTTGACTCATCACAACTTTTATCACTATAATCCAATTGATCTCTGTTGTACCCCAAAATTTGCCCTCACATATTCTTCAAGAATTGCAAAGAGCAAGCTTCAAAATTCCCCAAGGGTTGCACAGTACAAGGGCCTCCTAACAGTCAAAAACTAGGGTTTTGGTTTTGACAAAGTAAATGAAGTTTCCAAGGGTCCAATCAAGTCCCACATGCCTATAAACATGGTCAAGCATCCTCATACCAAGTTTCAAGACTTACAGCACAAAAATGCACAGTCAAAAACCCTAATTGCACTACAGTCAACTGCAGGGGCAAAATGGTCATTTGACAGTCAAAAGTTCAAATTTTTGGTCAACATCTTATTTTGAAGCCACAAACATCATTTTATCAATGCTTGATAATGATTCTCAAAACTTGGCTCAAAAAGTCTCAAGATGCAAAAGTTTCCATATTTGGACAGTTGAAAAAGTCAAGTGTAACTTGACCAAGGCATAACTTCCATATGGATTATCAGAAAAATTCCATCCAAAGCTCATTTTGAAGAGAAAGACATTTACTACAACTCCTCTTCACACTTCAAGTCCAAGAAATGCTCTCACAAAAAGTTATCAATTTCAACATTATAGGTCATTTTCAAAAGTCAACAAAAAGGGACTTTAAGTCAAAGGCCATAACTTGAGATTGGTAAATCAAGATGACATGGGACCAAAGGCATTGGTTAGAGGACTTCAAGACCTTTCCAAAATGTCCAAGAACATGATCAAAGCTTAAAAATTGAGCAAGATATGCCTTGTGGAAGTTGGGAAATTTTTGGGTATTTTGAAAAGTCAACTTTGCTTCAAATGTCTTAAAAATGCTAATGGGCCTCTTTTTCTTCCAAAATCCATCATCCAAGGCATGTGCACGACCATTTGGCCCAAAGGGAAGTTTTTCATCATTTTTATTTATTTATTTGGATTTTTAATGACTAATAATTCATTTAATTAAAATAAATAGGTGGAAAATACTAAAACAAACTTTTTAAATCTTTTTAGGCATGGGATACACTCAATATTTCGTGCATAATCTGATTTAGGAAGAATCCATGTGATTGGACATGATTGGAACCAAAATAGCATGAAAAAGATTTGAAACTTATGGCATGAAAATCAAATATTTTCTCATCAATTCAAGGATTCTTTGGACCAAATTTCCAACCCTAATCATTCACACATATATACTAATGCCAACCCTAATGCTCAGGACCTCCCAGCTGCGCAAGAACACCATAACCAAGCTTGAGTTTTTTGACAAAAATTCCAAAACTGGAAACTAGGTTACAGTGCGATTCAAGCCAAAATAACTATTCCATTGTCTTGCCGAGACATCAAGGAAGGTGCCTGGATCAATATCATAGCCTGAAACATCAAGAATTGGTATATCAGAATCAAACTTTTCACGAAAATATCCATAATCGTATCATGAATTTTATGCATTTTTCATGTGTTTTCTTTACTGATTTGCACTAATTGGATGATTCTGAAACTAACCATATGATTTAATTGAGCTTTCCTCATCCATACGCGAATCCACCATTGGAATGTTTTAGGGTTACAGGGATTCCAATTTAGGGCTTTACGTTCAAAGAAAAATTGGGACACGGGAATGGCACCATGAGAACCAAGAGCTTCCAACGAATTCATTGATGGGGTCGCGCCCAATTTATATTCCAAGATGAGCTATTCGCTATTCTTGGAAACGACACATTTTGGGACGGTTCAAAACCGTTGCTAATTATTTTTTTTCAGGGAAAAAACAAAACGAGGAAGAAGACGCTGAGGTGTAAGGCAATGATTGGAGGATTCAAATAATTAGCGCGTTTTTTTGTTCTGTCCACTAATCCATTTTTTTTTTCATTATGTTATTTAGTTTCCATTAGGTTAATGAATGAACGCGCTAGCTTGGATGGTGAAAAGTAACATGGGTAACCTTTGGGACCTGGGTTCGAGTCCCAGGTCCCCCTTTCTATTCCATATTATTTTGCTAATAACGCTTCTGTGCAGTTCCACTACAAGGGTGCATCATACATCCATCCTCCAGGCTTGCCACGCGTATAGCAAGATCAATCCAAAGGCACTGATTGGAAGAACACCCTGGGCGCAAGTCAAAGGTGCTACACGCTGGCAAGAAAAGTCAATTAAGGCCTTAATCCCTGGGCCTAATTACTACAATTACACCTCCAATTGGGGACAGAACCCCCCAAGGTTTGCTATTTATTTTATATTTTCCATTTTTATTTGATTTAATTAATTTCCTTTAAATTCTTCAATTAATTTATTTCCATAAAATATAAAAATAATATAAAAATCAGAAAAGACAAAAAAATTAAATATATTTATTTAATTAATATTTTTGTAAATAAAACTCATTAATTAACTTAGTTTTAAATTCTAGGATTAAACTTAATATTTTTCAACAAACCTAAAAATTGGTAGAATTAGGGTTTCAAGCATCTTTTATCTTTTTTTCCTTTTTTTCACCATATTAATTATTAATTCTTAATTAGTTATTTTTATAAATCAAATTGCATTAATTAAGTTAGGTTTAATTTTAGGTAATTTTCATATTTTCTTAAATAAATTAAAAAATAGCTAGAATTAGGTTTAAATTTCATTTAATTCTCATTAAAATCATAAATACAAAAAAATCTCAAAAATAATTTCTTTTTCCATTTTAACCTCACTAATTTAATAATATAATTTAAATTCATAATAAAGGGTCCAACGCCCTCGCTTGCGGGTTTTTATTCTCTTCGCGCATTTTATTTATTTTCTTATAATATTAATGTAATTCTCCCAAAGCCTTGTAAACTCGGACATTTTATTTCTCGCACTTTATTTACTTTCTGTCAAATCGGGTCCTGGATTTTAATTTTGGCGATGTGGACCCGCGCCTTTGTAATAGTCTAGAACTTTTAATTTCCGCATCGTTTTAACTATTAATAATGGCATGCAAGAATGAATGATTAAAATAAAAACAAACGCATAGATCACTTTGACATAAATAAGACAAAATAACTGAACATGACACACAAATCACACACCACCCCTAGGGTATGCCTCACTGTTGCCTTGCCTCGAAAGATGATCGTCGAGTAGAGGATGTCTTAGTAAGTCCTCATGATCCGGGAACCTGGCATGAGGGTAGCTTCTAAGGTATCTTCCTATTGCTCTGGTGATCACCATGTCCCGAACCTCGAATTGACCCGAACACCTCCAACGGTGGTGTTACCTACCTCTCAATGGTGGGATGGCACTACTTTAAAGGACATTTACACAGACGAATTCCTTAGGGTAGGTAGATGAATCTAGATACTTGCTCTAATTTCAAAACAAATCAAAAATACTTTTCACACCGACACCTTTTCAAAAAGCTTTCGAAAGCAATTTTTCAAACACTCTTGAGGACCGATACAAGAGTCGAACTGGAATTTTCAAAGAAACTTTTTTAAAAAACCCACAGTTGAAAAGCAAACAAACAATTTTGAAAACACAAATGAGCAAGTATCTAAGAGCCCATGGATAACCATGGATAGAAAGGGTGCTAACACCTTCCCTTTCTATAACCTACCTCCCGAACCGAGAGCAATCTCTTTAAGGAATTTTTCTGTGCTTTTGTCCTTTCCATTTGGAGAAAATAAAAGACGGTGGCGACTCTTGCTTCCGCGACATTTCGCGAACCAGCGTTAAACAGTCAGTTCCAGATCCACCGATCACAATCTCACTCTTTGCATATTATAAAGTTTGTGACCTTATCTTTCAATTGCTTCAAGAATCATGCCCTAAGACTCCTTGAGTTGTGAATACCATTGATTTAAAGTTGGTACCTCGAAACTGAAGTTTTCTCCAAAGTCAGAATTTGAAATTCATAATTTAGCTTCTAATCACCAAATTTCCATGCATTTTCCACTTAAACATGATTAACACATATGTTTAAATCATTTAGAGCATCAAAATGCATCATTTGGATGAGTTTTGATGCACATGTGAACACACTTTGCTCGTGTACACAGATGTGCATGAATTCATTTGAATTTGCATCATTCACCCCTCCTCTTGATCCCATTCACTTATCCTATAAATACAAGCTCTATTCCACTCATTTTGGCAAGCTTGAACAATCAAAATCACTCTATCAAACTCCCTCCATAACTCACTTTTATGAGATTTCGAATTCCTCTTTTCTCCATTTTCAATCCAATTTCTTCATTGACCGGTCATCCTTGAAATTCACTGAAGCTAACATAAGAAGAATCAAGCCTTGAGGTGCCCTGAATCGTGCTAGCCAAGTACATTTACAGAGCAAATTCATCTGACTTCGTTTAGGTAGTTTAAGGCGCCAAATCTTCTAACTCAAATTACTGGAATGGTCCATGATGTTCACTAATGTTGGCTCTTAACTAAATTTTGGTGAAATAATGCATTTGATGCTTCTAATTTTTGATTTTTACATTTTTAAACATCTCTGGTTTTTTCCTAATGAACTACGCTGTGCTTTACATAAATTTTTCGCGAGCATATGGTTGTGATCGTCTCAAGTAGATGCATCCAATGGTACCACTATGAACGCGTAAATTTACAGATTTAAGGATCTTGGATTTTCCCTACTTGCAGGAGGCTGGAGATTGAAGACGACCTACTTGTCATTCTTCAACCAATGACACTGAGCCAATTGTTTATTTTGATTGGTTGGATTTTCTTATGTTGTATGTGCGCGCTTCAGCCTGGGTCCATGATGCTCCATCATCTCAGATCCATTGGATCTTCCAGTGTGTATAAGTGAGAGATATCCAACGCGTGTGGTTTTTTCTGATTTGTTTTTATTTTACAAAATTATTTTTTAATTTCTTTTATATTTAAAAATTCATGACTCTTTTATTTTTCATCCAAAAATTATAAAATACAAAAATACAAAAATACAAAAATACAAAAATATTTTTCATAATTTTTGTTTTGTTTGCCTTATTTTAATTGTTTTAAAAATACTTTTTGATATTTTTAAATTCTAAATTTTTTTATAAAAATCATTTCCTTACTTCGGACCTTCTGAAATTTTTCTAGAATTTTATTTTGACTTCTACTATTTTTGATTTTTTTCCCTACTTATTTGAGTGATTTTAATTAGTTTAAAAATACTTTTTTGTTTTGAAAAATTACCAAAAGTTTTATAAAAATATTTGAGGTTATTTCTGATTTTTCTATGGTCCTTTTAAATTTTTCTTTGATACTTTGAATATAGTTTGTTATTTTACCTTTTATTTTCATTTTAAAAACAATTTAAAAATCATTTTTCCTTTTTATTTAATTAATTAAATGCAATTTATATTTTTAATATATTCTGGCTATGTGATTGTTGATCACAAACTTCATTAACATCGTTGGATCTTGAGTGTTGAGTTTAACTCCACTAAAATGGATGAGTGATTTTAATGATAGTTTGATCAAATTTTTTGATTCAAATAATTCCCCTCCCTCTTCATCTTATCCCTTTCTCATTGTGCTACATGTTATTAGAGGATGATTCACATATCATCTCTCCAAACATACGGCACATAGAGTGCTATTGACCGGTCTCAAAATAGGTGCGACTTCTATATAAGTCCACTTACGATTGCTTAACATAGCGCTAAATTTTGTCCCGATTCGAGAATTGATCATTCGTGGCCCAAGCCTATGTTTTCAAGTGCAAGTATGTTTAATTTGAAACCTTTGATCCAATAACCTTGAGGTTCATTGTTAGGAGGCTTTGGTCTTATCAATCCTCTAATGGATTTTCATGAATTTTGGACTAAGTGAATCATTTAAACATCGTTGATCATTTATTGTTGCCTTGAGATTTTAAAATGAATGATATACTTGACAAAAAGCAAATGAAACTTGTTATTGAGAGGCTTTGATTTTATCAATCTTCTAATGAGTTTTCAAATGCAAGTTTCAATATGGTCATTCAACTAACCTCTAATTTCTAACTCATTATCAATTAACTTTTATTTCTATGCTTTTACTTTAAGCACCATTTATCTTAGAATTTACATTTCATGCTATTTTCATCTTTGCTCACTTGAGCATTTATCTTTATGTTATTTTTCTCACTTGATCTTTTCATTTTCTTTTTGAAGATACATAATAACCAACTTGAACAAATAAAAACATTCAACGTTACTTGGACTATTTGGTTATTATCCTTGGCATTTTGGAGTTGTGGACTTCTTGGACTTAGGATTAGAGACCTTAACCTACCTTGGGACCTAGTGAGTTTTATTTTTATTTTGTCTGGAGTTCTTGGGGTTTACCCCGAGACGTTGGGTTTTTTTTTTTGTGTACATGTTATTCTGATTATACGCTTTGTCTATGATTGGGAATTCATCTTATACAACCGTTACTCTGGCTAATTTTTGTGAAGACTTAATGCATTTGAATCTTGGTTTTCTTAAGAGGTTTATTATCTTTGCTTGTTTGGGTATAATTCAAAGGATGGGAATTCTACATTGGCTCATTATGTCAAGTGTTGACTTCTTCTTGGTTAGACAGTTTCCCCCTAGCTTTTACCTTATTCTTTAGGATAGCCTCTTCATCTCCTCCCATCTCCTTTAATTTCAAAAATCTTCTCCCTCCTTTTCAAAATTATTCTTGTTTTCTAAAACTTGAATCGCTTTCACAATAAACTTGGACTTAGGTCCATGCCCTTTTCAAAATATTTTATTAATCAAACTTTAACCAACTTAATCATACTTTGACATTTTTGAGAAGACTAAAAGTCAATCAATCTGATTCAAACTATTTTGCCACTTTGGCTTTTTACTTTAAAACTTTTCTCAAAAAGATTAGACTCTTGTCAATCCTTGTAGTGATGCAAGCTACTATACTTCTATGATATGTAGTGAAGTGAGATATTTTCCACTTGGGTGTTGAGAGAGGCTTTGTTGATTTTAAAATCCAAGCCATATCCTCCACTTTGAGATGATGCAAATTCTCCTTTCTCATAATTGTGGGTAGTAAGTATGTTTCCCACTCAGATAAGATGATGATGTCTTGTCTCTTAAAATTAACCAACACACTTGTGTTTCAAAAATTTTAAAGGTGAACTACGAGTACCCCGGTCCCCTATTACACAGAAGGTGGTACGTAGGCACTAAAGGTTCACAACCACTGCGGGTGCAAAAATTGTAAAAAATATTTCTTTTCTTGCCTCCACCATCTATTTTTTGTATACAACTTTTATAGCCAAAATACACAGATTTTCAAAGAGGTTCATGCGGAGTACCATAGATGTTTAGGGTACTAATACATTCCCTTTGCATAACCAACCCCCGAACTTAGATTTTCTCCCTCTCTTTTGGGTTATTCTCTCTTTTCGCATTCCTTTGGAAACAATAAAGCGCATTGGTGATTTTTATTTGATCTATGTGAGTTAAGTCAATCCAATGGCTTAGTCTCAATATTTCTACTGCTACATGTACGATGGCCCGTGCTTGCCCTTCATACATCCAATGATAGGGCTTCCTACTAACCAATGGTAGGATATCACTATCTAAAGGAAGAGGAAAAGAATAAAAGACTTTTGGGCAGGTAGATAGTTCTTAATCGCTTGCTCGCGAGCATTTCAAAACATTTTTCACACAATGACACTTTTTCAACAAATAGTTTCAAAATAAACATTTTGTATGCATTCTCAACGATACGAGAATCATTACCAAATTGTCGCACTTAGGCATTTTCAAAATATTTTCAAACACACAAAGCATTTTCAAAAGTGAGCTAGCGATTAAGAGCCGTAGATAACTACAAATGAAAAGGGTGCTAATACCTTCCCTTTTCATAACTCACCTCCCGAACTCAGAAAATTCTCATAGGTCTTTCCTGTTCTTTTCACCCTTTCCGTTATTGGATAAAATAAAAGTCGATGGTGACTCTTGCTAACCACAACATTTGCGATAAAATGCAAAACCAAAAGACAGTTCTCCCACCGTATTACACCTTATTGAAGTCCTCAAAAGGAGACGAGCAGAAAGGGTTCACAATCAACCCCTATATTTCGTCTGTGTCATCCTTAGCTCGTGACGCACCATGATGCTTCGGAGTTGTGCCTACTCTTGTTATCAAGTCGTCAAGTGGAAAAGGGTTTCATCATCAAACCCCCACACTTTGTCAGGAGTTCGCATTGGCCGATGTTGACACTCCGTGATTTTTCATACTGTCTTCTATCTCCTACCTTGATTTTCTATATCATGGTTAAAGGTTTAGTCGCCTTGGACATCACATTTTCCTTTGTTATTCCTATCTGTGATGCGGTGGGAGAACTGACTAGAGGTTTTGCGTTTCGTTCGCACTTGTGCGGTTAGCAAGAGTCGCCACCGACTTTTCTTTTATCCAAAAGGAAAGGTAAAAAAGCACAGGAAAGACCTTTCGAGAATTTTCTCGGGTTCGGGGGGTAGATTATGAAAAGGGAAGGTGCTAGCACCCTTTTCATCCATGGTTTTCCATGGGCTCTTAGTTACTCGTTTTAGATCAGTTGCATTTATTTGATTGTGTGCTTGTGGTGTGGGTTTTGAAAGTATTTTGGAAAGTTTCTTTGTAATGGTTCTCGTCTCTATAAGAACGTATACAAAGTTTTGTTTCGAAAAATGGTTCAAAGATGTGTTTGTGAATCGTGTTTTGAAAAATGTTTTGAAAAGAGGTTTCGTAATGGTTCTCGTCTCTATAAGAACGTATACCTAACGTTTCATCTTTTGAAAAAGTTTTGAAATGGAAGTGTAGGTGTGAAAGTTTTTGTCGTGAGCAAGCGAGTAACTAAGAGCGAATCTATCTACTCGAAAGGTCTTAAATTGTTTTTTTTTCCTTCCTTTTAATGGTGCCATCTTACCATTAATTTGGTAAGAAGCCTCATCCTTGGATGTAAAGGGACAGGCACGGGTCAATTTTACAATCATTGAAGGCAACTTGTGAGACGCTCTAGCAATTTTGTAAGGGACGAGATCGTTTTATCGAAGGTAACATCGAGGGTCATCGAGGGACTACGATCTTTGTTATCAAAGGGTCATTTGCTAGAGTGTCTCATATTCGAGGGACATGATTGTATTTCTGAGGCAACAAGCAAGGTTACCCTAGAGGTGCGCGTGTGAGAAGTGTGTTGATTTCAAGTTATTTATTCTTGGATTAGGTCATCTAGTGATTGAGTTTTGAATCTTGCCATACATGCCTAATTACTATACAGTATATAGAAAGCAATAAATTGTGGGAATTAAAAGTCTAAGCTATTACAAAAGTATCCGGAAATGGGGGTACAATTATTACAAATGGGGATGAATCACAAAAAAAATAGCAATGTCCAAATAATACAACCAAATCGAATTGCTGTGCGATTCAATATGAAACTATGACAATTTATGAAATAAAGAAATCAATAAAGTATGAAATGCAATGTATTTACTTGAAAAGAGAGAAATAAAACTTAATCTAATTAAGAAAATGATTTAAATTTAAAAAAAAACTTTATTCTTTGTATTTTAATTAATTATAAACTAACTTTTAAGAAAGAAGAATAAATTAAATCAAATTTTGATATTTTATTAAGTGTAAGAAAATTAATAAAGACAAATTAAAAAAAAGGAAAATGATAAAAAGAAATTATTTCAAAACTTAAATTAAACTATGAAAATGCTTTTCTTTTAAAGTTCTAATTAGTAATTTTTATAAGAAAACAAACAATAATGGGCCTTAAAGAATATTGTAAGATGCTAGGCCCAAATAAAAAGAAATAAAGCCAGGATGGAGGGGGGTGCGAGCCAACAATTGTATGGGCTTTTTGGTTTGAAGCCCAGTGCATTCAGTTTGTTTATTGTGTTGGATTAGGGGAAACGGATTAGGGTAAACATAAGGAATTAGGGTTTGTGTTCTTGCGCTCACAGCGGCGCCGCTCTGTTCGTCTCTCTCTCTCACTTCTCTCAAATTCATTCATCTTTCTCGTTCTGAGTCCCTAATCGCTACTGATTCAACCTGGTTTACGTTATTCTTTCTGGAAATCCCTAATTTGAAGAGCAATCATCTAAGGGTTTGACGTGCATTCTCTGATCTTCCTCTCACTCTTGTTACCGGAGCCTCGTCTCTCTCACATCCTAAGCGCCAACGCTTTTGCTTCTTGAAAGGGTATGATTCTATTTTTTTGTTACGATTTTGTTTGATGGTTAAACGAGTTTTTGTTATTATCTTGTCTTATTCACGTTTCTCTATTAACCTATTGTGTTATATGCTTGAGATGCAGTAAATAGTTTGTCAAGAAATATACCTTTGGAACTTTTTCTGTGAGAAGTGAGATTTTGAGGTGAGATGCTCCCTGGTGACGGGCTAGGCAAGGAGGAAGAGATGATGAAGGATGCACGCTTTTGGTAATTTTTATTTTTCTGTCCTTTATGTTAAACGATGATGATGATGCTTCTGACTTTGTTTTCTTGTAAGTTTGAATGATGCTTTTGATTGCTTTTGAGATTTTGTTATTTTGTGTTGTGAATGATGCTGTTTGATGATGATGATGCTCGTTTCTGTGATTGTTTCCTTGTAAGTTTGCTGGATATTGCTATGTTTTGGGATGGCTGGATGTTGGACTGTCTTTTGTTTGTTTTTGGTTACAGTTTGAATGTTTTGGTTGATTTTCTGGTTTACAGTTTGTTTGAGGAATGTTGTTGTTACAGTCGCAGGTTTTGTGTGTTTTGGATTTTTGGTTACTAGACTTGATGGTTACAGTTTGGTATTGAAGATGATTTTTATTGATGGTTGGTGATGGTTGGACAGTTTTGTTGAAAATGGTTTTTGACAGTTTTCGTTATGAACTGGTTTTGGTTTGGGAGTTTGATGGCTTGTTGTTACAGTTTTGGATGTTTTGAACTGAGTTGTTGGTTTGGGAGTTTGATGGCTTGTTGTTACAGTTTTGGATGTTTTGAACTGAGTTGTTGGTTTGGGAGTTTGATGGCTTGTTGTTACAGTTTTGGATGTTTGGTTATGGTTTAACAGGTTGAAGGGTTTTTGAGGTTTGGTGGCGATTTTTTTGTTTGATAATTTTTCTCTCCCTTTCTCTTAATGACCCTCTCTACTATTATATTGACTTCTTTCTTTACAGCTTATTCAAAATGGTGGGAAACCACCAAATTTTGAATACTTTGGGATTTCCTTCTTAGGCTCCTTTCCTTGCAGTTTTGTTTGCTAGCATTTTTGGTGCAATTGTGACAGCAAGGCAGCATCCCCTAGGTGACTTCTTTCCTCTTCCTCTCTTAATGACCCTTAAGCCAAGTGCTTTTTCTGAAAAGTTTGCAAATTTAATGGAAAATGATGAAACATGGCTTATTAAACAAGCCTCCTCTTGCTTGTTGACTTAGTTTTATATGTTTATATTTGCCGATGCCCTTTTGTCTGCTTATGCTGCCTCGTTCTTGCTGTTTGTATTTTGTTTGCATGCTGATATGCTGCTGTCTTTTTCTAGGCAGCCTTGCTGCATGTTTGCATTTGGTATGTTGGTGCTGCTGTTTGTATTTTGGGCAGCCTTGCTGCATGCTTGCCTTTGGTACGCTGATATGCTGCTTGGCATTTGCATTTTACGCGTCTGTTGCCTGCTTGGCCATGCTGCTTGTATATTTTCCCTTGTTTGGGCAACTTTGCTTGTATTTGGATAAATTGCTTGCATTTTTATTTGGACAGCTTTGCTTACATTTTTATTTTTCTTTTTGTGAACCAAGAAGAGCGATCTTCTTTTGATTTTCAAAATAGAAAAATAAAAACGTGATGAATTAAAAATAGCCCTCTGATTCCAAATTGCAAACTTTAATGATGAACAAATTTTTCTTTTGAAAATTCTTATTCCTATCCAATTAACTGCTAATTATTTTCTGTCTTTCTTTCATGTGAGCGCAAACTGGATGGTGGCAAAGCAGAGGAAGCAGAAGATTCTTTGGCATGCCTGGGGACAATGGAAGCTTAGTCATTCTTAGGCTTAAATTTTTCCTTTGTAATTTAGATAGGAATACTCAAATATTTGTACTAATTTATTTTTTCAAATACAATAAGTTGTAAAACTTAAAGCATTTAAATAATAAATTGTATTGTAACAATTATTTAAAATAAATGAAAAAGTCTTATGAAGTATTCAGATATCCATTAAAATCTTCTACTGTCAATAACTTGCAATTTTCTCATCGCATCTTCACCAATTCTTTAAGATTCTTGATTAAGATAATTGAAATTGTATTCCAATAATTCTAACCAAGATAACTTAAATTCCAATGATCATGTAATCTCGCCACTGCATTCCAAATAAACATGCACTGTGTATTCCATAAACAAACAAATGTTCATTCCATAAACCAGCAAATGTCTTATCCCATTAACCAGCAAATGTCTTATTCCATTAACCAGCAAATGCCTTATTCCATTAACCAGCAAATGTCTTAACAGACGCAAATTATTTGGTTAACCTGGATCAAACAAAATATCAACGTTCCAAATGACAGTCTCAGATCCCATCTCTTGTCGCAAATAAACATGCCTTGAAAACAAACAGTAATCTTTCAGTAAACTTGAAAAAGCATGAAAACATGTGACAGTTAATTGAATTTATGAGAATTCAATTCTTTTGATAAATGCAAGAAAAACCCTAATTCCTGATTTACTGCCAAAGGAAAAAATCTGTCTGGTCGATTCCTGAGCCAATCTTGAATATTTGAGAAACCCTAGGGTTGTCATTTCTGTGAAAAATGGGAGGGAAAATTTTGGGGTACAACAGTTGCCCCTGTTTAATCTTCTTGAACCTGAAGAGTTAGATCGGCGAGTTTCGCCGTTCGTGACTAGAAGGTAGAAGATGATTGGACACTAGAGTGCCCGTAAATTTGCACTCGACAAAAGTAAAATTGAGGGAATGGGCTTAAAGATGCCATTTGGTGAGGTGACAGAATCTTGTTGGAGATGGGCTTAAAGATGCCATCCAAGAATGTCGATCACATAAGAGATTCCGTTGCGAGAGTCCGTATACCTGTTGTTGAGGAGGACTACGTCTGGGAATGCTGGTCTCTGTCGTGGTAGAAATAGAATTTTAGGAGCTTCAGTCGTCCGTTAACCTACTGGGGAATCATCTCTTGGTTGAAGAGGTGAAAATGAACTGCTATCTGGCCGTGCTCCAGGCTTTACAGTGATTTACTGGGAGGATGAGATTAAACTTGCTATCTGGTCGTTCTCCAAGCTTCACCATTTCTCAATTCTTATCTGATCGTACTCCAGGATTTAGAAGGAATTAAATTGTTATCTGGTCGCCTCCATTTTTCAACTTGAATTTAAGGCACACTAATATCCGGTCGATTTCGATCTTCTTAGTAATTAGCCAAGTAAACCGCTATTTGGTCAAAATCCCAGCTTCGCAGTGTCTTAAACTGTTATCTGGTCGTGCTCCAGGCTTTAGAAGGAATTAAGTTGTTATCCGGTCGCCTCTGGTCTTCAACTTAAATTTAAGGCACACTAATATCCGGTCGATTCCGAGCTTCTTAGTAATTAGCCGAGTAAACTGCTATTTGGTCAAAATCTAAGCTTCGCAGTGTCTTTGGAGATATCAAGATACTATCCGGTCAAATCCGGGCTTCATAACTTGAATCTAAGGTGTGTCACTATCTGGTCGAGTCCAGGCTTCATGGTACTTTATACTGCTATCTGGTCGATTCCAGGCTTCACAGTAATTTGCTGGTGATTCAACTATTTTCCAGTCGATCTCCGGGCTTCATAGTATGATGGAGAAAAAAAATCAAGATAATATCTGGTCGAATCCGGGCTTCATAACTTGAACTAGAACAGGAATCTGAGCATTGATTTGACTGAACCAGAGAGCTTGTGAGAATTTGATTGTATCTTTCCCTGAAAGGTAAAGAGTTAGTCCTATGTAATGTCATGATGTATGCCATGTATTTTATCAATGTTCAATATATGAATGTAATGTATGCGCATGTAAGCTGATTAGTTGTTTTGCTGAGGAAAATAAATCCTTGATGACTGGAGATAATAAAGTCTTTGACTGCTGCCGAGGAAAATAAATCCTTGGCCGCTGTTGGAGATTTAAAATCTTTGATTGCTGAGGATGAGAAATCCTTGGACCACTGTTGGGGATAGAAGATCCTTGGCAACTCGCGGGGATTATCAAAAATTTTGACAACTTCTGTGGGGATGTGAGAATCCTTCATGACTTTCCTGGGGACATAGGGATCCTTCAAGTCTGCTTGAGAAATCTGCTTGGGGAATCCATAGATTTTTTTGACGACTGTGGCTGGGGATTACACCATGGGAATCCTTACTCGGCTGGGGAATAAGGAAAACTCTGACGATCTCTACTGGGGATCAGACAAAAGAAAAACCTCGATCTGCTGGAGAATAAGGAAAACTCTGATGGCTTCTACGGATAACTAAGAATGAGAATCTTTGATCTTCTTGGGAAATTGAACCCTTGGGGGATTCACTGGAGAAGTGAGAATGAGAATCTTAAATCTGCAGGGGATTAAAAATTCTGACAAATTCATGCCGGGGGAGTAATGAAAACTCGGGTAACTTCACTGGGGAATCAGGAATCTGCTAGGGGATGAAGAACTCTGTGGGGACTTCAAGCTGAGGAGTTAAGAATGAGAATCTTCATTCTGTTGGGGAGAAAAAACTCTGTGGGGAATAGCTATACTGTTGGGGAGTAGCTATCCTGCTGGAAAGTAAGTTCAAGACTCTCTGGGGAAGAAGCTTATTCCTGTTTGAAAAATGTTCAGGAGTTTGGGTTGTATGCCAATCTACTGGGGAATTATCTGAAGGTTGGGGGAAAGACAAAAGTTAACTGTTATCTGGTTTACTTCCAGGCTTCAAGGCAACTTGTTGGGGAATCTGGGGGAAACTGAATGGTTTCCGTTGTAGATTGATAGTTGGAATTTTGACTTCGCTGGGGAAGAAGGTTTCCATCTTGCTGGGGATTTATGACCCAAAGTTTTTTACTCCACTGGGGATTGGGAATTGGAAGACTTAACTCTGGTGAGAATTAAGGATTTGAAATTGTAACTCTGCTGGGGATATGTATTTCAAAGTTTTAGCTCCACTGGGGATCTAGATGATGTGCGGCAGGGGATTTCTCTTGGAATAGCCTAAAGACGTTTTCCTATCCTTTCAACCTGTCAGTAATTATTCTTTCACATTTTGTTTATTTGTAAACAGTGATTATATTCAAATGCATATGCTCATATAATAAATCATTGGACGTTTTCAAATAAAACATAAGTGTAAAGAAAAAGAAAAACGAATAGTTTTCTGCACTTTGAAGTATCTTTGTATTAACTTCGTGTAAGTATTTTGTACAAAGGAGACAGACATCCTAGTAAGAGAATGTTGTCATAAAAATGAGAAAAATTTATACAAAGAAAGATGGCTATGTGTAAAAATTCCATGGGGTTCCCATTCTGCTATAGCTTTCGTAACTCTGAATATCTTGTCCATTCGTTGCTTCGTCCGAAGATGATTGAACTGATCAGAAACCCGGAGCTTGTCTGTGAAGAGATTGTCCTTAAAGTGATCCGACGAGACATAGTCATACGCTTTAATTCCCTAACTTTTGCCTGGACCGCCCTTTCGGGTTTTCGATCCACCGGGAAACCCTTTCTTGCCCAAGTCGCCCTTTCGGGTTTTCAACTTGCCGGGTGTACAAATTTTTTTATTTTTTTATCCCTAATTTTTGCATGAATCACCCTTTCGGGTTTTCGATTCACCGGGATGCCCATTTTTTCCCAAGTCGCCCTTTCGGGTTTTCAACTTGTCGGGTCATTTATGCATAGTATCTTTTGACTATGACTGCGTTCGCAGGGTGCGGCAGGTCGTCTCCGTCCATGGTGTTTAAAATTATTGCCCCACCAGAAAAGATGTTTTTGATCACAAATGGTCCTTCGTAGGTAGGAGTCCATTTTCCCCTGGGATCACTTTGCGGCAAGATGATCCGCTTAATTACAAGGTCCCAGACTTGATATACCTAGCGCATGACTTTCTTGTTGAATGCCTTGATCATCCGCTTCTGATACACCTGACCATGGCAAACAGCAGTAAGTCTCTTTTCGTCAATCAAGTTAAGTTGATCAAGCCGGGTCTGAATCCAATCATCTTCACTCAAACCAGCATCTTTCATGATTCTCAAGGAGGGAATCTGAACCTCGATAGGTAAAACAGATTCCATGCCGTATACCAAAGAATAGGGTGTTACCCCAGTTGATGTTCGTGCCGTGGTACGGTACCCGTGCAGAGCAAACGGTAACATCTCATGCCAGTCCTTGTAGGTGACTGTCATCTTTTGTATGATCTTCTTGATATTTTTGTTAGCGGCTTCGACAACACCGTTCATCTTTGGCCGATAGGGATATGAATTGTGATGTTGAATCTGGAACTGCTCGCACAGAGCGGTGATCATAGTGTTGTTCAGGTTTGTACCGTTGTCAGTGATGATCCTGTCGGGGATACCATACCGGCAAATGAGGTTCTGCTTGATGAAGCGGGCAACAACATTCTTTGTGACGGATGCGAAGGAAGCTGCTTTGACCCACTTGGTGAAGTAGTCAATGGCCACCAGGATGAAGCGGTGCCCATTGGGTGTTGTAGGCTTGATCTCTCCAATCATGTCGATTCCCCACATCGCGAATGGCCGAGGAGCTGTTAAGACTTTGAGAGGAACTGGAGGTATATGTACCTTATCTGCATAGATTTGGCATTTGTGGCATGTTCGGGAGTGTTGATAGTAGTCAGCTTCCATGGTAGACCAATAGTAGCCTGCCCGTAGAATCTTCTTAGCCATCTTATGTCCGCTAGAATGAGTGCCAAAGGTACCATTGTGCAGTTCAGCCATGATCTGCTCAGCTTCCACTTTGTCCACACAACGGAGTAGAATGCAATCATGATTGCGCTTGTATAGAATACCATTGCTCAAGAAGAACTTAGCTGAGAATCTCCTTAAGAACTTTTTGTCGTTGACTGAAGCTCCTTCAGGGTATTCTTGTGCTTCGAGATACCTTTTGACGTCATGGAACCAGGGTCGGTCCGCTACTTCTTCGGTATTAATCTCGTGACAATGCGCAGGTTCGTCCATACGTTCAACGGTGGTTTGGGGAGCCTCATTATCCCAGTTAAGTTTAAACATGGAGGACATTGTAGCTAGAGTATCTGCTAGCTGATTTTCTTCTCGCGGGAAGTGCTCGAAGGTAATCTGCTCGAAATGAGGTAACAATGTCAAGACATGTTCTTTGTAAGGGATGAGGTTTGGATGTTTAGTATCCCACTCTCCTTTGATTTGACTGATAACCAAAGCAGAGTCCCCAAATACAATCAAAGATTTGATTCCCAAGTCTATAGCAGCCTTGAGACCAAAGATACAAGCTTCATACTCGGTCGTGTTGTTGGTGCAGCTGAAGCAGAGTCTGGCGGAGAAAGGTGTATGGCAACCCTCTGGAGAGATAAGCACATCACTGATACCGTTCCCAAGTGCATTGGAGGCACCATCAAAGTACAGGGTCCATCGGGATCCTTGTTCAGGTCCGTCATACGGTCTGAAATCTTTAATGTTGTCCACAGCCATAATGTCCTCGTCGGGGAAGTCGAATCTCATGGATTGGTAATCTTTGACAGCTTGATGAGCCAGATGATCGGCTAGCACACTCCCCTTTATAGCTTTTTGGGTCATGTACTGTATGTCGTATTCGGTCAGGATCATCTGCCATCTAGCTATTCTTCCAGATAAAGTAGGCTTCTCGAAGATGTACTTGATTGGATCCATCTTAGAGATCAGCAGAGTGGTATGTGTCAACATATACTGCCTTAGCCGGCGAGCAGCGCATACCAAAGCGCAGCAAGTTTTCTCGAGCAGTGAGTATCGGGTCTCACAGTCGGTAAACTTTTTGCTAAGGTAATAAATGGCATGCTCTTTTCGGCCAGACTCGTCATGCTGCCCCAGTACGCACCCCATTGAATTTTCTAGGACGGTCAAATACATGATTAGCGGTCTTTCTTCGATGGGAGGCATCAAGATAGGAGGTTCTAGCAAATACTCCTTGATTCTATCAAAAATAACTTGAGAGTCATAATTCCATTTAATCACCTGATCCTTCTTCAACAGCTTGAAGATTGGCTCACAGGTAGATGTTAGGTGAGAAATGAACCTTGCAATGTAGTTTAGGCGTCCCAAAAAACCTCTGACCTCCTTCTCAGTGGGAGGAGCGGGCATTTCTTGTATAGCTTTGACTTTGGCAAGATCAACCTCGATGCCTTTGTTGCTGACAATGAAACCCAAGAGTTTGCCGGACCGGACTCCAAACGTGCACTTGTTAGGGTTCAATCTGAGCTTGTATTCCTTCAACCTGACAAACAGCTTTTGCAAGTGGTCGAGGTGTTCTTCTTCAGTTTGTGATCGGGCTATCATGTCATCTACGTAGACTTCTATCTCATGATGTATCATATCATGGAATAAAGCTACCATGGCGCGTTGATATGTTGCCCCGACATTCTTCAGTCCGAATGGCATCACTTTGTAACAGAACGTACCCCACTGTGTAACAAAAGTAGTTTTCTCCATGTCTTCAGGCGCCATTTTGATCTGGTTGTAACCTGAAAATCCGTCCATGAAAGAAAATACCTTGTGCTGAGCTGTATTGTCAACCAAGATGTCAATATGCGGAAGTGGAAATTCATCTTTAGGGTTGGCCCTGTTTAAGTCTCTGTAATCCACGCACATTCTCACTTTGCCGTCCTTCTTAGGCACGGGCACAATGTTAGCAACCCATTGTGGATAGGAAGTAACTGCAAGAAAGCCAACATTGAACTCCTTCATAACTTCAACTTTGATCTTTTCTGACATGTCGGGCCGCATGCGACGAACTTTCTGTTTAATTGGTGGACAATCTTCTCTTGTAGGGAGACGGTGTACCATAATATCTGTATCGAGCCCCGGCATGTCTTCGTATGACTAGGCGAAGATCTCAACATATTCATTCAACAGCTGAACTAAGCGCTCTTTGACACTTGGCTCTAGGTTGGAACCCACTCTGACTTCTTTCCTGTCTTCCTCAGTTCTCAAGTTCATTGTCTCTAACAACTCCTCGTGAGGTAGAATAACCCTTTCTTCCTGTTGTAGCAGTCTAGCCGATTCTCCAGGCACTTCACAGTCTTCATCACCTTCGTACTCGGCATGGTAGACCAGATCTTCAGAGTCACTGAAGGCCATAGCAGAATTGTTACCCATGAAATCCAGAGTGGATGGGCACCTGCATTTGTAAGTGTGGGTGTGTGTAAGGGATAGCCATCTTTTAAACAAATAAAATGCAAAAATAAGGAAAATGAACACAAAAGTTTATATGTGAAAACATCCATGATTCATTAAAATGGCATATGAAGATGAAAAATCAAACCCTTACAAATGGACCTATGTGCCTCGGGTAAGGCACAAGGTTAAAAAGTGTACGAATTGTTTAGGAATTATTACAAACCAACAGAAATGTTTGAAAGATAAATTACTGATTGATGAAAGTAATGGGAACAAAGTATTTTGCCTCCCAATTGCATAGTCCTCCTTCAACAAGAGGAGGAAATCCAGTCTTCCAAGTTGCTTTCCTCTTTGCCATCCTCCAAAGCATTGACTCCATGATGGGTGATCTTCACTGGTGGCCCTCCAGCCCGGGAGCGACGCACAGCCTTTTGAGCAGAAGCAGTGAAACCCAAGCCAAATGTATTAGATTTGAAAGGAAAATCGGGAAGCTGCCCCCAGATTATGGATCCGCCTTCTTCAATCACAGCCTTTGCATCCTTCAAAGAAGACATCCGAGGCAGAGGTCTTGTAATCACAGGGGTAGAAGGCACTGTCTTGGTTGTCGCAATCTCCTGAGATACCTCTTCGAAATGCTGAAAGGGGGTTTCGATGAATTCACCATCCAATTCTACATAGCGGAAAGAATTAAGATGGCTTATAATGTATTCCTCTTCACCGTGAACTGTCACAATTTTCCCCTGGACAGAGTACTTGAGCTTTTGATGCAGAGTAGAAGTGACGGCTCCAACATGATGAATCCAGGGTCTTCCCAACAAGCAAGAATAGGAGGGACGGATGTCCATGACATAGAATGTGGAGTTGAAGGTTTCAGTTCCCACCTTAATCGGGATGTCCACCTCCCCGTGGACCATCCTTTTTGGAACCATCAAAGGCTCTGACAATAATGTTGCTGGGCTTCAAGGTTAAACCTTCACAATCTAGCCTATCCAATGCTTTCTTTGGTAAGACGTTCAGCGAAGAGCCAGTGTCTACCAGAACGTGTGCCAGAGTAGTCCCTCTGCATTCCACCGAGACATGCAAAGCGTCATTATGTTTTCTCCCTTTTGATGTTAAATCGGCATCGAAGAATCCTAGACCATTGTCAGCTGTTAGGCTAGCTACACATTCCTGGAACTGATCCGCGGAGGTTTCCTAGGGCACATGGGCCATCTTCAAGAATTTGATCAACGCTTTGGCATGAGCCTCTGAACAAAGCAGCAAGGCCAACATAGAGATTTTTTAGGGGGTTTGCCCCAGTTGCTCCACAACATTATAATCACTTTTCTTGATTATTTTCAAGATCTCTTCCATTTCTTTCTGAGTGGTTTCCGGGATGATTAACGGCTGAGCCCTCGTCCTGACGGGCTCTTCTTGGATCCCTTTCCCTCTATCATCAGCAACAGCAGAGGGGACAACCATATGAGTCACAACTTCTTCAATAACTGGAGTTCTCGCAGATATGTTGACTGGTACAGGAGTAACCTTAGGAGCTGCTGAGGGTCCGAAGATTGCCTTTGGAGGCGCAATCTTCAGAGAGAAAATTCTTCCACTGCGGGTGATTTTACTCGTTCCGGCAATGTTTCCAATGTCGGAAGCATCTTCATCAGAACTCTCTTCAGTTAATTCATTTTGTTTAACACCATGGTAAAAGATCTCTCCCACATAGTTCCACGGTATTGACTTGTTGGATTTGTATGGGATAAGCCCCAACATAGTTATCTTCAAAGGTGCAATCTTTGGATCGGATGTAATCTTAACAGGTCTTTTGGAGACCTTGGAAAGATTGGCGGATATGGTCATTATCGAAACATCATTGATAGGAGTCGGAGTAACAGGAGTCTTCTCAAAAAGGATCTCTTGGTTATCCATTAGGCGCTGGATGCCTAACTTCAACAACGGACAGTCGGTTGGTAAGGATGAACAAAGGCAACAATCCTCTTCACAGCCTGGGAAAATCCCAGCCTTTAGCAAATTCAACTTGATTATTGGTAGCAGAGTCATGAAATCATCAACAATAACAACAAAAAGATCCTCTTCAACAACATGGGCATTGTGGCCATGCTTTGGCATTGGAGCAGAGATCACATTAGGTTTTTCAAGGGCGTCGAATTCAATTTCTTTAGCATCTATCAAATCCTGAATCTTGTTCTTGAGGGCCCAACAATTGTTGGTGTCATGCCCTATACTGTCTGAATGATAAGCACACTTGGCATTTGCATGGTAGAAAGGAGAAGTTGTATTCGGATTCTGCGGGGGCTATCTCAAACTGGTAAGGTTTAACTTCAGGAGGTGGGGTAAAACCTGAGCGGGAGTCATATTGATTCGGGTGAATTACCGTGCAGGCCTTTCCACCCTTGCTTGGTTGGTTCTGGGTTAATTGTTTCTAGGATGATCAACTGCAGACTTCTGAATCATTACAGCCCCCACCGCTGGCCGGCGCTCAATTCTTCCTTGACCTCTTTGGGAGTAGACAACTGATACTTCTTTCTTTGCTGGGAAAGGCTTTTTGATGGCAGCAGAGGCAGATGCATCTTTTTGAATTTTTCCACTCTTGATTCTGGCTTCAACTCTCTCACCAGTCAGAATTAATTCGGTGAACCCCGCAGACGAACTTCCAATCAAATGGTTGAAAAAGGAGCCCGACAGCGTACCCAAGAACATATCCACAAGCTCTCTCTCAGACAGGGGTGGTTGCACTCGTCCCGCCAAGTCTCTCCATTTCTGGGCATACTCTTTGAATCCTTCATTTGATACCATGCCCATACTCTGTAATTGAGTACGGGTTGGTGCTAAGTCCGTATTATATTGATATTTTCTGTAAAAGGAAGCTGCCAAATCCTCCCAATTGCGCACATCAGACCTCTCTAGCTGGTAGAACCAATCCAACTACGTCCCTGAAAGACTGTCCTGGAAGAAATGGACCCACAGATCCTTGTCAGAAGAATGCGGTTGGATTTTTCTGACGTAGGACCGTAGTTGCATCTTTGGACAAGACAAACCATCGTACTTAGCGAATATAGGCACCTTAAACTTAAGTGGAATCACAATTCCAGAGACCAGCCCTAGATCTTCAAAGTCCAGCCCAGGCACTTTCTGCACCTCCATAGCTTCCAGACGCTCTTCCAGATTCTTGTATTTGTCGTCTTCAGGAGGGTACTGCTATTCAGAATAGTCTTTGTCCTCCTCTTCTTCTTCTTCTTCCTCGGACTCAGTCGGTACTGCGACTCCCTTTCCTTTTCCTACCCCTTCATCAGATGTTGAGGGAAAATCCAGGACCCTTCTAGCTTGACCTTCGAATCTCCTACCCAGAGTAGCCACACCAACTCTTTTCTTTTTCTTTTTCTCCTTTTCCTTTTCCAGCAAGTTTTTGAACTCCTCCTGACCCTTAGCTAAGGTCATGAGTAGCTGCTGAAATTGTGCATTCTGCGCTTGTAAGTCTTTAACCGTCTGCTCAATATCCATCTTGCTGAAATAAACAACAGAGAGATAAGGAAACCTGGTGTGAAGACCTACTTATGCATATGATGAATGAAGATGCGATATGCAAATGATTTCAAGGAAATTTAGAAGATTTAAATTTGCCCAAACCAAAAAGAACGCACGTCATATTAAATAAAACCAAGTTTGAATACATCATGCCTCCTCGGGCTTACAAAGAAAGAAACTAAAATACAACAAGATTCTCAAGACAAAAAGACCGAACGCATCCTTTTTGGAGCAATGTAAGCATTCAGATTCTTCTCTTCATGAAGCAGTTTGGTGAGCTCCAGAACCTTCTTCTCACTGGCGTAGTACTAGGTTTCAAAGGTGTCTCGCTCCTCCTTCAACTGAATCCAGGCTTTCTGCAGGTCTTCGAGAGAGGTAGGCATGTCTAGATGAAGAACGGTGTACGGGACGTCTCCTTCAACAACAGGCTCAATGATGACAGGAAGGATGGGAGGGTAAGGCATTAAGAGACTCTGGGCACGAGCCCGTACCCACTTAAGGTAAGGCTCGAGAGGGATAGAGTTTTTATATCCCAAAGTCCTACTGTCCACTTTGTTCACCATTCCCCAAGCACGTGTAAACCTCTGGCGGTAACCTTGGTCTTCTTTGTCGTAGTCAAACACCAGACCTCGGACAAGCATCTCATGAGGGCCGTCCCTTCGGGCATACCCAAACTGCCGAAGAGCTAAACACGGGTTGTAGGTGATACCTCCCCTAATACCTAGAAAAGGTACATTAGGGAACTCACCACAGTGGTCGATGATAGAGATATCTTCCAAGGATCTTGAGCACCAATAGATATCAGAGTGGGTGAGGGACATCATCCTTTGAGACCAAGTCAATCTTTGCTCGTTCTTCAATGCTGACTGAGGTAGGTGTGAAGTGAACCACTTGGCAAGTAGAGGTATACAACACGAAAGGGTACCTTTTTTCTTCATGGTATGGGTATGAAGACAATGCAAGATATCTCCTAGCAAGGTGGGTATAGGATTGCGAGAGAGAAAGACTTTGATAGCGTTAACGTCTATGAATTGGTCTGAGTTAGGAAACAGAACCAAACCATAAATGAGGAGAGCTAGCACTTCTTCGAAAGCTTTGAAATCCATGTCATCCCAGAACGAACGAGCTTTTTCCAACAGAAACTTAGCTAAAAATACTTTAACCCCACTTCTTGTCTCCCAATTGGCTGTGACGTCGGCCCTCTTCATGTGTAAATCTTTGGCGATGACCTCAGGTTTTGGAATCCCTTCTAGACCGGTGAACAGTATTTGATTAAGCACGGGCACCCCTAAGAGCAGAGAGAACTCTTCCAATGTTGGTACCAGTTGATAGTCCGGAAAAGTGAAACAATGATGTACGGGGTTGTGATACGGTGGGAGAACTGACTTGAGGTTTTGCGTTTTTTGTTCGCAAATGTTTCGGTTTAGCAAGAGTCGCCATCGACTTTTTTATTTTATCCTAAGGAAAGGTCAAAAAGCACAGGAAAGACCTTTGAGATGTTTTCTTGGGTTCGTGGAGTAGATTATAGAAAGGGAAGGTATTAGAACCCTTTCTATCCATGGTTATCCATGGGCTCTTAGTTACTTGCTTAGGTCACTTGCTTTGCTTTTCAATTGTTTGAAATGGTGCTCTTCAATTGTTTGAAATGGTGCTTTGTGTGTGATTTTGAAAGATGTTTTGAAAAAGAGGCCATTGTTGTGGCAACCTTTGTAATGATTATTGTTTGAATGTATACAAAGGTGTTTTTATCTTTTTGAAAAGTTTCCAATGTTTGAAAGTAGGGTTTTGTGGTGAAGTGTGTTTTGAAAATAGCAAGGATGTTTTTTGCAAGCTTGATCAAGTAACTAGGAGCTATCTACCCTATTTTACTCAAAGATTTTTCTTATGTTTTTAACCCTTTTAATAGTGTTGTTTCACCATTGTATTTGGTGAACAACCTTGTGTTAGGATGTTTAAACGGGACAAGCGCGGGTCATCGTATAGACCATGATAGCAATGGTGTCAAGTATTTTTGGCAATTTTTCTTAAGGGACTTGATCATTTTATTTAGGCAACTCAGATAGCGTCATCGAGAGACTATGATATTTTTGTTTGTTTTTTTTGTTTTGCCAAAGTACTTGACATGCAACCATGGCCCATTTTTGAAGGCAACAAGTGGGTTGTAACCCTATGGGTGCAAGTGTGCATTGTGTTTGTTTTTCATGCATATTTATCTTGGATTAGGTCAAACTAATTGTTGATTTTATTTGCATACAAACCCTAGGTCTAAGCATGACATAATTGGAAGCTTTTAAATGTGCGAGAATTTAAATGCTACACTATTACAACATGATATAGGGAGGGGGGTACAAATTTGAATTGGGGGTATTTGACAAGAAATTAAATTCTAAGTTATTACAACCAAATCGAATGTATAGGCAATATTTAAATGTACAATGACTAAATAAAATACAACAAATAAATGTTAGATAAAATGTAATATGCAAAAAGTTTTTATGTATGTAAAAAGTATATTTTTTAATGTGAAATGTAAATAAATAAGAAAAAAAGTCAATTTTAATTGTTTTTGTTATTTAGGGCAAAACCCTAATTCTTAAATAAACAATATTATTTATTAATTATATACAATAATATATTGATTTATACACAAAATAAAAGTATATTGTAAAAAAGATATTTTTAGTGTAAAATATTAATAAAAGTAAAAATGTAATATTTTTGACCTAATTATTTAATAAGATAAAGTATATAAGTATATATATATATATATATATATATATATATATATATATATATATATATATATATATATATATATATATATATATATATATATATATATATATATATATATATATATATATATATATATATATATATATATATATATATATATATATATATATATATATATATATATATGTATTAAATATATTAAATATATAAAAATAGAAATTAATTATTTACAAAAATTTGTATATTCAAGAAAATGTTTTCAAGTGTAAATAAAAATAATAAATGAAGGTAAGTATATTTTTTATATTATTTTTTGAGTTTTTAATAAAAAGGAAATAGTTTATTTACTTACTTATACTAGTAAAATAAAAATAAATATGAAATAAATATGAAAAAATATAAAATAATTTTTTTTGCATTTTTTATATATGGACTAAAATAATAAAGTCAGAATAAAAAATAAAAATGTCAAAATGACAAATATTCAAACAAATGGGCCAGGGGGTGTAAACTGAACAAATGGGTGTCAAAAGCAAAAGAAACCAGGCCCAGCCCAGAATCCACTTCTTCTTCTTCCTTTAAACAAACCTGCGCGCGTGCTATGTATAAAACTGTAACTCCTGATTCTTTGATCTTTTGACAAAACTCATAACATGAACATTATAGAGAATTAAACAACGAATCCAACCATATAAAAAACTTGGATTAACTCTCAAAGACCAGAGAGAATTTCTCTGGCCCTAATTTCTAACCTAGTTTTTTTCAGAAAGTTCATGAGTGAAATTCTCTTAGCACGATTAATGTAAATGAAAACTAAGCATATGTATGGCTTCAGGGCTATGAGTACAACACATTTCATTCACAAACCTAAGCCTAACCATTCCTAAATAGAGAGATAGAAGTCCATGAAATACCTGTTTCAGTTGACTTCGAGCTGGACAATGTAGCAACCTTTAATGGTGTTTGAGCTTCTTTTGATCTTGCCTGAGGTCCAAGGAAGCTTTTCCAATGCTTGGCTTGTTTTGAAACAGCTTGAATCGTGCTGTAGAACTCAATCTGCAGAGCTTTGAAACAAAAATGGCAAAGTGTGTTAATGGTGTTACAACTTGCAATGGAGGCCTGGGATAGTTCAGGTGAGTTGATTGGAAGGTGTTTGAAGTATCTTGGGACAAAACGCACGATGGAAATTGGTTATGGCTTCAAGTTTGCAGAGCTTGCCCTGTTTTGCAGCAAAATAGGGATTTTGTGTACAAGGGGGTTTGGGAGGCAGAAGAGTCGTGTTTCCGGCTTGTTGGAAGGTATGAAACTTGTCTACAATGTTTGTGTAAGCTGGTTTCAACAGATGTGAGAGATGGTATATGTTTTGCAACTTTTCTTCTTTTTCAAGCAAGAGTGTGTGTCCTCCCAATGCAGACCTGTACAAGCCCTATATCATGCTGCACATTTTGCTCTTGGTTACTGGAATTAGTGGATTTGATCCTGCCTCACAGATCTGGCCCCCATGTCTCAAGGATTTTGTTTTGACATAAAGTGCATCTTTACAAAAATGGCATTTTACCTTTTACCATTTAGGGCTTAATTTTGTATGTAATGTACAAATGAACAAGATAATACCTTAACTAAATGGTTATGCATTAAATTAAGGAGTGTAAACTGGTTTTGAGGCCTGCAAGCTAGCACCAAACATGCTGATTTGAAAATGCAAGTTTGTATGAACATGCATTGGCCATGGACAAAAGTGAGTTTTTGCCAACTTCAAGCATTCAATTCTCTCTAACCACAAGGGTGTTTGAGGAGTTATTGGACAATTTGGAAAGCTTGGAACATGTACTATAATCCATCTTTGAAATGCAACTTGAAACTCCAAGTGTAACTATGTGAAAAGTGGCCAAGAAGATGAGTCAAAATCCTGCCTAGATTAGGGCAAATCTTCTCAAAGTTAAAAGTTTTAGGTACCCTTGTTCCAAAAACCATAACTTGAGATACAAGCCTTTTTTGAGAGAACTTTGTGAATCAAAATTGTATACTTTGTGATGGACTACAACTTTCATGTTTCAAGTTTTGTTTGAATCCACTTGCATCTTGGTGAAAAAATGGGACAAAGTTAGGAAAAAATAAGAAAATTTTATAACTTAGAAAATTTCTAAGTTATGAAAATTTTCCATTTTTAAACCCTAATTTGCATTTTTGGGTTTCTTGATGAACAAGTTTCATAATTTGACATGTCTTGATGAAAAATAACTCCTGGCACTTGATTTTGACCAAAAAGTCAAAGTTTGACTTTCTAGTGTACAGTCAAATTTTGATCAGTTGACTGAAAAATTCATTTGTCAATCCAATGCATTTGAGATCTTCTGAACTTGTTGAATAGGTCAAGACAATGCCATTTAGTTCTTGAGTCTATGGTTGAGCTTGATTTGACATTGGCTAGGTCAAACAGTCAAAAATTGGCTTTGTACAGTCAAAACCCTAAAAATGACCATTTTGCCCTTTTGGTGATCTGATCAAATTTCTTGTGGAATTGTGATCCAAACTTGATCAAATGGTTCATATGAGTTCATAATGTTGATGTGGGTCAAAATTCATGAGGTTTGATTGTCAATTGGCCACAGTTGACTTTTTCCCCAATATAGTTGATTTCTAGGTCAACTGTCCAATTGACTGGGCAAAGATTTGAATCAAGGCTTGAAACTTGGTAAGGAAAAACTTGTGAGTCCAAAATGAAGTATGAAAGTCAATTTGGGCATTGTAGGTCAAAACATCACTGTGCAAACTCAAACCCTAATTTAGGTCAACAGTGCAAGGAGGTGTCTTGAGCAGAGCAAACCCTAGCTTGATCTTGAATTTCAAGAGTCTTGTGATGAGAAATGTTGATGAAATGGGAGGGAAAATTTTGGGGTACAACAGTTGCCCCTGTTCAATCTTCTTGAACCTGAAGAGTTAGATTGGCAAGTTTGCATTTCGTAACTCGAAGGTAAAAGAGGATTGGACACTAGAGTGCCCGTAAATTTGCACTCGTCAAAATATAGCTGAGGAAATGGGCTTAAAGATGCCATTTGGAGATGGTAGAATATTGCTGGAGATGGGCTTAAAGATACCATCCAAGAATGTTTGTTGAATTGTAATGTTGTAGGTCAGAAGAATGAGCATCAAAATGGTATCCGTGTCTGGGATGCCAATGAACTGTGTCTGGAGACTGAGTCTGTATGAGCAAAAGAATGGCGTCCGTGTCTGGTGCGTATTTGAGTTGTAACTGTATTTGAACTTTGAATGAATATCAGAATGACTGTCGTGTCTAGAGTATATATGTATTGTATCTGGGCAACAGAGAAACATCTGTGTATGGAGCAACCGTATGCTAGGGATAAACTTTGAATGAGTGACAGAATGACAACCGTGTCTGGAGCGTATCTGGTCTGTATCTGAAGTTGAGATCTGTATGAGTAGTAGAATGACCGCCGTGTCTGGGGTGTATCCGTACCGTAACTGGGATCTGAATAGGCGACAGAATGACTTTCGCAACGACTGCACTGGGAGAATCAGACTGCTGGTGTAAAAGGCCAGAACAACATCCGTGTTTGGAGTGTATCTGAATTTGTAGTTGATAGTTAAATCTGAATGAGAGATAGAATGGCTGCCGTGTCTGGAGCGTATCTAGTCTGTATCTGATTGCTGAAGTCTGAATGAGTAGTAGAATGACCGCCGTGTCTGGGGTGTATCCATACTGTATTTTGACTTGAAGTTCTGAATGAGTAATAGAATGACCGCCGTGTCTGGGGTGTATCTATACTGTATCTGAACAATTGTTAATGATAGCCTTTTAATCTTATCCTGAAAAGGGTAAAACGTTAGCTAAAACACGAAGTTATGTTGCATGATATGTATGATGCAATGAATTGTAATCCACATTTATGATATATGAATGTAATGGTTATGCATGTAAGCTGAGTAGCTGTCTTGCTGAGGAAAATAAATCCTTGATAGTTGGAGATAATGAAATTTTGACTACTGTCGGGGAAAGTAAATCCTTAACCGAAGCTGGGGATGATGAAATCTTTGACTGCTGAAGATGAGAAATCCCTGCTGACTGCTTGGGGATTAAAGCTCTTGATTATGGAGAGTGAGAAATCTTGGGACCACTGCTGGAGATTGAGGGTCCTTGGCGACTTGCGGGGATTTACAAGAGTTCTGACAACTTCTGCGGGGAATGAGAATCCTTCAAGACTTTCGGGGGAAATTTCTATTGGGAAGTTTAAGACCTGGGAGATTTCTGTTTAGAGAAACAGGATCGAGAATCTTCGATCTGCTGGGAGATAACTCTATGGGGAGAAAGTTTACTCGGCCGGTGAAATCAGGAGCTTTGGGTTGTATGCCAATCTACTGGGGAACCATTCTAGATGTTTGGAGAAATTGAGGGAGTTTGATCAGTTGGAAATTTGACTTCGCTGGGGAAGGGGATTTAGATTATTCTGGCTCCGTTGGAAATCGGGAGTTTGAACTCTGATGGGAACTTTGAAACTTAACTCGGCTGGGGAATCCAGTTTGGAATGTACCGGCTTCACCGGGGGATCCTGAAGCTTAACTCCGTTGGGGACATGTACTCCGAGGTTTTAGCTTTGTCGAGGATCTGAACAAAGTAATGCAGGGGATCTCTTCTTGAATGGCATAAAGATATCTTCCTGCACCTTCAACCTATCAGTAATTATCCTTTCCCAATTTCATTTTATTTGTAAGCAGTAACTATATTCAAATGCATATGCCTATTCAGCAAAACATTGGGCGTTTTTCAAATAAAACATAAGTGTAAAACAGAAAAAGAAAGGCAAGCAAATTTCTGCACTTTGAAGTATATTTATATTAATTTTTGTAAGTATCTTTGTACAAAGAAGACAGACATCCTAGTAAGAGAATGATGTCGTAAAAATTGAGAAAAAATTTATACAAAAAGAAAGATGGCTATGTGTAACAATTCCATGGGGTTCCCATTCTGCTATAGCCTTCACAACTCCAAGTATCTGTCCATTCGTTGCTTCGTCCGTAGATGATTGGATTGATCAGAAGCTTGGAGTTTGTTGGTGAATAGATTGTTCTTAAAGTGATCCGACGAGACATAGTCATACGCTTTAATTCCCTAACTTTTGCCTGGACCGCCCTTTCGGGTTTTCGATCCACCAGGAAACCCTTTTTTGCCCAAGTCGCCCTTTCGGGTTTTCAACTTGCCGGGTGTACAATTTTTTTTTGTTTTATCCCTAATTTTTGCCTGAACCTCCCTTTCGGGTTTTCGATTCACCGGGATGCCCATTTTTGCCCAAGTCGCCCTTTCGGGTTTTCAACTTGTCGGGTCGTTTTATGCATAGTATCTTTTGACTATGTCTGCGTTCGCAGGGTGCGGCAAGTCATCGCCGTCCATGGTGGTCAGAATCATTGCCCCACCAGAAAAGATGCTCTTGATTACAAAGGGTCCTTCGTAAGTAGGAGTCCACTTGCCCCTGGGATCACTTTGCGGTAAGATGATCCGCTTGATTACAAGATCTCCGACTTGATATACCTGACGCCTAACCTTTTTGTTGAAAGCCTTGATCATCCGTTTTTGATACGTATGACCATGAAAAAAAGCAGTAAGTCATTTCTCGTCGATCAAATTAAGTTGATCAAGCCGGGTCTGAATCCAATCGTCTTCACTCAAACCGGCATCCTTCATAATCCTCAAGGAAGGAATCTGAACTTCCGTAGGCAGAACAACTTCCATGCCATATACCAAAGAAAATGGAGTTACCCCTGTTGAAGTACGTTCCGTGGTACGATATCCATGCAGAGCAAACGGTAACATCTCATGCCAGTCCTTGTAGGTGACTGTCATCTTTTGAATGATCTTCTTAATATTTTTGTTCGCGGCTTCAACAACACCGTTCATCTTCGGCCGGTAGGGAGATGAATTGTGATGATAAATCTTGAACTGCTCGCATAGAGCGGTGATCATGGTATTGTTCAAATTTGTATCGTTGTCTGTGATGATCCTGTCGGGGATACCATACCGGCATATGAGGTTCTGCTTGATGAAGCGGGCAACCACATTCTTTGTAACTGAGGCATAGGAAGCTGCCTCGACCCATTTAGTGAAGTAATCAATAGCCACCAAGATGAAGCGATGCCCATTGGATGCCGTGGGCTTGATCTCTCCAATCATGTCAATGCCCCACATTGCGAATGGCCAAGGAGCTGTCAGAACGTTGAGAGGAACAAGAGGGATATGTACCTTATCGGCGTATACTTGGCATTTGTGGAAGGTGCAAGAATGTTGATGACAATCAGCTTCCATAGTAGACCAGTAGTATCCTGCCCTTAGAATCTTCTTAGCCATCGTATGTCCGCTCAAGTGGGTGCCAAATGTGTCGCTATGTATATCGGTCATGATCAACTTTGCTTCAACCTTGTCCACACAACGAAGTAGAACACAATTATGACTGCGCTTATAAAGGATGCCATTGCTTAGGAAGAACTTGGCAGAAAATCTCCTTAAGAACTTTTTGTCATTGACGGAAGCTCCTTCAGGATATTCTCTGGTCTGGAGATACCTTTTGATTTCATGAAACCAGGGTTGTTCCACTACTTCTTTGGTATTAATCTCATGACAGTGCGCAGGTTCGTCCATTCTCTCGATGGTAATTTGGGGAGCCTCGTTATCCCAGTTGAGTTTAAACATGGAAGACATTGTAGCCAGAGCATCGGCCAACTGATTTTCTTCCCGCGGGAAATGCTCGAAGTTAATCTGCTCGAAGTGAGGCAACAACGTCAAGACATGTTCTTTGTATGGGATAAGATTAGGATGTTTAGTGTCCCACTCTCCTTTGACTTGACTGATAACCAAAGCCGAATCCCCAAATACGACCAAAGATTTGATTCCCAAGTCTATAGCAGCCTTGAGACCAAAGATGCAAGCTTCATATTCAGCCATGTTGTTGGTACAGCTGAAGCAAAGTCGGGCAATGAAGGGTGTATGACAACCATCTGGAGAAATGAGTACTACACCAATACCGTTGCCAAGTGCATTTGAAGCACCATCAAAGTATAGGGTCCATCGGGATCCTTGTTCAGGTCCGTCATACGGTCCGTTTCCTTCAATGTTGTCAAATGTCATAATGTCCTCGTCAGAGAAATCGAATCTCATAGACTGATGATCTTCGACAGCTTGATGAGCTAGATGGTCAGCTAGTACACTCCCCTTTATAGCTTTTTGGGTAGTATACTGGATGTCATATTCAATCAGGATCATTTGCCATCTAGCAATTCTTCCAGATAAAGCCGGCTTCTCGAAGATATACTTGATCGGATCCATCTTGGAAATCAGCAAAGTGGTATGAGTCAACATATACTGCCTTAACCGGCGAGCAGCCCATACCAAAGCGCAGCAAGTTTTCTCGAGCAATGAGTAGCGGGTCTCACAGTCAGTAAACTTTTTGCTAAGGTAATAAATGGCATGCTCTTTTCGGCCAGACTCGTCATGTTGGCCCAGTACGCACCCCATTGAGTTATCCAAAACAGTCAGATACATGATCAACGGCCTTCCTTCGACGGGTGGCATCAGAATAGGAGGCTCTAGTAGGTACTCCTTGATCTTATCAAAAGAAACATGACAATCATCGTTCCATTCAACTACCTGATCTTTCTTCAATAGTTTGAAAATTGGCTCGCAGGTAGATGTCAGGTGAGAGATGAACCTCGCAATATAGTTCAAGCGTCCCAAGAATCCTCTAACCTCCTTTTCAGTACGGGGGGCAGGAATTTCTTGTATAGCCTTTACTTTAGATGGATCAACCTCAATGCCCTTGTTGCTGACAATAAATCCCAGAAGTTTACCAGACCTAACTCCAAAAGTGCACTTGCTTGGATTCAGTCTGAGTTTATACTCCTTCAACCTGGCAAACAGCTTTTGCAAATGATTAAGGTGTTCTTCTTCTGTCTATGATCAAGCTATCATGTCGTCTACGTAAACTTCGATCTCATGATGGATCATATCATGAAATAAAGCTACCATGGTGCGTTGATAGGTTGCCCCTGCGTTCTTCAGTCCGAACAACATCACTTTGTAGCAGAAGGTACCCCATTGCGTGACAAAGGTAGTTTTCTCCATGTCCTCGGGGGCCATTTTAATCTGGTTGTAGCCCGAGAATCCGTCCATGAAGGAAAAAACCTTGTGTTGAGCTGTGTTGTCAACCAAGATATCGATATGCGGTAGTGGAAAATCGTCTTTAGGGTTGGCCCTGTTCAAATCCCGATAATCCACGCACATTATGACCTTGCCGTCCTTTTTGGGTACGGGCACAATGTTAGCAACCCATTGTGGATAGGTTGTAACAGCCAGAAAGCCAGCGTTGAATTGCTTCATTACCTCAGCCTTGATCTTCTCAGACATGTCAGGCCTCATTCGGAGGACCTTTTGCTTGACCGATGGACAGTCCTCTCTTGTAGGGAGACGGTGAACCACAATATCTGTGTCTAGCCCTGGCATGTCTTCATAAGACCAGGCGAAGATTTCAACGTATTCATTCAACAACTGCACTAAGCGCTCCTTGACACCTGGTTCCAGGTTGGCACCCACTTTTACTTCTTTCCTGTCCTCCTCTGTCCCCAAGTTGATGGTTTCTAGAAACTCCTCATGAGGCAGAATAACCCGCTCTTCTTGTTGCAAAAGTCTGGCTAACTCTCCCGGCACTTCACAATCTTCGTCAACTTCGTACTCAGCGTGATTGACCAAATCCTCAGAGTTATCGAAGGATGAAACAGAACAGTTGCCCATGGAATCCGGAATGGATGGGTACCTACATTTGTGAGTGTGGGTGTGTGTAAGGGATAGCCATCCTTAAACAAACAAAAATGCAAAAGGAAATAAAAATGAACACAGCAGTTTATAGATGAAAAACGTCCAATGATTCATTAAAACATGGCATATGATAATGAAGAAAATCAAGCCCTTACAAATGGATCTGCATGCCCCGGGCAAGGCATGAGGTGAAAATAGTGTGCGAATTGTTTTTTAGTTATTACAGACCATAAAAATGGGAAATTGTTCAAAGATAAAATTACTGGTTGATAAAGGTGATGGGAACAAAATTCTTTGCTTCCCAGTTGCTTAGACCCCCTTCGACGGTCGGAAAGATCCAATCTTCGAAGTCGTTCTCTTCATCTTCATCTTCAACAACATTAATTCTGTGATGAGTGATCCTTATAGGTGGCCCTCCATTCTTTGAACGATGCATAGCCTTCTGTCCTGCAGCTGTAAACCCTAGTCCAAATTTGTCCGTCTTATGGGGAAAATCAGGCAATTGCCCCCATGCTGTACTATTCCCTTATTTGATTACCGCTTCCGCGTCCTTGAGAGATGCCATCCTAGGCACAAGCTTAGGAATGATGGGTACCTCAATCATTGTCTTTGCAACTGCTACCTCAGGAGAAACTTCCTCAAAATGTTGAAAAGGTGTTTCGATGAACTCGCCATCCAGCTCCACATAACGGAAGGAGTTGAGGTGACTTATCATGTACTCTTCCTCGCCGTGCACCATTATAATTTTACCCTTAACAGGATATTTCAGCATCTGGTGCAAAGAGGAGGTAACTTCCCCGGCATAATGGATCCACGGTCTTCCTAACAAACATGAATATGACGGACGGATGTCCATCACGTAAAAGGTTGAGTTGAAGACCTATGTGCCTACTTTGATAGGAATATTAACCTCTCCATGAACCATTCTTTTGGACCCATCAAAAGCCCTAACAACGATGTTGCTAGGTTTGAGGGTCAATCCTTTGCAGTTTAAGCGGTCTAAGGCTTTCTTTGGCAGCACGTTCAAGGAAGAACCAATATCAACTAAGACATGGGCGAGAGTGGTTCCCCGGCATTCAACTGAAACATGTAATGCATCGTTATGTTTCCTTCATTTGGGAGTTAAATCAGCATCGGAAAAGCCAAGGTCATTATCAGCAGTAAGACTGGCCACACATTCTTGGAACTGGTCAACCGAAGTCTCTTGGGGAAAATGTGCCGCCTTCAAGAATTTGATTAGGGCCTTAGCGTGGGCCTCAGAACAGAGAAGAAGAGCCAACATTGAAATTTTAGAAGGGGTCTGCCCTAACTGTTCCACAACATCGTAGTCACTTTTTCTGATTATTTTCAAGATTTCATCCATTTCTTTCTGAGTGGTTTCAGGGATATCCACAGCATGAGCCTTCGTCCTGACAGGCCCTTCCAGTATCCCCTTACCCTTGTCGGTAGTTTCAGCAGATGGTCTTACTTTAGAAGTATCCAATTCCTCAATAAATGGGCCTTGCACAGATGGTCCAACAGGTGCAGAAGCTTTCAAGGGTCCGGAAACTACTCGAGGGGGAGCAATCTCCGGAGAAAAGATCCGGCCACTGCGGGTTATCTTGCTTGTACCCGCGATGTTCCCTATATCAGGGCTTCCTTCTTCAGAAATCTCTTGGATTGTTTCAATCTTCTTGACGCCATGATAGAAGATTTCTCCTCCATGGTTCCATGGGATTGTCTTACTATATTGATACGGGACTGGCTCCGGCATGGTGATCTTTAATGGTACACATTTAGAGTTGGGTGTAATCCTGACAGGCCTTTTGCAAGCCTTGGGAGGATTGTCGGAAATGGTTATGATTGCAATATCGTTGATTGAAGTAGTAAAAGTAGAAGGAGTAACAGGATTGAAAGTATCAACAGGGGTTTTCTGGAATAATATCTCTTGGGTATCCATCAGGCGTTGGACACCTGACTTCAACATTGGGCAATCTCCTCGTATGTTCAAACAAAAATAGCAGTCTTTTCCACAACCAGGAAAGATCCCGGCTCTCATCAAATTTTCTTTAATCACAGGTAACGGTGTTAACAAGTCAACAACATCAGTAACATGGAGGTCCTCCAAAACAGCATGAACATTATTACCGTGCTTGGGCATCGGAGCATAAATCACATTGGGCTTCTCAGGAGTATCAAATTCTACTTCTTTGGCATCAATCAAGTCCTGGATTTTGTTCTTAAGCGCCCAACAATTATTTGTATCATGCCAACACTGTCGGAGTGGTAGGCGCACTTAGCATTGGAGTGGTAGTATGGAAAGGAGGTGTTAGGGTTCTTAGGTGCTTCCTTCAAACTAGTAAGATTCAACTTCAATAAACGAGGGAGTACTTGCACTGGCGTCATGTTGATTCGGGTGAACTGCCGTTGTGGCCTTTCTACCCGTTGTTGATTAGGACTCGACTGATTTCCGCGAGGTTGATCATTTGAAGAATTTTGAATTATCACAGCCCCTACAGTAGGTCGGCGCCCCATTCCTCCTTGGCCTTTCTGAGAATAAACAGCGGAAGCTTCCTTTTTAGCCGGGAAGGCTTTCTTGACAGCAGTGGATGCAGAGGCATCTTTCTGAATCTTACCACTTTTTATACCAGCCTCAACCCTTTCGTCGGTCAAAATTAATTCAGTAAATCACGCGGAGGAACTCCCAATTAGATGATTGAAGAAAGGGCCAGATAGGGTCCCCAGAAACATGTCAACCAATTCTCTGTCCGATAACGGTGGTTGTACCCTTCCATCCAGATCACGCCATTTCTGGGCGTACTCTTTAAATCCTTCATTGGAAGCCATCCCCATACTTTGTAGCTGAGTACGAGTGGGCGCCAAATCAGAATTGTATTGATACTGACGGTAAAATGCAGCAGCTAAGTCTTCCCAATTGTGAACCTCTGATCTTTCGAGCTGGTAAAACCAGTCCAACTGCGTTCCTGACAAGTTGTCTTGGAAAAAGTGTACCCAGAGGTCTTTATCAGATGAGTGGGGTTGGATTTTCCGGACATAAGATCTCAGATGCATTTTTGGGCACGACAGACCGTCATACTTGGCGAATGTTGGCGCCTTGAACTTGGGAGGGATAACAATCCCAGCTACCAGCCCTAGTTATTCAAAATCCAAACCAGGAACCCTCTGCAACTCCATGGCTGCCAGTCTATCTTCAAGATTTTTGTACTTATCGTCCGCTGGTGGATACTGTTGTTCGGAGTAGTCTTCGTCTTATTCCTCTTCCTCCTCTTCCACTTCAGATTCAGAAGGTACAGCAGCCCCTTTCCCTTTACCAACCCCTTCGTTAGACGTTGAGGGGAACTCAAGAACCTTTCTAGCGTTGCTTTCAAACCTTCTTCCAAAAGTGGCTACCCCGGGCCTTTTCTTCTTTTTCTCTTTATTCTTCTCCAACAAAACTTTGAGGTCCTCTTGACCCTTTGCCAAGGTCATGAGGAGTTGCTGAAACTGTGAATTTTGTGCCTGCAGATCCTTTACTGTTTGCTCCAAATCCATCTTGCTGAAATAAACAGCAAAAAGATAAGGAAACCTGGCGTGAAGACCTGTTTATGCATATGATGAATGGTATGTTATTCATGTAATGCATTCAAGGGTTCAAAAATTCAAATTTGTTGCAAACAAAAAGAACGCACGTCATATTAAGAAGAAATTTGTTAGTACATAAGTGCCCCATGGGCGAAATATTACAAAATTCTTAATGTAAAAAGACATTGTGCATCCTTTTTGGTGCGATGTAAGTGTTAAGAGTTTCCTCCTCGTGAAGTCGGCGGGTAAGCTCCAAAACCTTCTTCTCACTGGCATAGAAGCTGGCTTCAAAAGTGTCTCATTCTTCTTTGAGTTGGATCCAACTCTTTTGCATTTCTTCCCATGATGTTGGCATGTCAGGATGTAGGATGGTGTATGGAACCTCTCCTTCCATAACATGCTCTTTGATCAAGGGGAGAATGTGAGGGTACGACATCATAAGATTTTGGGAGCGGGTTCGCACCCACTTGAGATAAGGCTCAAGGGGATGGAATTCTTGTGCCCTAGTGTCTTACTATCCACCTTGTTAGGCATCCTCCAAGCTTTGATGAACCTTTGTCGAAGTCCTTACGCATTGTTGTCGAAGATCCAAACAAGAACAAAGATGAAGATCCAAACCCTTGAAATGGTTAGTGGATGCATATGATGCTTTATGATGTTCATGATGTATGCACAAACACATGTACAAGCAAGTCACACAAAACCCTAGTTTCAGGCTTGCATGAGGTTTCATAGGTAAATACCCTCTTGAGTTTAGTTGGCTCAAACCTGTCCTATAAAAAGTAATCGGGTTCTAAGGAGCTCAATATCACTGGATTGTTTTCTATGTTCATTGTTTTGGTTTAGCCACTTAACTAGCGACCAAAATATTCCAAGAAAACAACCCTCAATGAGTGTAGTATCGAGTATCTACCAACTTCGTACTGCACCAAAGCCGGTCATCTCACTACCCTTAATAAAAGGCCAAGATGGTCAATTAAGGTTCTAAGAGTTCATTAGTGCTTTATGACATCACTCAGCGGCCCTGTATTCTCTTTGATTGACTCAAAGGCTACCGGTACTCACAAATATGTCGCATTAATATAGCTATTGCTTCAACCATGTCGGTATACCCCGCACAGTTTCCACAATGTATTGCTATTTACCTATGAATGTTTCCCAAATACGGGTAGAGGATTTCAAGCCCAAACAAGAGAACCAAATGTAAAGCAAACAAAGCAAACAATATAATCATGCAAAGAGTGATCTAAGCCCTAAGGTTACTCCACTTTTAAAGTTTCTCCCCAGCAGAGTCGCCAGTTCTGTGATACGGTGGGAGAACTGACTTGAGGTTTTGCGTTTTGTGTTCGAAAATGTTTCGGTTTAGCAAGAGTCGCCACCAACTTTTTTATTTTATCCTAAGGAAAGGTCAAAAAGCACAGGAAAGACCTTTGAGATGTTTTCTTGGGTTCGGGGAGTAGATTATAGAAAGGGAAGGTATTAGCACCCTTTCTATCCATGGTTATCCATGGGCTCTTAGTTACTTGCTTAGGTCACTTGCTTTGCTTTTCAATTGTTTGAAATGGTGCTCTTCAATTGTTTGAAATGGTGCTTTGTGTGTGATTTTGAAAGATGTTTTGAAAAAGAGGCCATCGTTGTGGCAACCTTTGTAATGATTCTTGTTTGAATGTATACAAAGGTGTTTTTATCTTTTTGAAAAGTTTCCAATGTTTGAAAGTAGGGTTTTGAAATTGTGTGGTGAAGTGTGTTTTGAAAATAGCAAGGATGTTTTTTGCAAGCTTGATCAAGTAACTAGGAGCTATCTACCCTATTTTACTCAAAGATTTTTCTTATGTTTTTAACCCTTTTAACAGTGTTGTTTCACCATTGTATTTGGTGAACAACCTTGTGTTAGGATGTTTAAACGGGACAGGCACGGGTCATCGTATAGACCATGATAGCAATGGTGTCAAGTATTTTTGGCAATTTTTCTTAAGGGACTTGATCATTTTGTTTAGGCAACTCAGATAGCGTCATCGAGGGACTATGATATTTTTGTTTGTTTTTTTGTTTTTCCAAAGTACTTGACATGCAACCATGGCCCATTTTTGAAGGCAACAAGTGGGTTGTAACCCTAGGGGTGCAAGTGTGCATTGTGTTTGTTTTTCATGCATATTTATCTTGGATTAGGTCAAACTAATTGTTGATTTTATTTGCATACAAACCCTAGGTCTAAGCATGGCATAATTGGAAGCTTTTAAATGTGCGAGAATTTAAATGCTACACTATTACAACATGATATAGGGAGGGGGTACAAATTTGAATTGGGGGTATTTGACAAGAAATTAAATTCTAAGTTATTACAACCAAATCGAATGTATAGGCAATATTTAAATGTACAATGACTAAATAAAATACAACAAATAAATGTTAGATAAAATGTAATATGCAAAAAGTTTTTATGTATGTAAAAAGTATATTTTTTAATGTGAAATGTAAATAAATAAGAAAAAAAGTCAATTTTAATTGTTTTTGTTATTTAGGGCAAAACCCTAATTCTTAAATAAACAATATTATTTATTAATTATATACAATAATATATTGATTTATACACAAAATAAAAGTATATTGTAAAAAAGATGTTTTTAGTGTAAAATATTAATAAAAGTAAAAATATAATATTTTTATATTTTTGACCTAATTATTTAATAAGATAAAGTATATAAGTATATATATATATATATATATATATATATATATATATATATATATATATATATATATATATATATATATATATATATATATATATATATATATATATATATATATATATATATATATATATATATATATATATATATATATATATATATATATATATATTAAATATATTGAATATATAAAAATAGAAATTAATTATTTACAAAAATGTGTATATTCAAGAAAATATTTTCAAGTGTAAATAAAAATAATAAATGAAGGTAAGTATATTTTTTTATATTATTTTTTGAGTTTTTAATAAAAAGGAAATAGTTTATTTACATACTTATACTAGTAAAATAAAAATAAATATGAAATAAATATGAAAAAATATAAAATAAATTTTTTGGCATTTTTTATATATGGACTAAAAATAATAAAGTCAGAATAAAAAATAAAAATGTCAAAATGACAAATATTCAAACAAATGGGCCAGGGGGGTGTAAACTGAACAAATGGGTGTCAAAAGCAAAAGAAACCAGGCCCAGCCCAGAATCCACTTCTTCTTCTTCCTTTGAACAAACCTGCGCGCGTGCTATGTATAAAACTATAACTCCTGATTCTTTGATCTTTTGACAAAACTCATAACATGAACATTGTAGAGAATTAAACAACGAATCCAACCATATAAAAAACTTGGATTAACTCTCAAAGACCAGAGAGAATTTCTTTGGCCCTAATTTCTAACCTAGTTTTTTCAGAAAGTTCATGAGTGAAATTCTTTTAGCACGATTAATGTAAATGAAAACTAAGCATATGTATGGCTTCAGGGCTATGAGTACAACACATTTCATTCACAAACCTAAGCCTAACCATTCCTAAATAGAGAGATAGAAGTCCATGAAATACCCGTTTCAGTTGACTTCGAGCTGGACAATGTAGCAACCTTCAATGGTGTTTGAGCTTCTTTTGAGCTTGCCTGAGGTCCAAGGAAGCTTTTCCAATGCTTGGCTTGTTTTGAAACAGCTTGAATCGTGTTGTAGAACTCAACCTGCAGAGCTTTGAAACAAAAATGGCAAAGTGTGTTAATGGTGTTATAACTTGCAATGGAGGCCTCGGATAGTTCAGGTGAGTTGATTGGAAGGTGTTTGAAGTATCTTGGGACAAAACGCACGATGGAAATTGGTTATGGCTTCAAGTTTGCAGAGCTTGCCCTGTTTTGCAGCAAAACAGGGATTTTGTGTACAAGGGGGTTTGGGAGGCAGAAGAGTCGTGTTTATGGCTTGTTGGAAGGTATGAAACTTGTCTAAAATGTTTGTGTAAGCTGGTTTCAACAGATGTGAGAGATGGTATATGTTTTGCAACTTTTCTTCTTTTTCAAGCAAGAGTGTGTGTCCTCCCAATGCAGGCCTGTACAAGCCCTATATCATGCTGAACATTTTGCTCTTGGTTACTGGAATTAGTGGATTTGATCCTGCCTCAAAGATCTGGCCCCCATGCCTCAAGGATTTTGTTTTGACATAAAGTGCATCTTTACAAAAATGGCATTTTACCTTTTACCATTTAGGGCTTAATTTTGTATGTAATGTCCAAATGAACAAGATAATACCTTAACTCAATGGTTATGCATTAAATTAAGGAGTGTAAACTAGTTTTAAGTCCTGCAAGCTAGCACCAAACATGCTGATTTGAAAATGCAAGTTTGTATGAACATGCATTGGCCATGGACAAAAGTGAGTTTTTGCCAACTTCAAGCATTCGATTCTCTCTAACCACAAGGGTGTTTGAGGAGTTCTTGGACAATTTGGAAAGCTTGGAACATGTACTATAATCCATCTTTGAAATGAAACTTGAAACTCCAAGTGGAACTATGTGAAAAGTGGCCAAGAAGATGGGTCGAAATCCTGCCTAGATTAGGGCAAATTTTCTCTAAGTTAAAAGTTTTAGGTACCCTTGTTCCAAAAACCATAAATTGAGATACAAGACTTTTTTGAGAGAACTTTGTGAATAAAAATTGTAGACTTTGTGATGGACTACAACTTTCATGTTTCAAGTTTTGTTTGAATCCACTTGCATCTTGGTGAAAAAATGGGACAAAGTTAGGAAAAAATAAGAAAATTTTATAACTTAGAAAATTTCTAAGTTGTGAAATTTTTCCATTTTTAAACCCTAATTTGAATTTTTGGGTTTCTTGATGAACAAGTTTCATAATTTGACATGTCTTGATGAAAAATAACTCTTGGCACTTGATTTTGACCAAAAAGTCAAAGTTTGACTTTCCAGTGTACAGTCAAATTTTGATCAGTTGACTGAAAAATTCATCTGTCAATCCAATGCATTTAAGATCTTCTGAACTTGTTGAATAGGTCAAGACAATGTCATTGAGTTCTTGAGTCTATGGTTGAGCTTGATTTTCCATTGGCTAGGTCAAACAGTCAAAAATTGGCTTTGTACAGTCAAAACCCTAAAAATGACCATTTTGCCCTTTTGGTGATCTGATCAAATTTCTTGTGGAATTGTGATACAAACTTGATCAAATGGTTCATATGAGTTCATAATGTTGATGTGGGTCAAAATTCATGAGGTTTGACTGTCAATTGGCCACAGTTGACTTTTTCCCCAATATAGTTGATTTCTAGGTCAACTGTCCAATTGACTGGGCAAAGATTTGAATCAAGGCTTGAAACTTGGTAAGGACAAACTTGTGAGTACAACATGAAGTATGAAAGTCAATTTGGGCATTGTAGGTCAAAACATCATTGTGCAAACTCAAACCCTAATTTAGGTCAACAGTGCAAGGAGGTGTCTTGAGCAGAGCAAACCCTAGCTTGATCTTGAATTTCAAGAGTCTTGTGATGAGAAATGTTGATGAAATGGGAGGGAAAATTTTGGGGTACAACAGGGGTCAAAGAATTGGAACAGTACACACATCATCTCTTCTTGGAAGTTGGATGTAGCCAAACTGAGAAGTCGACCATACTTCTTGGTAAAAGGAGAATCCCCGGGCACTCTTGAGGCTAGCTCTTGAAGTTGAGGATGTGCTTTCACAAAGCTGATTCAGATGGTGTTTCTTCGGAGAGGATTCGTTTCCTACAAAACAAAAACAAAGATAAATTTCTAAATCCTTGAAATGGTTAGTGAGCATGCATATGATGTTGATGATGTTTATGATGTTTATGTACAAGCAAAGGCATATACACACAACAAACAGATCCCTATGTTTCAGGCTTGCATGAGTTTGTAGGTAAGAACCCTCTTGAAGTTTTAGTGGGCTCAACCTGTCCTAGAAATAAAGATCGGGTTCTAAAGGATCTCAATATCACCGACCTTTCTTTTAGGCATTGTCTCAGCACAATCAATCTTTTCTTGCCGCCGAGATATCCCAAAAGTCTATCCTCAATGAGTGTAGTATCGAGTGTCAACCAATTTTCAGCTTTACACCAAAACCGGTTACCTCACTACGTCCTAATGGCCAAGTTTGTTCAATTAGGGTTCTAAAGTCAATTAGTGCTTCACGACGCCACTCAGCGGCCCCGTATTCTCCTCGATTCACCACGAGGGATATCGGTACCCACAAATGCATCACACTAACATAGCTATTGTTTCAACCATATCAGTATATGCCGTACAGTCTCCACAATCTATTACTATTTACCTAAAAAGGTGCCCCAAATCCGGGTAGAGGATTCAAACCCAAACAGATAGAACCAAAAGATAAAGCATACAAGTCAAGCAAGATAAGCATGTAAAGGTGATCTAAAACCCTAAGGTAACCCCACTTTTTTTATTTTATCCCCAGCAGAGTCGCCAGTTCTGTGATGCGGTGGGAGAACTGACTAGAGGTTTTGCGTTTCGTTCGCACTTGTGCGGTTAGCAAGAGTCGCCACCGACTTTTCTTTTATCCAAAAGGAAAGGTAAAAAAGCACAGGAAAGACCTTTCGAGAATTTTCTCGGGTTTGGGGGGTAGATTATGAAAAGGGAAGGTGCTAGCATCCTTTTCATCCATGGTTTTACATGGGCTCTTAGTTACTCGTTTTAGATCACTTGCTTTTATTTGATTGTGTGCTTGTGGTGTGGGTTTTGAAAGTATTTTGGAAAGTTTCTTTGTAATGGTTCTCGTCTCTATAAGAACGTATACAAAGTTTTGTTTCGAAAAATGGTTCAAAGATGTGTTTGTGAATCGTGTTTTGAAAAATGTTTTGAAAAGAGGTTTCGTAATGGTTCTCGTCTCTATAAGAACGTATACGAAACGTTTCATCTTTTGAAAATGTTTTGAAATGGAAGTGTAGGTGTGAAAGTTTTTGTCGTGAGCAAGTGAGTAACTAAGAGCGAATCTATCTACTCGAAAGGTCTTAAATTGTTCTTTTTTTCTTCCTTTTAATGGTGCCATCTTACCATTAATTTGGTAAGAAGCCCCATCCTTGGATGTAAAGGGACAGACACGGGTCAATTTTACAATCATTGAAGGCAACTTGTGAGACGCTCTAGCAATTTTGTAAGGGACAAGATCGTTTTATCGAAGGCAACATCGAGGGTCATCGAGGGACTACGATCTTTGTTATCGAAGGGTAATTTGATAGAGTGTCTCATATTCGAGGGACATGATTGTATTTCCGAGGCAACAAGCAAGGTTACCCTAGAGGTGCGCGTGTGAGAAGTGTGTTGATTTCAAGTTATTTATTCTTGGATTAGGTCATCTAGCGATTGATTTTTGAATCTTGCCATACGTGCCTAATTACTATACAGTATATAGAAAGCAATAAATTGCGGGAATTAAAAGTCTAAGCTATTACAAAAGTATCCGGGATTGGGGGTACAATTATTACAAATGGGGATGAATCACACAAAAAATAGCAATGTCCAAATAATACAACCAAATCGAATTGATGTGCGATTCAATATGAAACTATGACAATTTATGAAATAAAGAAATCAATAAAGTATGAAATGCAATGTATTTACTTGAAAAGAGAGAAATAAAACCTAATCTAATTAAGAAAATGATTTAAATTAAAAAAAAACTTTATTCTTTGTATTTTAATTAATTATAAACTAACTTTTAAGAAAGAAGAATAAATTAAATCAAATTTTGATATTTTATTAAGTGTAAGAAAATTAATAAAGAAAAATTAAAAAAAAAGGAAAATGATAAAAAGAAATTATTTCAAAACTTAAATTAAACTATGAAAATGCTTTTCTTTTAAAGTTGTAATTAGTAATTTTTATAAGAAAACAAACAATAATGGGCCTTAAAGAATATTGTAAGATGCTAGGCCCAAATAAAAAGAAATAAAGCCAGGATGGAAGGGGGTGCGAGCCAGCAATTGTATGGGCTTTTTGGTTTGAAGCCCAGTGCATTCAGTTTGTTTATTGTGTTGGATTAGGGGAAACGGATTAGGGTAAACAGAAGGAATTAGGGTTTGTGTTCTTGTGCTCACAGCGGCGCCGCTTTGTTCGTCTCTCTCTCTCTCACTTCTCTCAAATTCATTCATCTTTCTCGTTCTGAGTCCCTAATCGCTACTGATTCAACCTGGTTTACGTTATTCTTTCTGGAAATCCCTAATTTAAAGAGCAATCATCTAAGGGTTTGACATGCATTCTCTGATCTTCCTCTCACTCTTGTTACCGGAGCCTCGTCTCTCTCAAATCCTAAGCGCCAACGCTTTTGCTTCTTGAAAGGGTATGATTCTGTTTTTTTGTTATGATTTTGTTTGATGGTTAAACTAGTTTTTGTTATTATCTTGCCTTATTCACGTTTCTCTATTAACCTATTGTGTTATATGCTTGAGATGCAGTAAATAGTTTTTCAAGAAATATACCTTTGGAGCTTTTTCTGTGAGAAGTGATATTTTGAGGTGAGATGCTCCCTGGTGATGGGCTAGGCAAGGAGGAAGAGATGATGAAGGATGCACGCTTCTGGTAATTTTTCTTTTTCTGTCCTTTATGTTAAACGATGATGATGATGCTTCTGACTTTGTTTTCTTGTAAGTTTGAATGATGTTGTTGATTGCTTCTGAGGTTTTGTTATTTTGTGTTGTGAATGATGTTGTTTGATGATGATGATGCTTGTTTCTGTGATTGTTTCCTTGTAAGTTTGCTGGATATTGCTATGTTTTGGGATGGCTGGATGTTGGACTGTCTTTTGTTTGTGTTTGGTTACAGTTTGAATGTTTTGGTTGATTTTCTGGTTTACAGTTTGTTTGAGGAATGTTGTTGTTACAGTCGTAGGTTTTGTGTGTTTTGGATTTTTGGTTACTAGACTTGATGGTTACAGTTTGGTATTGAAGATGATTTTTATTGATGGTTGGTGATGGTTGGACAGTTTTGTTGAAAATGGTTTTTGACAGTTTTGGTTATGAACTGGTTTTGGTTTGGGAGTTTGATGGATTGTTGTTACAGTTTTGGATGTTTTGAACTGAGTTGTTGGTTTGGGAGTTTGATGGCTTGTTGTTACAGTTTTGGATGTTTTGAACTGAGTTGTTGGTTTGGGAGTTTGATGGCGTGTTGTTACAGTTTTGGATGTTTGGTTATGGTTTAACAGGTTGAAGGGTTTTTGAGGTTTGGTGGCGATTTTTTTGTTTGATAATTTTTCTCTCCCTTTCTCTTAATGACCCTCTCTACTGTTATATTGGTTTCTTTCTTTACAGCTTATTCAAAATGGTGGGAAACCACCAAATTTTGAATACTTTGGGATTTCCTTCTTAGGCTCTTTTCCTTGCAGTTTTGTTTGCTAGCATTTTTGGTGCAGTTGTGACAGCAAGGCAGCATCCCCTAGGTGACTTCTTTCCTCTTCCTCTCTTAATGACCCTTAAGCCAAGTGCTTTTTCTGAAAAGTTTGCAAATTTAATGGAAAATGATGAAACATGGCTTATTAAACAAGCCTCCTCTTGCTTGTTGACTTAGTTTTATATGTTTATATTTGTTGATGCCCTTTTGTCTGCTTATGCTGCCTCGTTCTTGCTGTTTGTATTTTGTTTGCATGCTGATATGCCGCTGTCTTGTTCTAGGCAGCCTTGCTGCATGTTTGCCTTTGGTATGCTAGTGCTGCTGTTTGTATTTTGGACAGCCTTGCTGCATGCTTGCCTTTGGTACGCTGATATGCTGCTTGGCATTTGCATTTTGCACGCCTGCTGCCTGCTTGGCCATGCTGCTTGTATATTTTCCCTTGTTTGGGCAACTTTGCTTGTATTTGGATAAATTGCTTGCATTTTTATTTGGACAGCTTTGCTTACATTTTTATTTTTCTTTTTGTGAACCAAGAAGAGCGATCTTCTTGTGATTTGCAAAATAGAAAAATAAAAACGTGATGAATTAAAAATAGCCCTCTGATTCCAAATTGCAAACTTTAATGATGAACAAATTTTTCTTTTGAAAATTCTTATTCCTATCCAAGTAACTGCTAATTATTTTCTATCTTTCTTTCATGTGAGCGCAAACTGGATGGTGGCAAAGCAGAGGAAGCAGAAGATTCTTTGGCATGCCTGGGGACAATGGAAGCTTAGTCATTCTTAGGCTTAAATTTTTCCTTTGTAATTTAGATAGGAATACTCAAATATTTGTACTAATTTATTTTTTCAAATACAATAAGTTATAAAACTTAAAGCATTTAAATAATAAATTGTATTGTAACAATTATTTGAAATAAATGAAAAAGTCTTATGAAGTATTCTGATATCCATTAAAATCTTCTACTGTCAATAACTTGCAATTTTCTCTTCGCATCTTCACCAATTCTTTAAGATTCCTGATTAAGATAATTGAAACTGTATTCCAATAATTCTAACCAAGATAACTTAAATTCCAATGATCATGTAATCTCGCCACTGCATTCCAAATAAACATGCACTGTGTATTCCATAAACAAACAAATGTTCATTCTATAAACCAGCAAATGTCTTATCCCATTAACCAGCAAATGTCTTATTCCATTAACCAGCAAATGCCTTATTCCATTAACCAGCAAATGTCTTAACAGACGCAAATTATTTGGTTAACCTGGATCAAACAAAACATCAACGTTCCAAATGACAGTCTCAGATCCCATCTCTTGTCGCAAATAAACATGCCTTGAAAATAAACAGTAATCTTTCAGTAAACTTGAAAAAGCATGAAAACATGTGACAGTTAATTGAATTTCTGAGAATTCAATTCTTTTTAGAAATGCAAGAAAAACCCTAATTCCTGATTTACTGCCAAAGGAAAAAATCTGTCTGGTCGATTCCTGAGCCAGTCTTGAATATTTGAGAAACCCTAGGGTTGTGATTTCTGTGAAAAATGGAAGGGAAAATTTTGGGGTACAACACTATCCCTTTCCCGCTTGTTTGCCTCGGTTGATATGACCCCTTGGCTAAAGCTTCCCGCTTCATACCCTTTCCCACTTGTTTGCCTCGGTTGATATGACCCCTTGGCTAAAACATCCCTACTGTATTTTATACCTACCTCAATCAGTTATATCTTGGTTAGGCCTTTACCTGAGTTAGTGTGCACTACTCGTGGCATGTGTATGCTCTCTTGAGCTTGTTGGTTACTTGATTTCCATCCTTGTGTACATGCTTTCTTAGGTTGTAAACCTTTGGCATGTTCCCTTAGGAGTTCTAGATTCATCCTGTGGTGTTGGTTCGAGACAAACATAAGTTTAGGTTGTGAACCTTTGTTATGCTCCGTTAGGACTTCTTGATTCATCCTTTGGTGATGATTCGAGATAGACATTAGGATTGTGATCCATGCATGCTAACATAGGGTAGAGATTCCCTTTCAAAACTCAACCATAGGGCCATCATTGTATGATAACATTAGGGATTAGATTTAGGATAGTCTCCCTTAGATATTTTTCTTTATTTTGCATCCTTGCATTAAGACTAAAACTCTTTTTTTCTTGGCAAATCATAAAACATCTAACAATTTTCAACTCCTTCTTCAAGGTAAAAAATATCAACCAATGCAAACTCTTTTTTCGCCTTCGGGCTCCTTTTTTCTTCTTTCAAAACTTTTCAAAGGAACATGTTAATTCACTTCTGTGCTGACACGTGAGTCTCCAAAGTTGAGTTGCGGCATAAGGAAAAATTAATATTATTCATTAAAAAACACAAAACAAATTAAAACTTGTGAGCTGAACTACGGTAACTCTAATTCCTCAAAAAGGATACGTAGGCATTGGGGAAGGTCCCGAATGATCATAACTTTATTTTCCCTACATTATTTTCTCTTTTCTTTTGCATGCATTCCCCCTTTGCATTTTATTTTAGCTCTTAAGCTTAGATTTGAAACACACCCTTTGATTAGAATAACAAGAGTGGATACCGTAGAGTACTATGTGTGTGTGGGATGATAATACCTTCCCCTCGCTTAATAGACTCCCTTACCCGTATCTCTTGTTCGTTTGACCTTGATTTCACCCTTCTCAGGTTTACTCGATGTTTACCTTTCCCTTCTTATGGGACAAAAACGTTCGATGGCGACTTCATTGATTTCATCTCGATGATTTGTTCAGCCGGTTGTTTCAACTGGCGACTTCACTGGGGAGAGATTGACCTATTTCTGGTACATCCCAGAGTTTCTCCTAGCTCTTGTTTTCCTTTCTTTGGGTGTTTATTTTTATGCTTTCAGCTTATTCATTTGTACATGATTATCTGAGCATATGTTTACATTGCATTTTATTGCTTTCCATATTGGTTATCTGCTGTGCTGGCTTCTGGTTTTCCATGTTAGGTGGGTGTTACTATGAGGTAAAAGGCCCAGTACCCAGGTCGGAGTGCACTAGGACACTAAGAATAAAGTGGAACATGATGGCTATTGGACGCAGGTCCTCACTAGCATATTCATGTGGTCTGCACTTGGTTGAGGTTCAAATGAATTACTATCGACACCCACGTTTGTGGGTAAGGCGATAATACTTTCAGGCGGACCCGTGATTCTACCTTACCCTAACCTAGATTTAACCAGTGAGTGGGGAGGGAATAATCTTTATAGGTACAGATGGTGACTATTTGTTCTGATGGTGACCGTATGTTCTGTTGGTGACCTGGTTTTCTTTGGTTATGTTCTGGACCTTTTATCCTGATATATTCAACTTGTTCAGAGATTATAAACCGGTTGTTCATGGTACTTAGTTCTGTTGTGTTCTGAAATTGGGGTCGAACCTTTGACCCTGTGATATTCTGGTTATTCAGCAGATTTATACATCAGTTATCCAGAGGATTGTACAATTGCTATGCTGAACTTTTGAACCTATGTTATTGCACCTTGCATCATAGCATATTTATTTTACACAAAAAAGAAATGTGAAAAATTATATGCATGAAAAAATTAACACACATGTTCTTTCTATTTCCAAGGGACCGTGCTTGTGAGCCTTATGTTGCGGCTATCCATCTTTTATTGGATCAAAATCAAAATTAAAAGCATGTGGGTTCCTCAAAAATGTTTGAACATGGCATTGCATCCTCTCATTCACCTCATGCATCTTCATGCATCCATAGTAGGTACTCATAATGGGGAATCCTTATTCAGAATCAGTATTTTCTTTTCAGAACTGCAAATCTTGGCTTCTCTCTGCTCTGTGATCAGATTCAAGATATGGAACAACTTTATGGGGAATTGAATGAGATGAAAGAGCAGATGGGGTTTTTGATGCTATACATGCATGATTTGGTCTGTGAGCAAGAACTCCTGAGTGGAGAACACTCAGTTGAAGGCGCGGTTGAGTTTGGTTATGGAAATTTTGGGGACAGTGTTGAGGAAAGAAGATGGTTCTATACCTACTACAATAGAAGTTACCATTCCTCCCTATAATCAGGGGACTCTTTCAAGTCAGGGAGTATCTCCTCCACAGCCTTGTGTTCCAGGATCTTCCCATCCGCAACAATTGTCATTTCCCAGGAGAACCCAAAGGGTAAAGTTCGTCAATAGAGGCCAAAATGGCCCGAACGACAATTTGATCCTATTACAATGTTGCATGCATAATTGCTTCCTCGCCTGCTAGGATTTCATTTGGTTAAACTCTGAATCTTCAATACACACGAAAGGCTCATGCATGGCTTTGACAACAGTTCTAGGTGTGAAGTCCATTCTGGGGCACCTGGTCATGATACTGAAGATTGCGTAGCTTTTAAGAACCAAGTCCATGATTTTCTTGATGCAGGGACAATTCTCTTCACTTCCGAAGGTCTGAGCATGCAAATCAAATCCTATGCCAACTGCTACAGAGAATAGGGTTATGCCTTCTCCTTTTCAAAGTTCAATCTCACGACCTGAGTCACATTATCTGCAACCTATACTCCCAGAAAGTTCTCACCAGCAACCGTTTACTAGTTATGGAAATCAGTTGGTTAATCAAAATTAGCATGTTCCTTATCTTCATCCAGTTTGGTATGCTCCTTAGCAGCAAACCTATCAACTGAACCGTCAGAAACAAGGTAGGCAAAATTTGATAAGGCCAAGTAAAATACATGATCCAATCCCTATGCCTCATAGTGAGTTGCTCTCACACTTACTTCAACATTCTTTGGTGGAGTCAAAAGCAACTCGGGCCTCCTCCTTTTCCTTATCCTTTTGGATATGACCCTGATGCATACTGTGAATTCCATTATGGGGCAGCTAGCCATACAATTGAAGGTTGTAATGTTTTCAAAGGCAAAGTTCAGAAGCTCATTGATTCCAAAGCAATCACGTTCACCCCAGAGGTCATGCGTATTAATTGAATTCTCCTTTGACTCAGTGATGTCAAAACTTCCAATCATCGTCTGAAGCAACAAGTCCATACGGAGACTAGTCTCCTCAACATGGAAATTTCAAATTACATTTGCATTCTCATTTGTAATCTTTCTTGTTTTGGTTCAGTACTTTCTTGTATGCAAAAATTGCTTATTTTTGAATATTAATCATAATGCATTGAATATGTTTGTCTTGAATTAATCCATTCGTATTCACTCATTAATGTTTTTCTTTGCTTTTTGATACTTAACTCTTGTTAAATAAAGCAAAAAAATCTCTAGAGGGATATTGATGAGTAATATACCAAAATTTTCAAACGGCGTGCTTTTGAATAAAAACCATGTTGCCGATGTATATGTCTTGCTTCAAATTCCCAAACACCGGAGATATAAGGGAGATAAACCCTTGTCAACTCCTTTGAGCCTTGAAGTAGGAGTTTATTTTCTTGTAAAAAAAACCCTCACATTTAACCCGAGGCAGGTTATATTTCAGTTAATCTGATTGAGTGTTCAAAACTCATTAAGAGTGCGCATTTAAGGATACAACAATGGTTATCCTTAAAAAGGCTGAGGAAAGTCAAAATTGCAATGGTTAACCCTCATCTATCAGCAGCGTGCATCAAAGAGGACGATATTCCAGTGGGTATCTCTCAAACATCAGGAGGTCAGGAGATGATGATACAATAATGGTTATCCTTCATCTACCAAGGATTGAGACAATCACAATTCCTCCAACAAAGTCAAAGACGACTCGAAGTCACACGACGTGTTCAAAAAAAGAAGAATGATTGGAAATAGAAAAGAAAGAGACAAAAAGCCCCTCTAAGTCGAAACTTGGAAAACAAGTCGCTTAGGCAAAAGTCAGGGCATCTTGCTGGACTTCAGAGTCAAATTCAAAAGGAAACTTGTCTAGGCAAAATTTAGGGAAAGCGAAAAGCGAAAAATTATTACCAAAAAATTCAGCAAGGAACAAAGTCGTGTGACCATAAGCACAAAAGAAGCCAAGGTGAGTGACTACCATGTCCAAAAAACTTCGTTTGACTTCTAAACTATTCTAAATTCTTCTTGAGAGATGAGTGTTCACATCGAGTTAATTGAACTTAAGGATGGAGAACATCATGGAGAATGGGTGAGTACCAAATATGTTGAGCATCAAATGTTTTCTAAAAACTATGAACCAGGCCACGTTACAACCCTGAAAAGTCCTAACTGAAGCATGGGTTAATTCAAAATTGCATTGTAACGAGAATACGATGATCTGACTCCTAGGAGGCTTGCTAAAAATTTCGAGTTGGTATAACTCCATCTTTTTACTTTCTTTTGCATAAAAAGTTTGATGTTTAATCTTTTCAATAAAAGTTTTTTACACTTCAAGACGAACATGATATTTGCGTTAGAATTATAATTCTTAGAATAAACATTCTCTGTATATGAACAAGGGCTTAAACATCAAGTGAGCTTTCATAATGAGCATCAGATGGAAGTTTGATTATCCTAAGGGACAAATTGCTTCAGAATACCAGTTTGAGAAATGATCTGAAGCAGATTGTGCATAAGTATGATTGTCCAGAAGTCTCCATTGAGCAATGGTGTATCACTTTTAGTTGGTCTTGAGAGGCTTATTTCTTCAATTATACGTTGGAGAACGAAGCCGTTCAATTTAAGAAGTACGGTTGTGTACTAACCTATTCTCATCCCTCTGTTGAGCAGGGGAAAATTATTTTTAGTGAAAATACTTCATCGGGCAAAGATGGAGGTGTCTTAGAGTTTGAGTACCCTAAGGGGCCAAAGTGTGTGAATACTCCGTTGAGTAAGAGTTCCATTAATCTGGGGCAGTTACGCCAAGATTCGAAGAATCTCACAAAGTGCTGAGTAACCAGGGGCACTCGCCCAAGCATGGTTGAAACCATATCCAACTCTGGTTATCCAGGAGCCATGCTCCAAAGTCCACAACACTGGGGCTGCTTATCTTAATGGTACAGATCTCAGAAAGTCCTCTCGAGGCAAGTTTCTTTTAAAACCCTACAGACCGGGCAAGGCATTAGGCAAGGGAATTCCTCCACTTCAGAGTTGATTAGATTAAGTCCAGTCGCAGGCTAAACAACTTGTGAATTTGAAGAGCATGTCAGGAAGTCGAGATCGTTATCCTCAGCTCGACAGGGATGTAAATCCATGTATTGGTGTTCCTCCATCAAAAGCCAGAGACCTAAGTTTAGGTTGTTGGTATTCTTCGACAGAAGTCAAGGATTATTATCTCTAACTAAGATTAGGATTGTTATCCTCAGCCGAGATCATGATTTAATTCCTGGTTGTGATTTTCTTCAGCAGAAGTCAGAAGATGGGATTCTATCCTTTGAGTTCCCAGCAGATATCCTCCCTTCGGAACCTTGCATATAGTAATCATCATTGCATTGCATCTTCTAAAAGCGCGTAGCATTTCCATTGGTTTGGAGCATTACGCTAAAAAGAAAAAATCGCAAACATGCATTGAAGCATAAGCCAGATTAAAGTATTTTTCAGGCACCCTTTGTGTGATACGGTGGCAGAACCGACTATTATACTGGTTTTGTGTTTGTGTTTGCAAATGTTGTGGTAAGCAAGAGTCGCCATCTAATTTTCTTTTATCCAACAAAGGAAAGGGTGAAAAGAACAGAAAAAGACCTTTCAAGATTATTTTTGAGTAAGGGGTAGATTATGGAAAGGGAAGGTGTTAGCACCCTTTCCATCCATAGTTATCTACGGGCTCTTAGATGCTTAGCTCATTTGAAAAAGTACCTTGTGCTTTGTGTTTTTTGAAAAGTAATTGAAAAATTCCTTAGTGCGGCGATTCGCTTTATGATAACTCTTGTATCAGTCCTCAAGAGTGTTAATTAAGCATTTTCTGAAAATGTTTTTGAAAGTGTTTTGTGTAAATGTAAAAATTTGTTTTGTTTTGACCAAGCATCTAACATCTATCTACTTGTACTAAAAAGGTTTATTCTTTTCCTCCCATCATTTAGACAGTGCTATCCTACTATTAGTGAGTAGGCAGCCGTATCGTTGGATGTATGAGGGACATTCGAAGGGACGACTTATAGTCACAAAGGCAACTGGATAAGAAGCTTTAGTAACTACCCTAAGGTTCTAAGATCATATTTTTACCGAGGCAACATCGAGCGGGTCATCGAGGGACTTATGATCTTTTTGAACAAGAGGGTAGCCACTAAAACCTCTCACGTTTCGAGAGTTGTGACTATTTCCGAAGGCAACCGAAGTGGGATACCCTAGAGGTGTATATGTGCAAGTGTACTTGTTTCAGTTATTTGTCTTTTTGTTAGGTTTGCTAGCATTTTGATTTTAATCTTTGCCATGCAATCCTATTAGTCATACATCTAGCAGTTAGTATTTGTACAAGAATTTAAAGTGCGGAAATTAAAACTACGCTATTACATGGCTTTGGGAGGGGGATATTACATGTCCAAAAATTTGGGGAAAGAAAATAAAGAAAGCAGTAAAGAGCCCTAGTTTTAGCTATTACATACTGTTAGCAGATACATTAGTATAGAAATGAGAAAATAAATCACGCGCGCAAATTTAAAATAATGTCTAAGAATCCTAAGGAAATAAAATTCTTTTTGTTTATTTTTATTTATAAAAGAAAGCCAATTCTAAGTCTATTTAATTTTAATTTAAAGAAAAGGTTAAATTAATTAATTAATTAAATTAAATTAATAAAAAAACTAACCTAATGTTTTTTGTGATTTCATTTGATTGTTAATTCAAAGAGGAAAACAATTAAGGCAAAATAAACAAAAAAAAACAAAAAATGGAAATATAGCAAAAAGAAAAGTCCTTCGACTCAGAGAAGGAGATTTCCCTTCGATCCAGTGTAAGAAATTGTACCTTCGATCTAGGGGACAAGGAGCTTTTGATTTAGAGGAGGGTGCCATCCTTCGATCCAACGAAGGAAGTTGTCCTTCGATCCAGTGAAGGGTGTGGCTTTCTATCCAGAGGGCATTGTTGAAAATTCCTGATGGGTCACCTGTGATGGCACTGAATCTGTAAAGATATGTTAGCCAAAATAAAAGTGTGTCCTGGGTGCAAAAACCTAGGTCCTTCGATTCTGTGCGCATTGGCCTTATTTAGGATGGATCTGCAACATAAGCGTTAGAGACAAAAGAAACAAATAAGGACCTGGGTATCTCACTCAGGTCCTTCGATCATGGATGAAAATCGAATGACTATGACATGCAAAGAAAATATAGAACTTGATTCCTTACATTTTCCTTACCAACCGTGGTTTACGAATTTGTGGTGTTGGAGATGCCTAGCGCTTGGGCATGCTCTCTGCAAACTTCAGGGAGTGAATGGAGTGTTGTTTGAAGATTTCTTCGATTTGGATGGCTCAGGAGATTTTTGATAACATTGGTGTGGTATGTGTAGTATGTGTAGTGGTGTGAGTGTGGCAAGAGGTTTTTTTTATCTTTGTATGGTTTTTTCTCCGCCCTTTGCAATGTGCTTTAGGCCTGTATTTATAGGAGTTTGAGGGGAGTGGAAATGGCAAGGGACAACATTTTAACTAGGCTTTGAAGGCAAAATCAGACAACTTAAAGGATTGCCTTTTTTGGATTATCCATGCCATTATAAAATGTTGAATGAACCTGGACATGTTTCACCTTCGAATACCCTGAAGTCTTGCCCTTCGATTGACTCTGAGTTACTTCCTTCGAATGGCTCAAGTCTTGCCCTTCGATTGAATCTGTTTTACTTCCTTTGAATAGCTCAAATTCTCATCACCGGGGCCTCTTCGATTAAGCCCCTACTCAGCTAGTCCAAACGGAAACTCTTTCCTGGCCCATCGAAGCTTCCTTTGGCAGGAATGTGCTTGCACATGAAGCTTGAGTATGGGAATATGTGGGATTTTGGGCCAGCCAACATCTTTGGATATTTCTCTTTCGTTTTGACCAACTAGATCTAATCTTTGACCAAACCCTTGAGATAAGACAACACTATGTGTCCTTCAAATGGGCCTTTGAATACTCCTTCGAATGGGTCATTTACATATCCTTCGAATGGCTCCCAATATGTGTCCTTCGAATGGACCTTTGGAGTGCTCTTTCGAAGGGGGTCATATTGTGTGTCATAGTGCATAAACTGCGTTGAGGGGTCTTGGCCTTGTGCATTGAAAGAAAGCATAGAGGAAGTCTTTGCCTTATGCATTGAAGAAAATCATAGAAGAAACCTTTGCCCTTGTGAATAAAAATAATCATGCAGGAGGCCACTGCTGGTGAATCGAAGGGAACTCGTAGGGGGTTCTTGCCTAGATGGAACTTGGACCAAGGCTTAATCGAAGCGGAACCAACGCACAATCGAAGTTGATGGGCCAATGCTTGATCGAAAGGTTTTAGGAGCCCAGTCAAAGCTTGTTGACATGCCAATCGAAGGACACTTTGCTCTGATATGCCAAACAAATGACATTGTTCAGATTCCAATCGAAAGACATTGTTGACGTGCCAATCGAAGGACATTGTTCTGATATGCCAAACGAAGGACATTGTTCAGATGCCAATCAAAAGACATTGTTGACATGCCAATTGAAGGACATTATTCTGACATGCCAAACAAAGGACATTGTTCAGATGCCAATCGAAAGACATTGTTGACATGCCAATCGAAGGACATTGTTCACCTGCCAATCAAAAGACACTTTGCTAGCATTCAAAAAATTTCATTTTCTTTAGGCAAGTGTTTGTAACTACCCATGTAAGGGAAAACCTTTGGAATCACGAGAGGGAAAATTTTGGGGTACAATAGCTACCTCTGTTCAATCTTCTTAAACCCGAGGATTTAGATTGGCTTGTCTGCCTTTCGTGATCTGAAGGTGGAAGAGGATTGAACACTAAAGTGCCCAGAAATTTGCACTCGCATGAAGTAACACTGATGGTTGATGATGGCAGGAATGGGCTTACAGATGCCATTTGGAGAAGATGACTGAGATTCATCAGAGACGGGCTTAAAGATGCCATCTAAAGTAGATGCTGACTTCCTAAGAGGTCTCCTTGTGGGGATTCATGTTCCTGCTGTCTGAGGAGGACTCCACTGGGGAATGTGGGTTTCTGTTGTTCTCATGCCTGAGGAAACTCTTTGGGGAATAAAGTCTAGGAACTTCAGTTGTCCAAGGCTCTGCTGAAGAGTTATCTCTGGAGAGATGAAAGTTTGATGTTTTCTGGTCGAAATCCAGGCTTCACAGTAACTCGCTGGGGACAATAGAATTAACCATTACCTAAAAATGTATTAGAAAAAGCCTGTATAGGGCTGTTCCGGGATGAGTCTGTGTTAGTCTGCATCCAGAGATATATGAAGAGGAGTCTGCGTGGGGCTTCTTCAGGTTGAGTCAGTGTTAGACTGCATCTGGATGATGAGAAGGAACTCGGGTAAGATTGCTTCGTCTGGTCGTGTAGATAGTTTTCTTGTCTGGTTTCAGGTGTTAATCTACAAATTAGTTGTTCGCAAATAGTTGTCATGTCTGGTTTCATGTATTAATCTGGAACTTGAAAATTGTCGGTCGCTGAGATAGTTGTCCTGACTTATTATAGGTATTAATCTCTAACCTGAGAAAGAAAGATAGTTTTCCTGGCTTGTTACATGTATTAATCTTCAATCTCCTCATGTAGATAGTTTTCCTGGTTTGTTACAGGTATTAATCAATGATCAGTCGTCCACAGATAGTTTTCCTGGCTTGTTACAGGTATTAATCTGGAACTTGTTTTTGTCGGTCGCTGAGATAGTTATCCTGGCTGGCTTCAGGTATTAATCTCTGACCCGAGAAAGAAAGATAGTTTTCCTGGCTTGTTATAGGTATTAATTTTCAATATCCTCATGTAGATAGTTTTCCTGGCTTGTTACAGGTATTAATCTACAATCGGTCGTCCACAGATAGTTCTCTTGGCTTGTTACAGGTATTAATCTGTAACTTGTTTTTGTCGGTCGTTAAGATAGTTATCCTAGCTGGTTTCAGGTATTAATCTCTGACCCGAGAAAGAAAGATAGTTTTCCTGGCTTGTTACAGGTATTAATCTTCAATCTCCTCATGTAGATAGTTTTCCTGGCTAGTTATAGGTATTAATCCACAGTCGGTCGTCCATAGATAGTTCTCCTGGCTTATTTCAGGTATTAATCTGGAACTTAGTTTTTTCAGTCACATAGATAGTTTCCCCGTCCGGTTTCAGGCATTAATTTGTGGCCTGCTGTATAAGTTGATGGTGTTTGTCTGTTTGCCAATTTAACCTGAAAAGGTAAAATCAGTTTCATGCAATGTCATGATGTATGAATTGCATGATGCTCTCAAAATAAATGAGATTGTGATATATGCATTTGTGCTTCACATGATATGATGTTTGTAACATGATGTACGAATGCAATGTATGAACATGTGAGTTGTTCCATTGCTGTCTCGTTTAATTAGGGAAAATAAATCCCTAATTGTTTCTGGAGGGAAGAATGTAGGTCTTCAAATTTGTTGAAGTTGAAATGCTGGGAGATGAACTTCCGTTGTTAGAGAAATAAACTTTGTTGGGGAAGGTAAACTCCATGAACGGCTTGGGGATTTTGTTGAAATCATGTTGGGGAATCCTGAGAAGCTTGGCGACTTCACTGGGGGATCTTTTGTCGAAGTAGTAATTTGGAGATTCTTGCTTCGTCAGGGATATGAGAACACCTGACATCATTAGGCCGCATACTGAGAATATGGAAGTGACCTTGTAGTAGGATGTCTCTGCCTATGTATCTGTCGGAGAAGGTGTCTGCGGGGATTTTGTGGATGAATCTATGTCGTGATTGTATTTGAAGATATGTTGAAATAAGTGTCAGAGCGACATTCGTCTCTGGATCGTATTTGAACCGTCTCTAGAGGAAAATCTAGAATAAGTATCAGGATGACATCCGTCTTTGGGTCGTGCCTGAACCATTTCTAGAAGAAAATCTGGAATAAGTGTCAGAATGACATCGGCCTCTGGATCCTACCTACACTGTTTCTAGAGGAGAATCTGGAATAAGTATCAGGATGACATCCGTCTCTGGATCGTGCCTGAACTGTTTCTAGAAGAAAATATGGAATAAGTGTCAGAATGACATCCGTCTCTAGATCGTATCTGCACCATTTCTAGAGGAGAATCTGGAACAAGTATCAGGATGACATCCGTCCCTGGATCGTTCCTAAACTGTTTCTAGAAGAAAATCTGGAATAAGTTGTCATACCCCAATTTTTGACCTAAGATCCATGTTTCATTTGCATTATTTTCAAGGTCACAGAATATGGTAGGTTTCAAACGTTTCGCCTTCGAGCTTTGACTGTGTAGAGATTATCGAGTGTTGTGAGAATTTTATCTTATGAATGACTAACCACTAATCAAGCACGAAATGTATGTTTTGTTGTTTTGTTTTCATGTGCAGGAAATAGGTCTGAAAGAAGAGTATCAGACGTCGTACATCGATTAGGGTTTCGAGTCTCGAGGCATAAATGCGGTCGGTCGTTAATTCTCAAAGACTGGTTCATCAAAGAATTTCATAGAATTGTGCGTTTATTTCCACACTCTATCCAACAAATGGTCTCCGGCTTCTCTAAATATTTTTTTAGAAAGAACGGTCAAGTTTCTACTGTCTTCGGTTCATGTGTGTTTCACATTGTTCTAAAATACAAGAAAACCAGGTTATGCCGTCATTTTCGAATTCTTTGACCAAAGTCATCTGCAAATTTTCTCATGACGCGGGGTGAATTTTGTCAAAATGGGATAATTAAATTCAAAACCGTTCTAGAAGAATTTATTCGGAATATTGGGAATTTTCTTTATTTGAATTCAAGTGATAATTAAAGAGGAGCTATCAAGAGATCTCATCCAAGAATAATCATTTATTGCATGAAATATTTATTCAATATTATTTTTGTGATTATTTTGGTGGATTTACATCATGGTTATTTAAATACATGAAGCATTTATTCAAGAAGCTATCGGGAAAAGGAATTCGATCTAATTAATCGGTCATCACAAGACTAATTACATGAGGAATTCTATTTGATTACAAAATTAATCCATGTGATTTATTTGGATCTCTATTACAAAAATGCAAGATTAAAGTCTAAGACTTGCATTATTATTTATTCACCATTCAACAATTTATTCAAGTATTGTTCAATTCTTTCCCAATTCAAATGGAAGACCTTGAATTTTTATCAAGACATATCAAGATTCATGATTATATGAAGATTCAAGATTATTTATAATTACAAAAGGAATTGAGAATATATTGAAGAATACATGTTTATTCATGTTACAATTTATTTGGACTTATTGTTACAAAGTTACAAAATAAAATATAAGTTTTGTACATGAAAATTAAACTATTATTCTTGCTACAAAACAGTCCCAATGCTGCCCATTTTTCCAGCACTATATTAATCCATAACAGTCCATTTTTTTGAGTGTAGTGTTGTCCATTTTCTTCAACCTTGTGTCAACAAAGACCATGCCAAGCTGCTGTCCAAATCTGCCCTGCAAAACAGCCCAGAATGCAGCCCATAAGACAAAAATCTGCACATTTTGTTGTTACAAAAACAGTTTGCAAAGCTCCAAATATTGCACTAAAATGGATACTTCAAAAAGCTATCCCATAAAACATCAAAACAGGGCCTAGAATTTGTTCAAACTTCTACTGTTTTCCCCCCCTAAAACCCCACACATTTCACTATAAATAGAGGCTTTTATCAACACAAAAAGGAGGAGAAGAAGGGAATCCAAAAAAATTTAGCAAGAGTGAAAAAGAACAGAAAAGAGAGTTTTATCCAACAAGAGGGTGAAAACAGAAAAAAGATTAGTTTTGTTCTAAAAATTCAGCAAGAAGAAAAACAGGAAAATAGGAAAAAACTTACGGTTTTAGAAGCCCCATCGGAGAGGCTCCGATAGGTATTATTTTCTTCCTCCTCCCTATATACTGCTGCATATATTCATGTTTGAATCACTTTCTGCACCATTTTTCTTTGCCATACAATGTTTGCCTTATCATTCTTTTCTTTGTTGTATTTTATTCGAGTGGCTGCATTTTGTTGGCGTTTAAGCATGTTTAGAAATAATAATAACACAGAAAAATGTACAAATCCAGAGATAAAAAACACACACCTTCAAATTTATTTTTCGGAGTATACAAATTCCGGCCAGAAAATCGTCGTCGTTGTCTCTGCATTTACAGTTGCTAACCTTAATCCCTACTTCTATCTATTCCTCTCGGTGTATCTAACAACCTGCAATTCATTCTTAAATTAAGAGAATAGAAATCTAAACAGAAGAAAACCAATGATGGACTTTTGGAAACTGTTTCTGCCACGCCCTTCACTTAACCTGTACCAAATGTAGAACCAGATAAAAACACTAGCACATGTTAAAAAAACACTAGCACCTGTTAAAAAACACTAGCACCTGTTAAAAAAAACTTAAAACCTGTTCAAACCTTAGAACATAAAAACAAGTTAAAACCTGTCAAACCACATGAACCCTGTTAATCAACACTAAAACCTGCAAACCAGCATAGAATCTGTTAAAAACCATCTTAACTTGTCAAACCTTAACCTGTTAAAAATCATAGAACCGGTATAAAGCTTAACTTGTTAAAAAACCTGTTGTTAACCAACTTGGAACCTGCTGCTAAAACCTTGACCTGTACAAACCTTAGGACCTGTCAAGAACATAAAAACCAGTTAAAACATAGAACCTGTAAAACCACTAAAACCTGTTGTTACCAAAACTTGGAACCTCCTGTTACAAATCTTAAAACCTGTTAAAAATATAGAACCTACTAACCAGCTTAGAACTTACTGTTACAAAACACTAGAACTTGCTGTTACAAAACACTGCTCACTCTTAGCAGCCATAGCAGAGCCACGCTTCTCCGCCACACCCTAACCGCCATCCGTTGCTCCTTCCCTCCGGCAGCCGTTACATCATCTTACCTCCGTCACAGTTCGGTTTTACCGATTTTATTAGTTCACTTATGTTGTTCTCAAAAATGTTGCGTAGAACACCGTGGTGTGCCTGATGGTTTAACTGTTTTCCATCTACCATTTGGCCCTACTGCATATTTTAGTTTACTCAATATGGTTACAAGGCATGAAATTAAAGACAAAAAGCCGTTGGAACTGTGCCTGTGGCTTATCCGCTTGTTATTCTCGACAATTTCTCCACTAAGTTAGGTGAAAGGACTGCCAATATTTTGAAATATTTGTTTCCTGAGCCAAAACCTGACACAAAGCGTATTGTCACTTCTGCCAACCAGCGGCACATTCCCCCTTGTTTAGGGTTTCAAAGAAACTTTTTTTCCTCTTTCCAACTGGGTCAGCCCCATTGGGCCGCTGGCCCAATCCACTCATTTTCCTCTTTTGTATTATTAGTTTAATAACAATAATGATTAGTAAGATAGCTCAGTTGGCAAAGTGCACTACCCCTTACCTTTAAAGACTCAAGCTCGATCCATGCTGGGGCATTTTTTTTCCTGTTTTCTTGCTCCTTTAACCCTTTTCTTTCAATTAGTTTAGTTTATGTATTATTATTAATTATTATAAAACACATAAAAAAGGCCATATCTCTTATATCTAATCTTTATTTAATTTTATTAATATTTTATTTAATTATTCAAAAAGAAAAATGCATAAGTTAGTTTTATTATTCAATTTTTGCTATTTGTTTAAACGTTAAAAATCCATGATATTGTAATTTAATTTTTATGTACTTTTGGTTATTTATTTAATCGTTTAAAATGCATGCTAGTATAATTTAATTTTCATTATTTAGTTGTTCAATTGTCATTTTAATTAACTTTATTCTCGATCGTTTAATCTTTATGTCTTTCGTCCGTCTCAAATCCAAGGGAATTGTTTTAATTTTGTTGGCTTCACGTCATCAAACACGTCTCATCTAATTGTGCGAATACCCTCATTCATCTTTCGTTTATTATTTTGTTAGAAACTTAAGATAATTTTCTCAAATGTTCAATTTTCAAAACTCACACCTTTTAAGTCAAAACTTCGACGTTAGGTCGTCGTATCTTCAAAATCTCGTCCATACCCATTTTTTGGCCAAACAAGCTATTTTTAATCAAACAAACAATTTTAATAAACAGATATTTCAAAAGGTTCCTATAGGATACTATAGATACATTAGGTGCTAATACCTTCCCATTGTATAACCAACCCCCGAACTCTAGATCTCTTTTCAAAACGCCTTGTATTTTCATTACTTTTAAGTATTATTTTACATTGCATATTTTAGGGTTTTATTTCGCTCTTTTCCCTTTTCCCTTGGAAATAATAAAGCGCGGTGGCGACTCTTGCTTTTGTGAGACGAGTTAATTAATAGCTCGATCTCCGATTTACCCCGCTACATTTTTTATCGCTACATACGTGTCAGAATGACATCCGTCTCTGGATCGTATCTGTATCGTTTCTAGAGGAGATCTGGAATAAGTATCAGGATGACATTCGTCTCTGGATCGTACCTGAACCATTTCTAGAAGAAAGTCTGCTTTATTTAGAATGTTTCCGCTGGGAATTCCTGTTTTATTGTTTTGAGAAGAAATCCGTTGGGGAACATTGATTTTTCTTGATTGTACGTGCTCATTTGATGGGAATCACATTTGATGCCCCAAGTGATGGAGACCTGCTCCAGATATTCAGGACTTTAAGAGATTTTCTTGGAATTTTAACTTGACGGCCCCAGATGTGTTAGGTACCATGTCATGCCCCTAATTATGGAAGGCCTGTTGTTGCACCCCAAAATTTACCCTCTTGATGTAGGCTTATGTTTCATCATGAATATCATATTGCATTGCATTCATACATTGTGATGGGATCAAAATACTTTGGTTATCAAGTCTTCCTCAAGCTTTGAAGGTTGATTGCATTGACAAAATTTCTCAAGTAGAACCTTATTATCTGAACCTTTGGATCTTTCAAGCTCAAAAGTTGTTGCATATCTCAAGATATTTTTATCCATCTCTTTGGATCATCAGAGGATTGAAGTTTGTGATTGATTATAAGAAGAATCACTCTTTTGATTCACCAGTCAAAATTAGGGTTTTGCTTGATCAAGGCTATTGATCAATGTACAAATCTTGATTTGGAAGCTACAACATCTCATTGGTATTTGAAAAGTCTTTGTACAAGGAATTGGTCAAGATGCCTAGAGGATTTGGAGATGATTCATCAGTCTCCTAAGGTGTTAACCAAAACTAAGGTTTGGAATTTTGTCAAGATTTCTTGAGAATTTTGAAGTGAAACTTTATACATGGCCTCTATATATTTGGGATATAGTATGTTTGAAGTTTTGACCATCAATTTTGAAGAGAAGTGGACCAATCAATTCAAAGGGGAAAATGGTCATTTTGGTCAAAATCAGTCAAAGTCAAGGTTGACCAAGTGAACTTTTGGTCAACCATCAATTCAAGGGTGTACTATTCATATTTCAAGTCCATTTTGATCATTGGATAAAAAAGATTGAGGTTTGGGTTGAAACTTGTTCATGAAGAAACCCTAAAAGTTTCTAATTTTGGAAAATGAGGACTTAACTTCAAAAATTCATATTTTATTCACCTTTGATCAAAAAAATGCAAATGAAATATGCTTGGAAAGATAAGAGGGTGATGTTTCATATCCTTTTGGTCTCATGTCCAAATTGGCAAAGAGTCAAGAGTTGTGGTCTTTGGAAGTTCATGCCTCAGGTTAAAATTATAGGTCATTTTCCAAAATTAGTGAATTTCATGTCAAATTTTAAGGACCTTAGTGGATTCAATTGCAAAAACACAAAACTAAGGGATTGTAGATATTTTCAATGCCTTTCCAAATTATACTCATTTGTGTCCAAATTCAAAAGTATGGGCAAGTTATGGTCTTTTGAATTTCATGCCATTTTATTGAACTTTAGCCATGCAAGCAAAATGCCAAAACTTGAGAACTTCATTTTCAGCCATTCTCTTCACTTCTAATCAGGCCCATGATACATTTTTGACCTAAGGAAGCCCTTGATGCCAGCCATTTCGTGCCCATGTGATTGTTATACTTGCTTGAGGCCAAAATTTTAAACTTGCCCAAAATTGCAAAAACTCCAATACTTTCTGATCATGTGGAATCAAGGGCCAAGATTTTAAGGATGATTTTCTGAATTAATTTGGCCCACAAAATGCATAAAAGGCTAAAGAATGCACGAGCAAATGAGCTGATCCTATGCACACCTCATTTTCTGCACAAACATCCAATCCTGCCCTCCAACGGTATTAAGCTTGCATTTCCACCCCTACCCTCCTCTACTCACTCTATATAATGAGTAGCGAGGCTCATTTGATGGGGGAGAGGCCTCCATTGCAAGAAATCCAAATCTGAGTTCAACTTCCTTTCTCTGCATTTTTTCTTCGAATCCCTTAATTCCTTGGTCGTTTCTTCAATTTCTTCGCAGAGACACATTCAGTGGAGCAAGAGGATCAAGTTGGAACCATTGATTTGCTTCTGGAGTGAGGGAACCGTGCATTCAGATTTTGATTTGAGGTAAGCTCACTCAACTTTGATTCATGATATATAGCTGTTTATTGCTGAATTTGAGCATGGATACTTGCTTGTTGATGTTATGTGAACGATTCTGAAACTGTTTAAGGTTTTGGTTTGACATATTATGCTTGTTTAAGATCTCTGCAAATCTAATTTTCAGTGAGTTTTTGGTGATTTCATGCTGAGATTTCTAGATCCATGGCTGTCTATTTGATGTGATTTGAATTGTGTTTAATTCCTTGCCATGTTAGCTTTGATTTTCACTTGATTTGATGAATTTTGGTGGAGAAATGAGATTGTATGATCGATCTGAATCTGAGGCATAAGCCTGAGTTGCGCGCGAGTTTTGGTGTTGAACAGAGGTTGAAGATGATGCGCTGGCTTGATCTGGTCCGTTGGATCTATCTTTTTTTTAATTTTGTTCATGTTTGAATTTTAATTAATTTCTGGATTTTATTTCTTGATCAATAATCATGAGAAAATTATGAAAAAATTCAGGAAACTTAAAAATAATATTTCTGACCTTGTGTATTTTTTTTGTAGTTTTTGAAAATACTTTGATTGGTTTAAAAATTCGTGTGATTAATTAATTTTTTTGTTTAATGTTTATTTTGGTTTTAATATTTTCATTGATCTAAAAATTCCACAAAAATTATCTTTGACTCATAAAATAATTTAGAAATTGATTCTGATTTTGGTTTAGCATTTTTCCTATTTTTGATTAGAAATTTAATTTGAGAAGTTTATTTGAAATGTTTGCTTCATAATTTTTATTTTAATACTTCCTTTAATTAAAAAATCCTCAAAAAAATCATATAAGTTTGTTTTTAATCATAGTGTCTGAATATAATTTTGTTTTGACCTTTTTATGACTTTTGGCTAGGGTTTGCATTTTGCCATTAAATAATAGTTTAATTGTTTAATTGTTTGTTTGATTTTTATTTTAATATTTCCTTTAATTCAAAAATTCCACAAAAAATCATGGATGCTGGTTTTTAATTCTAATATTTGAATATAATTTTGGTTGGATATTTTTCTGACTTTTGATTGGAATTTTATTTTGAGATGTGAATTTTTGTTTAATTGTTTAAAGATTTGAATTTTGATTTTATTTTTGACTTTTCTTTAATTCTAAAAATTTTAAAAAATAAGTTCTCTGATCTTTAGAGTTTTCTTTATTTTTTTATAATTTTAATTTGATTTGTTTAGAATTGGAACTTGATTAATCAATAATTGAGTTCATTTTCTAAATAATTAGGGTTTTGCTAATTCCTTTGTTTGTTTTGATTCCAAAAAGCAACTGACCTTGAGTTTCAATTGAATTTGGTTCTTGTTTAAGGTTCATAGATGGATTGAGGTCTTTAAAAAGATTTTTCTTGAATTAATTGATAAGGTTTGGTATTTTCCACAAAATATTTTGAAAACTTGTCTAGTTTGGTGGTTTTTGCCAACTAGTTTTTGATATTTGGAGTTTGATTGATCCTTTCCTCATCCATCCATGAACTTAAGCCATGTTTTCTGACTCTTATACATCTCAAAGATGCTAAGAAATTTTTTTTTTGAATTATGGAAGCCCTTTTCTTTTTTTGATGTATTTTTAAAGTGAAGGTACCCAATTAATGTTGCATATCTTGTTGCAATTTTCTTGATGGCCAATGAACTTGAGTGAGGCCTATAATTGGGCACCTAATGATCATGTTGGTTCTTTTTATCCACATAAACTCAAGTCATTTCACTTAATTCCACATGTTTGAATGATTGAACCTTTTGATGCATGTTTTATGACTTTTTGCTTTCTTGTTGATCTTCACTTTGAAACTTGAGCTTTCAATTTGAGTTTGAGGTCATTAGATGGCCAATGATAACTTGAAGGGAAATGATACTTCAATTATAGTATCATGAGTACTTTAGAGTAATTTATCCCTATTACTTAAGTTAGTTCTAATCATGAATAGAGTTTGGCTTCGATCTTTTATCCTTGTTGAATTTTTGAGGCATTTTGAATGCACTTGTGCAGCATGTTTTAGAATCAACACTTTAACCTTTTTACCATGTCCTAATCATGTTTTGGAAGCTTTACTTCAAATATTTGATTGTTACAAACTCTTTAATTTTGTCCTTGTTTGACTTTCTTCCATGGTTAGCTTGAAATCTAAGTCTTTAATGCATTGTGTGGGATTCCTCTTCTATTATGCTTGTGAGTTGTGATGAAGTAATTGAGTATGATTGAATTGTGGTTGCTACTGACCTTCATGGTCTTTGATTGTTTTCTTCTCAAGCTCCCATGATCCTTGATTGATATTCAATTGTCAATTCAATATGGTGATAGAAAGGAGCAACATTCCTCTAACTTTTGACCAAATTGTGCATATGCCTGTTTCTCTTTGTCTATCATATCTAATGTTTTGATAGTTGCTATCATGTTTTCTCACTTCATTATGGTGTCATTATCCATCCCTTATGAGAGTCATCATTCTATTTATGGGAATACTAACTTGGCTGTTGAATGCGCGAGGTACTCTGAGAAAAGTTTTCCATTCCTGAGTGTTGTACCCCAAAATTTGCCCTCTCAGTTTTCAAGGCTTTCCTCACAAAGATTATCAAGGTTCAAGCTTGAACAAGTACATTGGGATTTTCCAGCACCAGAATTAAAAGGAAACTGTCAAAAAGAGAGAAAACAGATAAAAATAATATTTTGACAAATTTGGAGGAAAATAGGTCTCCTTCGATTCAGCCCCTTTCGATTGGGCATATGCTGCATGCATGTTTGTTTTGTTTGGACAAGCTTCGATGGGATAAAATAACCATCTCTATGCATCCTTCGAATCCACTTGAACCAAGGGCCTCTTGCAGACTTTGCCTCTCACAAGTTTTGTTTGAGCCAAGAGATATCTTCATACAAGCTTCAATTGAGTTTTTGTTTACCTTTTAAACAGTGTCCTTCGACTCAGGAATGTCCTTCGACTCAGGAATGTCCTTCGACTCAGGAAGTAAAGGCCTCCTTTTGGTTTTCTTCAATTCAAAAGTCAATAATCTTCTGAAAGCTTCCTTCGATTCAGAAGTTAATAACCTTATGAAAAGTGTCATTCGACTGCACCATTCGCCCCTCACTTGTTTTCCTTGGATTCATAAGTTTTTGATTGGATGAATGGCTACCTTCCTGTGACTTTCAAATTCATCTTCATGTATGATTCGAATGCGCCTTCATATCACCTTCGAATCCATCTGCAAACCCTTCGACACGCCATAGTCCTGCATTATGGCACACAACTTGGTGGTCCATTCGAAGGACTTGCCATAGTTGGGGAATAATTGTTCTTTTACTTTGGAGTCTGGTCGAAGGTTTGGGCCTGAGTTATTAAAAGCAAGAATACTCAAAATGACATATTCAGCTAAAAAGGGCCATTCGAAGAACACACAGTTGGTTCATTCGAAGGACACAACTGGTGAAAACGAATGTTGTGTTGTTCTAGTCTGGTCGAAAGGTGTAGAAAGATGGAGGATTCGACTCAAAAGATCAAGTTGAACATTTAGACCCATAGGCTAGGCTACGTGTTTTCCCTTTTCAGGCCTCAAACCTATGACTCACCCTATACTTAATTGTTTATGCAAGCTAAAATAGGCCTTTACCCATTTGTTGTCCAAGACCACTTGCACTTAACAGCATAATACTACCTTTTAGAAAAGTTTGTCTTGAGCCTTGCGCCTGTTTTCCTTCAGAAAGAAGCAACCCATCTGAACCATTCATTTTGCTTTTATGGCACAAGTGGACACTTACTTTCCAGCTGAGCCCTATTTTATTATTTTTGCTCCCTAAGCTTCCCAAAAGCCTTTCTCTATAAATAGAGAGTTCATTTTCACAAAGAAAAGGAGAGGGAGAGAGGAGGAGGGGAATGTATCTTAAAAATTCTCACACACCATAAAATTCTCAAACACTTCAACACTTGTGAAATCCCAAAAAACCAGAATCATCGTTACCTCCTTCAATTCTGAAGAACAACACATTCCAATTTCCTTCGACTTAAGGAGCATCCCACTTGTTCTTTCCTTTGAATCTAGCAAAGAAGGATATTTCACTTGTTTTGCTCTTTCGAATCCAGTGTCGAAGGCCTACCCTGGGTCTTTTCCTTCGAATCCAGAGGCATTCAAAGCAGCCGCTTCAAAGTCCAGAACAAGCTCCAACCTCTAGCAAGGTAAGTCATTTTTAACCTTTGTCCCTTCGTTTCCAGCATAGCATGTAAATAAGTTTTCTTTTTCATTTAAAACATGTACATACTATTTTCTTCTTTTTGTTTTGTTTTCACTCTCTTAATATGTGTCATGGTTAACAATCTTCTTGGCTTTTGCTCTTGGTACATTTAAATACGCTTTAAAGAACTAATCTAGTCTTAAGGTGATGTTGGCATGGCCTTGGGCCATATTGCTATTCAAACTCAAATGAAAGAAACAGGAGACAGAAAAGTTAGAAATGAAGCCTCTGGCTTCCATACTAACCTTCAGGCCAAATGAAAGAGGCAGTCAAAAGGCATAACATGCTGGCCTCCAGGCCCCAATCGAAAGCCAAAATATGTTGGCTTCTAGGCCCTAGTCGAAACTCATTCTTTCACCCCTTTTCAGGTAAGGTCGAAGAGGGCCAAAAATGGCAGAGTCGAAGGGTTTGCTGCCCTAAGTCGAAAGATCCATTTTTCTTGCTTTTACCTTATTTTTGCCTTTATATTTTCATGCAATTCAATATGGTTGTAATAGTCTAGGATTTATTTTTGCACTCTTTTATTACCTTCATATAAGTGTTAAGTAATTAGGTGTATATGGCAAGATAAAATCAGCAAGTAGACAACCCAAAAATCGAAGACAAAATGCATGCAATCAAACACACTTGCACACATGCACCCTTAGGGAAATTCCACTTGTTGCCTTACAAAAATGGCCATGTTATGCATGTGGGATGTCTTAGCACAAACAAATAGAAAAAGATCATAGTCCCTCGATGACGCTATCAAAGTTGCCTTTCAAAATGATCTTAGTCCCTACAGAAAAGTGCTAAGTCATTTCACAACATTGCTATCATGACTATACGATGACCCACGTCTGTCCCTTCACATCCAACGATGGGGCTTCTTATCAAATCAATGGTAAGATAGCAACATCTAAAGGAGGAGGAAAAACACATCTATAACCTTTTAAGTAGGTAGATTACTTTTAGTTACTTGCTCAATTTCAAAACAAACATCCTTGCTATTTTCAAAAACAATCACATACACTTTCAAAAACACTTTCCAAACATTGAAATATTTTCAAAAGCTCAACACTTTGCATGCATTCTTACGAACGGGAATCATTGCAAAGTTCGCCTAAACGATGGCACCTTTTCAAAATACTTTCAAAACCACACAAAAGCACAATTTTCAAACAAAAGCAAGTGATCTAACAAGTAACTAAGAGCCCATGGAAAACCATGGATGGAAAGGGTGCTAATGCCTTCCCTTTTCATAATCTACCCCCCGAACTCAAGAAAACATCTCGAAAGGTCTTTCCTGTGCTTTTTCACCTTTCCTTATTGGATAAAAGAAAAGTAGGTGGCGACTCTTGCTAAACCGCGACATTTGAGAACACCATCGCAAAACCCTCAAGTCAGTTCTCCCACCGTATCACACTGAGGCTACTGTGTTTCACTTTATTTATGGAACACAATTTATTATATTGGTACTGCTCTTGTGCTTGGCATATTTGATAGTCTATGAAGGATATATGTATGTGATTATGAATGCTATACATTGCCCATGGGATCTGTTCATATCTGAAAATCTCAATACTTACATCCTGATGGCGTAATTTCTGAATTGATTTGTCTGCTGATGCCAGCTTGCTTGAAGTTCTCTGGGTTTCTTTTATTCTTTCTCAATTACTACGGATAGTTATCTGTTGGTATTGCACTATTTCCTTTCTTCTATTTTCATTTTGTACAGTTCTATGTTGCATGATGGGACCCCTGATGCTGATATATGTCAGGAGGCCCTCTGTTTTGTTTGATACGTGCGTTGTGTTTGTGTTTGTTTCTTTAACTATTGATCGATGAGTCACTCAATTTAGAAATTGAGATCACGACTTTGCTCTCAGTGCATGTTCCCTATAGGATATTTATTGTTTTTTTTTCTTTAATTGTTGATCGATGAGTCACTCAATTTAAAAATTGAGATCACGACTTCGCTCTCAGTGCATGTTCCCTATAGGATGTTTATTGTTTTTTTCTTTAATTGTTGATCTATGAGTCACTCAATTTAGAAATTGAGATCACGACTTCTCTCTCATTGCCTGTTCCCTATAGGATAGTTTTGTTAAATTTCCTCTGACATGTTAATTAAGGTAGGAATCCAGGTATGCTAGCATAGGGTAGTATTTTCCTTTATCCTCAACCTTAGGGTCAATAATTGTATGATAACACTAGGGATAGTGCTAGGCTAGTATCCCTTAGTTGTTTTTTCCTTCCTTTGCATTTTGCATCTTAAAACAAAAATTGTTTTCTTGGAAAATCATAAAACACCTCTAATAAACTCAAACCCTTCTTCAAGGTAAAAGATATAAATCAATATTATTTGTTTGTGCGCCTCTTGGATTTGTTTTTAAACCTGGTTTATTGATGTTTCGCCATCTTTGTCATGATACCTTGTTATCTTATAGCCGATGTTTCACTATCGCACATTTGTTTGAAGCCGATGTTTCTCTATCGCACATGTTTGTTATCCTACTTTGATTCTCAATATCATTGTTAGGTGTGATGTTTTGTCATCCGGTTTATTGATGTTTCGCCATCTTTTACATGATACCTTGTTATCTTTTAGCCGATGTTTCACCATCGCATACTTGTTTGAAGCCGATGTTTCGCCATTGCGCATGTTTGTTATCCTACTTTGATTCTCAATGTCATTGTTAGGTGTGATGTTTTGTCATCCGGTTTATTGATGTTTCGCCATCTTTGCCATGATACCTTGTTATCTTATAGTCGATGTTTCGCTATTGCACATTTGTTTGAAGCCAATGTTTCGCCATCGCACATTTGTTTGAAGCCGATGTTTCGCGATCGCACATGTTTGTTATCCTACTTCGATTCTCAATATCATTGTTAGGTGTGATGTTTTGTCATCCGATTTATTGATGTTTCGCCATCTTTGCCATGATACCTTGTTATCTTTTAGCTGATGTTTCGCCATCGCATACTTGTTTGAAGCCGATGTTTCGCCATCGCGCATGTTTGTTATCCTACTTTGATTCTCAATATCATTGTTAGGTGTGAGGTTTTGTCATCCGGTTTATTGTTGTTTCACCATCTTTGCCATGATACCTTGTTATCTTATGGCCGATGTTTCGCCATCGCACATTTGTTTGAAGCCAATGTTTCGCCATCGCACATGTTTGTTATCCTACTTTGATTCTCAATGTCATTATTAGGTGTGATGTTTTATCATTTGGTGTTTCGCCATCTTTGACATGTTACTTTGTTATCATTTAGTCGATGTTTTACCATCTCATTTGTTTGTTGTTTTATTTGATGTTTTGCCATCTTGACTGTTTTTGTTGTCTTAACTAAAAAACACAAACCAACCAGAATATATGAGCCGAACTATGGCTGCTCTGATTCCTTAAAAGGGATACGTAGGCATTGGGGTAGGGCCCAACCGAGCATAACTTTTATTTTCCCTACATTGTTTTTTTCTTTTTTCTTTCGCATGCATTCCCTTTTTAGCTTTAAGCCATAGACATAGTGTTATACCCCAAAATTTGCCCTCCCATATTCTTCAATAAATTGCCAAGCCAAGCTACAAAATTCCCCAAGGGTTATGCATTCAACTGTCTCTTACACAGTCAAAACTAGGGTTTAGGTTCTGATCAAGAAAAGGAAGTTTTCAAAGGCCCAATCAAGTCTCATATGCTTATAAACATGGTCAAGCATCCCCATATCAAGTTTCAAGGCATTCAACTCAAAATTGCACAGTCAAAACCCTAAATTGCACTACAGTCAACTGTAGGGGCAAAATGGTCATTTGACAGTCAAAAGTTCAAATTTTTGGTCAACATATCATTTTGAAGCCACAAACATCATTTGATCAATGCTTGATCATGATTCTCAAAATTTGGCTCAGAAATCATCAAAGATGCAAAAGTTACTATATTTGGACAGTTGAAAAAGTCAACTGAAATTGACCAGGGCATAACTTTCACATGGATTATCAGAAAAATTCCATCCAAAGCTCATTTTGAAGAGAAAGACATTTCCTACAACTCATCTTCATACTTCAAGTCCAAGAAATGCTCTCACAAAAAGTTATCAATTTCAACATTACAGGTCATTTTCAAAAGTCAACAAAAGGGGACTTTAAGTCAAAGACCATAACTTCAGATTGGTAAATCAAAATGACATGGGACCAAAGGCATTGGTTAAAGGATTCAAAGACCTTTCCAAAATGTCCAAGAACATGAGAAAATCTTAAAAATTGAGCAAGTTATGCCTTGTAGAAGTTGGGAAAATTTTGTGAAATGGCAAAAGTCAACTATCCTTGAAAATCCAATTTTGACAAAAGGGCCCCATTTTTCTCACTTTGTCCATCCTTGTCATGCCACACACGTGTCCCATGGTTGATTTCAAGACCAAATGTTGACTTTTTTATTTTATTTAATTTTTGATGATTTAATTCATTTTAATTCATTGAAAATTCAAATAAAATTTGAAAATCAATGAAATGGTGTCATATGAACTTGGACAAGTTCTATGTATCATGAACCAACTCAAAAATCAGGCCAAGGTTCATTTACACACTAGGTCTAGGTTTTGGCTAGAAATTAGGAAAAAATGGTTAATGGACAAACCCTAATGCCAATTCTTTCTCAAGCATGGATTAAGGTCAAATAGCAAGCCAAGTCTATTCCATAAGGATCATTGAGTCAAACCCTAACCCTAGTGCAGCAAAAAACTCGTTCAAAAGGCCATTGGACATTTGAAAATTTGGCCATAAAATGCAAAACTGAAATCAGTGCTAGGGATCTTTTCAAGCCTTAATTCTTATACCAATAGCTTCCTGAGATAATTCTGAACGCATTCCAATTCATAACATCAATCAAAACTCCTTGAACTGGTATCCACAACTCAAACTGTACAGCAAAATATTTGAGATCGTATTCTCCATTTTAAGCATCTTCACTGCATTCCAATAGCATATTCTTGTTCCATGTGAAGTTTCTAAACTATTCATGGTGTTTAATTTCATTTTTGCTAATCATACGCTAATCCACCATTTTCGAATCCTAGGGTTACAGCTTTCTTAAATTAGGGTTTTTTTGTAGAGGAAAAATTAAGGTTCCTGACCACCATGATTGAACTCAGCATTCTAAGACGAAGAAGAAGATACCATCGCGAACAATTTATGTAACCTATATGGCTATTCGCTATTTTCTCATAGCATGCTTAAAACAACGCTGCAAAACCGTTGCCTTCTTTGTTTGTGTTTCAGGAAAATGGAAGGGATGATGGCGTGGCATGCAGGGATTGGGAGGTTTAAAAATTCGCGCGCGTTCCAAGAGTTGTGCCACTTTTCTTTTATATTGTTTATATTATATTATATGTTAATTGAAAAACAACTGGCTCAGTGGTAACGTGTTAGGCACATGACATCAAAGACCTGGGTTCAAGTCCCAGGTCTTGCAAAATTCAATATTATTTTTCATTTTAAGCTTCCATGCAGCGCTAATATTAGGACTCACCATGCACACTCAAGAGGCATTATCCACGTGTCCCAGGAGGTCTATCAAAGGGTTCAGGACAAAGGCACATGGTGGACGCCAGTCAACATGCCACACCTGAGTGGAAAAGTCAACAAGTTGCCAGCAAATGGGCCAGGCTTTTCAGGCCTGCACCTCACAAATCTGGGCTATACCCTACCCTGGTTTGCCAACTTTGATTATTTTTTGTTTTCTTTTTATTTATTATTTCAATTGTTATGTTTTATTATTTTATTTAATTTTTTAATCAAAATATAAAAAACATTCAAAAATCAGAAAAGAACAAAAAATATAATTTTTATTTCATTATTTCCATAAATAAATTATGTGTAAATTATTTAGCTTTAATTTAGGTTTATTAAATATTTTTCATAATAAAAATCCAAAACAACATAGAATTTAGGATTAATGACTTTTAATTTTTTCTTTTTTCTTTTCCTTTTTTTTTTTTCTCAGAATAATAATTTTTTTATTTATTTATTTTCATCATAAATTAAAAATGTACATAGATTAATTTAGAATTAAATTAGGTTAGAAATTAAATCTTTTTCTTAAAAACTTAAAAAACATTAGAACTAGGAGTTTAATTTTAATTAATTTTTCTTTTTTTCTTTTAAATCTTAAAAAACACAAAAATACCATTTTTCGCTTAATTTTAATTTCAGATAACTTAATTCCTAAAAAGGGTTCAACGCCCTCGCATTTGAGTATTTTCTTTTTCGCACGTTTCATTTATTGCTTTTGTGAATAATTATGTATATGCCCCAAAGCCATGTAATTTATCTCTCGGACTTTTATTTATTCGCTTTTCAGTCAAATCGGGTTCGGTTTTTTTGGCGATGTGGACCCGCGCCGGTTGTAATAGTTTAGATTTATTTTCTCGCAAATATAACTGTTAATAAATATGCATGAAAGAATGAATGCCCGAAAATAAAATTGAATCGTTAGATCACCAATGCATGACAAGACAAACAATGAACTGAAAATGACACACAATTCGCACACACCACCCCTAGGGTACGCCTCACTGTTGCCTTTCGAAAGGTGGTCGTCAAGCATAGAATGTTTTAGCAGTCGCTCTGATGTCTAAAGATCCGGTTGCCTCGAAACAGTTGCCTCGGATTAAAAGGATCTAGGACATTAGAGTTACTTCTAAGGTGTCCTACCATTGCTTTGGTGACCACACTGTCCCTAAAACCCGAATTGACCCGAACACCTCCTATGGTGGTGCTACTTACCTCTCAATGGTGGGATGGCACTACCTTAAAGGACATTTACACAGGCTAATTCCTTAGGGTAGGTAGGTTCTCAAAGGTACTTGCTCTAATTTCAAACAAATCAAAACATCTTTTCACACCGACACGCTTTCAAAAACTTTCAAAACAAACTTTTCAAACACTCTGACGTACGAGTTGAATTGAAACTTTTCAAAGAATATTTTGAAACCCACAATTGAAAAGCAAACAACAATTTTGAAAACACATTGAGCAAGTACCTAAGAGCCCATGGATAACCATGGATAGAAAGGGTGCTAACACCTTCCCTTTCTATAACCTACCTCCCGAACCGAGAGCAATCTCTTTAAAGGAATTTTTCTGTGCTTTTGTCCTTTCCTATTGGAGAAAATAAAAGACGGTGGCGACTCTTGCTTACCGCGACATCTTCGCGAACCAGCTTTAAAACAGTCAGTTCCAGATCCACCGATCACAGAACTGGCGACTCTGCTGGGGACAAACTTAAAGTGAGGTGTACCTTAGGGCTAGTTACAACTGTGTTTTCAATTGTTTTCCCTGTTTGCTTTAAATTGTGGGACTGTCTTGGGAGTTCTATAGATCCTAACCCGGATCTGGGGGATACCTTCTTAGAAAGTAGCAACAAGGCTGTGAGGGAACTGTGCGGGGTATACCGACATGGTTGAAACAGTCTGCTACGTTGATGTGACATTTTGGTGTGTACCGGTAACCCTTGAGTCAGTCAAGGAGAGTACGGGGCCTCCATGTGGTGTCATGAAGCATCAACAGACCTTAGGAACCTTAATTGAACCATCTTGGCCTCTTTAGGGTAGTGAGATAACTGACTTTGGTGCAGTCCGAGGTTGGTTGATACTCGATACTACACTCAATTGAGGGTTGCTTTCCTGGAATATTTCGGTCGCCAGTTCAGTGGCTAAATCGAAACGATGAACAATGAAAGCAGTCCCGTGATATTGGGAACCTTAGAACCCGGTTACTTTGATTAGGACAGGATGAACCCACCAACTTCAAGAGGGTACTACCCAGACCCCATGCTGGCCTAAACCTAAGGGCTCTCTCTTGTGTGACTTGTATGCCTTAGTACTTGACTATCTGCATGCTTGTGATCTAACACTTGTTTCTTGCAGGTTTGTTTCAGTCCTTAATAAGGGCTCATAACAGGGTTTATTCATATTACCCCATGCATCATGACATCATACCATTGCATACATCCTAACCTATTTCAAGGACCTCAAGGGCTTGTGATGCAGGTCATGGTGAAGCAATTATCCCAGCAAGGGGCAAAGAGGATTTATTTTCCTCTAGACAAAGTTGTCAGGGGCTATGACCCACTTGATATGGTGAGCTCTGACTCTTGAAGAAGGTTCCCCTAACCAAGGTTGTTTGGAAATCAAAACCAGACATGATGACTAAAGTCAAGGGCTATGACCCACTGGATATGGTGAGCCTTTGACCCTTGAAGAAGGACTCTCAACAATACGAAGTTCCTTCAGTCAAGCTACCGGACCCAAATTCTAACAAATTTTCTTGTTTACCCCGCGAGGTCCTTGAAATCATTGCATGCATATCATACATATCATTGCATAACAGGTACCCTTTCTCTGCAGGTTGCTTACCTTCTTCGCTGTTTATTTCAGCAGTCTCGTCATGAATCCTGAATCATCAACCGAGGCATCTATCAAGGCTCTTCAGGCGCAGAACGCCCAATTTCAGGCGCAGAACGCCCAATTTCAGGAGCTGATCAAGGGCTTGGCTCAGGGTCAACAAGAGTTAAAGACCATGCTGTTGAAGAAGACTAAGAAGAAGAGGAGGACTGTGCTATTCAGCACTGGGCGCAGATTCGGGAATACTTTGCGAGATGAGGCTGAAAGGACTACTCTATCTGTAGGGGGAGGTAGTCACCAAGAAAGGGAGGTCCCTACTCCTGTGGGCTCTGATACTGAAACAGACTTCAATGACGACCAGTACCCTCCTGCTGAAGACCGGTACAAACAGCTGGAAGACAGATTAAAGGCTGTAGAAGTTCAACGGGTACCTGGATTGGATTTCGGAGACTTGGGATTATCTACTGGAGTGGTGATCCCGCACAAGTTCAAAACACCTGCCTTCGTGAAGTATGATGGGGCTTCCTGTCCCAAGATGCATCTCCGTTCTTATGTAAGGAAGATCCAGCCTTACACAGCAGACCAGAACCTTTGGATCCACTTCTTCCAGGAGAGTCTTTCAGGGACTCACCTCGATTGGTTCTATCAGCTGGATGGAATCAACATTCGTAACTGGGAGGATCTGGCCACTGCTTTTTACAAGCAGTATCAGTATAATGCCGACCTCGCTCCTACGCGTACCCAACTCCAGGGTATGTCGCTAGGGTCGGGTGAAGGTTTTAAGGAGTACGCCCAGAAATGGAGAGACCTGGCTGGCAGGGTGCAGCCACCGTTGACGGATCGGGAGCTGGTAGATATGTTCTTGGGGACCCTGTCTGGTCCATTTTTCAATCATCTCATTGGTAATTCCTCTGCTGGGTTTACCGATCTAATCCTGACTGGTGAAAGGATTGAGGCCGGTATAAAATCGGGGAAGATACAGAAAGTTGCCTCCTCCAGTACTGAGAAGAAACCTTTCAAAAAGGAGGCTAGTGCTGTATATAACTCCCGGAGAACAGAGCGACCTGAACACCGCCAATCTGTCAGTGCGGTAATGATTGCCAAACCTGCTGCCGCCCCTCGGCCAACTAATCCTCAAAAGTTTGAAAGACCCCGGAGAGAGTTTACCCGGTTAAGCATGACCTTATCACAAATCCTGCCACAGTTGCTATCCACCAATTTAGTGACTGTCAAGGAGGCTCCAAAGTTTCCCAACACTGCATCCCCCAAGTTCAATCCAAATGCTCGCTGTGCTTATCACTCTGATAGCCCAGGGCATAACACAGATGACTGTTGGGCCCTAAGAAACAAGGTTCAAGACCTCATTGACGCAAAGGAGATACAGTTTGAGGCGCCCGAGAAGCCGAATGTTGTAAATGCTCCCATGCCCCAGCATGGAGTGAACGCTGTTGAGGAGAATTTGTATGTAGCTTCGGTGGATGATGTTGCTACTCCGTTGCTGATGGTCAAGAGGAATCTGTTGCTAGCCGGTTTATTTCCGGGATGTAGCGAAAGTTGCCCTCTATGTGTTACTTCCCCTGCTGGTTGTTCTCTGTTGAAATCAGGCATCCAAAACCTGATAGATAATAGAGAGATTTTGTTTGAAAAGACTGTTGTTCCTGCTGCTCCTGTTGAAGAAGTGTCGATCGTTACCATCTTCAACAACTACTCCGAGGCTCCTTCAAAGAAGCCTATACAAGTTTTGTCAGTTCACAAGAATGTTCCCATCACCATTACTGTTCCGGGGCCTATACCCTACAAATCTGATAAGGCTGTCCCATGGCACTATGGGGCGGATGTTTATGTTCTGGGTGTGAAACAAGAGTGCAACATTGATACTGGTGTCTCCAACATCACCGGGCCTGCTAAGGTCACTCGTAGTGGAAGGCTGTTCTCGCCAGACATTGCTCCTCCAGCAATTCATAGGCCTTTGATCTTCACACCTGCCAGAGTGCCTGTTTCTCCTTCTGACCAAGTACCCACCCCTGCTGCTGAGTCATCTGATACTCGGGGCAAGGGAATTGCTGCTGATGTGCCTGCCAGGACGGAGGCACCAAAGACCATTGTTGAGGCTTCCAAGCAGGAAATGGAGGAAATTCTCAAGATAATAAAGAAAAGTGATTTCAATGTTGTGGAACAGCTGGGGCACACCCCCTCTAAAATCTCCATGTTGTCACTGCTGCTGTGTTCAGAGGCCCATGCAAAGGCTCTGATTGCTTTCTTAAAGACTGCCCATGTACCCCAAGATACGACTGCTGACCAGTTCACCGATTGTGTGGCCAACCTAACTGCTGATAATGGCCTGGGTTTCTCTGATGCCGATCTGACAGCAAAGAGGAAGAACCATAATGATGCCCTGCATGTCTCCATTGAATGCAGGGGCACTACTCTTGCTCATGTGCTGGTTGACACAGGTTCTTCATTAAATGTGCTGCCCAAGAAGGCTCTGGATAGGCTGGATTGTGAGGGTCTAGAGCTCAAACCAAGTAGCATTGTTGTCCGGGCCTTTGACGGGTCCAAAAGAATGGTGCATGGTGAAGTGGACATCCCAATCAGGGTTGGGTCACAAGTATTTGATTCAAAATTTTATGTGATGGACATCCATCCGTCCTATTCTTGTTTGCTGGGTCGCCCATGGATCCACAAGGCTGGAGCGGTGACCTCCACATTGCATCAGAAGCTCAAATACCCGGTCAGGGGGAGGATCGTAACAGTGCAAGGGGAGGAGGAATACATGGTCAGCCACCTCAACTCTTTCAGATACGTGGAAATGGATGGGGAGTTCATTGAAACCCCCTTTCAACATTTTGAGGAGGTACCACCAACCTTGGCAACAGCAGAAGATGAAGAGGTTTCTCCTATGAAGATGGCCTCCTTAAAGGACGCCCGGGCTGTGATCGAAAAAGGTGAATGTGCAAATTGGGGCAAGCTCCCTGATCTTACTCCTAAGACTAACAAGTTTGGGCTGGGTTTCACCACGGAAGCTCAGAAAGCGGTGCGCAAGGCAAGAATTGGAAGACCTCCGTTGCTCATCACTCAGCATGGAGTGAATGCTATTGGAGAGGAAGATGAAGTGGGAGAGTCAGAGTTCGATAGCTGGATCTACCCAACGGCCGACGGTGGATTGACCAATTGGACTGCTAAAGATTTTACTCCCATAACTTTTGTTCCCCAGTAATGAATTTCTTTGTTTTTGATTTGATTTGTAATAAACAATAATTTGAGACTATATGGCCCGGTGTCTTACCCGGGGCACCGTGGTTTTATTTGTGAGGGCTTTTGTTTGTCACTATCATATATCATGAATAAAAGCATTGGACGTTTTTCACATTTCAAATTTTGCGCTCCTTTTCTTTCCTTTCTTTACATATTGCAAAACAGCTGTATTTACACACACACTCACTCATACAGGTTTCAATCCACTCTGGATCTCACTGGTAACGACTCTGCTACTGCCAGTTATAACTTCGAAAATCCGATCAACTTAGCCGCCGACGAAGGTGAAGATGATTGCGAAGTGCCTGGTGAGCTTGCAAGACTGTTACAACAGGAAGAGAGGGCAATTCAACCCCATGAAGAGCCAGTGGAAATAATAAACTTGGGTACGGAGGAAGACAAGAAAGAGGTGAAGATTGGTGCCAACCTAGAACTCAGCGTGAAGCAACGGTTGACTCAAATGCTGCGTGACTATAAGGAAATCTTTGCCTGGTCCTACGAAGATATGCCCGGATTAGATACCGACATTGTGGTCCATCATTTACCAACTAAAGAAGATTTCCCTCCGGTTAAGCAAAAGGTTCGTCGGATGCGTCCAGAGATGTCTGAGAAGATTAAAGCCGAGGTTATAAAGCAGTTTGATGCCGGGTTTCTTGCAGTAACTTCTTACCCTCAGTGGGTTGCTAATGTGGTGCCGGTACCTAAGAAGGACGGCAAGGTCAGGATGTGTGTTGATTACAGGGATCTGAACAGGGCCAGCCCCAAGGATGATTTCCCTCTACCCCACATTGATGTCCTTGTTGATAATACAGCTCAACATAAAGTGTTCTCTTTCATGGATGGTTTTTCAGGCTACAATCAGATCAAGATGGCACCTGAAGACATGGAAAAAACTACCTTTGTTACTCAGTGGGGCACCTTCTGTTACAAGGTCATGCCGTTCGGGTTAAAGAATGCTGGGGCAACCTACCAACGGGCCATGGTTACCTTATTTCATGATATGATCCATCACGAGATAGAGGTGTATGTGGACGACATGATCGCTAGGTCCCAGACTGAGGAAGAACACCTTGATCATCTGCAGAAATTGTTTGACCGGTTGAAACTGTACAAGCTGAGGTTGAACCCGAACAAGTGCACCTTCGGGGTAAGATCTGGAAAGTTGCTAGGCTTTGTGGTCAGTGACAAAGGTATTCAAGTGGACCCTGCTAAGGTCAAAGCTATTCAAGAGATGCCGGTTCCTAAAACAGAGAAGGAAGTCAGAGGCTTTTTAGGACGCCTGAATTACATTGCTCGCTTCATCTCTCATCTGACGGCCACCTGTGAGCCAATCTTCAAGCTGCTGAAGAAAGATCAGGTAGTACGTTGGAATGATGAATGTCAGGCTGCTTTTGACAGAATCAAGGAATATCTCCAAGAACCGCCCATCCTTATGCCACCAGTTGAAGGGAGACCTTTGATACTTTACCTGACAGTGCTTGATAATGCAATGGGGTGTGTTTTGGGCCAGCATGACGAGTCTGGTCGAAAAGAGCATGCTATTTGTTACCTTAGCAAAAAGTTTACCGACTGTGAGACCCGATACCCACTGCTTGAGAAAACTTGCTGCGCTTTGGTATGGGCTGCTCGCCGGCTGAGACAGTATAGCTGACTCACACTACCTTGTTAATCTCAAAAATGGATCCTATAAAGTATATATTCGAAAAGCCTGCTCTGTCTGGGAGAATTGCAAGATGGCAGATGATCTTGACGGAATACGACATTCAGTACACGACCCAAAAAGCCATCAAGGGAAGTGTATTGGCAGACCACCTGGCACATCAAGCTGTGGATGACTACCAATCAATGAACTTCGAGTTTCCAGACGAAAGCATTATGATAGTAACTGACTGTGAAATACCCGGACCGGATGAAGGACCTGAACCAGGATCCCGATGGTCTATGCACTTTGACGGAGCCTCCAATGCTTTGGGAAATGGTATCGGCGCCATAATCGTATCTCCACAAGGTACTCATACTCCACTCACCGCCCGGCTGTGTTTCAACTGTACCAACAACATGGCGGAGTATGAAGCGTGTATTATGGGTCTTCAAGCTGCGATTGACCTGAGAATCAAATTTCTAAGTGTCTTCGGAGATTCCGCTCTCGTGATCAATCAGATCAAAGGAGAGTGGGATACGAAACATCCAAACTTGATTCCTTACCGAGAATGTGTGTTGGCCCTGATCCCCCACTTCACAGAGATAACATTTGAGCACTTTCCAAGAGAAGAGAATCAGCTGGCGGACGCGTTGGCTACAATGTCTTCAATGTTCAAGGTTAAATGGGACAACGAAGCTCCCCGGATCATCATTTGGAAACTGGACGAACCGGCATACTGTTGTGATCTCGAAACTGAATTGGTAACTGAGAAGCCTTGGTACCACGAAGTGAAGAAATATCTGGAAGCACAGGAATACCCTGAGGGAGCATCTGTCAATGATAAGAAATTTCTGAGGAGGTTTGCAGCCAAGTTCTTTCTTAGCAATGGCATCTTGTACAAGCGAAACCAGGATTCAACCCTACTGCGTTGTGTAGATAAGACTGAAGCAGATAGAATAATGGAAGAGCTACATGACGGGACTTTTGGTACACACTCCGGTGGACACACCATGGCAAAGAAGATTCTACGGGCAGGGTATTACTGGTCCACCATGGAAGCTGATTGCTACCAACACTCTAGGACATGCCATAAATGCCAGATCTACGCAGACAAGGTGCATGTTCCTCCGGTTCCCCTGAATGTTCTGACTGCGCCTTGGCCGTTTGCAATATGGGGCATAGACATGATCGGTGAGATTAAACCTACGGCATCTAATGGACATCGCTTCATCCTAGTGGCGATTGATTATTTTACGAAGTGGGTGGAGGCAGCATCCTATGCTACGGTAACTAAGACTGTTGTGGCACGGTTCATTCGGCACAACCTGATCTGTCGGTACGGCGTTCCTGAGCGGATTATTACAGACAACGGTACCAATCTGAACAATAAGATGATCACCGAGCTTTGCGAACAGTTCAAGATACAGCACCACAATTCTTCTCCTTACAGACCGAAGATGAATGGGGCTGTAGAAGCAGCTAATAAGAACATCAAGAAGATCGTGCAGAAGATGACAGTAACGTATAAATATTGGCACGAGATGTTACCGTTCGCTCTGCATGGGTATCGTACCTCAGCTAGGACGTCAACCGGGGCAACTCCTTTCTCTCTGGTTTATGGCATGGAGGCAGTCTTGCCAATCGAAGTACAAATTCCTTCTCTCCGGATAATGAAGGATGCAAATCTGAGCGAAGACGATTGGATCCAGACACGACTTGATCAGCTCAACCTTATTGACGAAAAGAGACTTGCTGCTATCTGCCATGGTCAGACGTATCAGAAGCGAATGATCAGGGCATTTAACAAAAAGGTCAGACCACAGGAATATCAAGTCGGGGATCTGGTGATCAAGCGAATCATCCTTCCTCAGAGTGATCCAAGGGGCAAATGGACCCCTACGTACGAAGGGCCATTTGTGGTTAAGCATGTGTTCTCAGGAGGAGCAATGATATTAACCAACATGGATGGTGACGACCTTCCTCACCCCGCCAATGCAGACATAGTTAAAAAATACTACGCATGAAAAAGACCCGCTAGGCTGACATGTCTAGGCAAAAATTAGGGCTTCCCGTCGAACCAAAAGGGTTCGGGCAAAATGAAGGGACGAAAATGAAAAATCTGTACACCTGGCAAGTCGAAAACCTGAAAAGGCGGCTTGGGCAAAAATAGGTATCCCGGTGGACTGAAAACCCGAAAGGGCAGTCCAGGCAAAAATTAGGGATAAACGCGTAATACTATGTCTCATTGGATCACTTTGCATCCAGAATCCGGTATTTACATCAAGACGGCATCGATCAGTCAGCTTCACTTTCAACCAAGGTCATCAAGTGATGAGACGCTCAGAGTTATAAAGGCGATAGCAGAATTGAAACCCAGTGGATCATTCATATTTCACACAGCTGTTTTATTTTCTTTTGTACAAAACTTGTATAAACTCTTGTTCAGCGGCGTACCTCTTACTAGGACGTCAGCCTCTTGTACACAAAACGCCTATTCACAGGCTATTCAAAATCAATACAAATATACTTTTCAGTTAAACGTGCCAAGTGTTTTTCTTTTTCTGTTTTGTTTTGCGAAGAACGTCCAAGGCTCAATTTGTGATATGTGCATTGACAATAATTTGCTAACTCATAAATATTTGCATATGAAACAAAGAATTAATTGCAGGTGACGCTAGAAACAGGGGCAATAAATAGTTGTTTGAGCAGTCTAATTGTTCTATCCAAGGTACCAAAGTAGGTTCAGCTAAAGAACCTAACCAGACATCTTAAATTCCCCAGAGAGTGAGACAGAAAGTCAGTGCATTCTTCCCCAGCATATCAAAACTTCCCCAGGAGAGTCCCATCCAAGTTCCCCAGGAAAAGTGGAATTCATCTCCCCAAGCAGTAAGCTTGTCCCCAGTAAATTCTGAAAGCTTACCCTTCACAAGACACGAACGCGTCGTCTGGCTTGATTTAAAGAGTTATTTCCTCAACAGGATATAACTGGGTTATCCTCAGCCAAAAGCCAAAGGAAGGTCGTCGTCAACGTAGTTCTTTCCTATCCCCAGCGAAGTCAATTTACACTTCCAATACAGCAACGGTATCCCCAACAGAGCTACTATCAACATTCAGCAAGGCATCGCTCTTCCCACAGAGTATTGCTTCCCAGCATGATCGCTAAAGTATCTTTTCTCCCCGCAGAATCTCCCATTCGCCAAGTTTATTCCGCAACGGAGTCATCTTCTCCTACCGGTATCCTTGCAGTTATCATCCCCAGCGGAAGCAAAATCTATTCTTCGACATCAGCCCAGGATACGATTTCCCGGCACCCGTCAGGGATTTACTTTCCTGGACGAAAACATACATAAACATCACATACATCATTATAGCATGCATAACGCACTGCATCATACAAATTTCATTTATGTTGAGAACATCATTGCTTGATCCATATCATGCATTGCACATGACTGACTTTTATCTTTCAGGAAAAATTCAGTTAAGTTCTCAAGCTACATTTCAAGACCTAGACTGGTTCAGTCAAAAGGCCTTCTCTGGTTCAGTTAAATCGTCCCAAGATTTTCCTGATGCTTATCCCTTTGAAGACATTTCAAGACCTAGACTGGTTCAGTCAAAGGCCTTCTCTGGTTCAGTTAAATCGTCCCAAGATTTTCCTGATGCTTATCCCTTTGAAGACATATCAAGACCTAGACTGGTTCAGTCAAAGGCCTTCTCTGGTTCAGTTAAATCGTCCCAAGATTTTCCTGATGCTTATCCCTTTGAAGACATTTTAAGACCTAGACTGGTTCAGTCAAAGGCCTTCTCTGGTTCAGTTAAATCGTCCCAAGATTTTCCTGATGCTTATCCCTTTGAAGACATTTCAAGACCTAGACTGGTTCAGTCAAAGGCCTTCTCTGGTTCAGTTAAATCGTCCCAAGATTTTCCTGATGCTTATCCCTTTGAAGACATTTCAAGACCTAGACTGGTTCAGTCAAAAGGCCTTCTCTGGTTCAGTCAGATCAACCTTAAGATCTCCCTGATGCTTATCCCCATTGAAGACATTTCAAGACCTAGACCGGTTCAGTTAAATCAACCTTAGGATTTTCCTGATTCCTACCCAGTCAAAGGCCTCTCTGGTTCAGTCAGATCAACCTTAAGATCTCTCTGATTCTTATCCCAGTAGAAGACACCCCAGATTTTTCTCAACGAACGTTGTTGAAGTTAAAGTCGCTCAAGGCTCTCTTACCATTCATGCTAAGGAAGTAATCATCTCCTGCAACGTGTCAGGTACTCCTTTTCTGTTTTGCAGGTATGCAGGTTCTAGCGAAGGAATCTCTTACGCAATCAAAACATCCAAATGGCATCTATAAGCCCATTCCTACCCTCATTGCTACCATGTGAGCGCAAATTTCCGGGCACTCTAGTGTCCAATCATCTTTTACCCTCGGATTACGAAAGGCACGTCAGCCAATCTACATCCTCAGGTCTAAGAAGATTGAACAGGGGCAACTGTTATACCCCAAAATTTGCCCTCCCATATTCTTCAATAAATTGCCAAGCCAAGCTACAAAATTCCCCAAGGGTTATGCATTCAACTGTCTCTTACACAGTCAAAACTAGGGTTTAGGTTCTGATCAAGAAAAGGAAGTTTTCAAAGGCCCAATCAAGTCTCATATGCTTATAAACATGGTCAAGCATCCCCATATCAAGTTTCAAGGCATTCAACTCAAAATTGCACAGTCAAAACCCTAAATTGCACTACAGTCAACTGTAGGGGCAAAATGGTCATTTGACAGTCAAAAGTTCAAATTTTTGGTCAACATATCATTTTGAAGCCACAAACATCATTTGATCAATGCTTGATCATGATTCTCAAAATTTGGCTCAGAAATCATCAAAGATGCAAAAGTTACTATATTTGGACAGTTGAAAAAGTCAACTGAAATTGACCAGGGCATAACTTTCACATGGATTATCAGAAAAATTCCATCCAAAGCTCATTTTGAAGAGAAAGACATTTCCTACAACTCATCTTCATACTTCAAGTCCAAGAAATGCTCTCACAAAAAGTTATCAATTTCAACATTACAGGTCATTTTCAAAAGTCAACAAAAGGGGACTTTAAGTCAAAGACCATAACTTGAGATTGGTAAATCAAAATGACATGGGACCAAAGGCATTGGTTAAAGGATTCAAAGACCTTTCCAAAATGTCCAAGAACATGAGAAAATCTTAAAAATTGAGCAAGTTATGCCTTGTAGAAGTTGGGAAAATTTTGTGAAATGGCAAAAGTCAACTATCCTTGAAAATCCAATTTTGACAAAAGGGCCCCATTTTTCTCACTTTGTCCATCCTTGTCATGCCACACACGTGGCCCATGGTTGATTTCAAGACCAAATGTTGACTTTTTTATTTTATTTAATTTTTGATGATTTAATTCATTTTAATTCATTGAAAATTCAAATAAAATTTGAAAATCAATGAAATGGTGTCATATGAACTTGGACAAGTTCTATGTATCATGAACCAACTCAAAAATCAGGCCAAGGTTCATTTACACACTAGGTCTAGGTTTTGGCTAGAAATTAGGAAAAAATGGTTAATGGACAAACCCTAATGCCAATTCTTTCTCAAGCATGGATTAAGGTCAAATAGCAAGCCAAGTCTATTCCATAAGGATCATTGAGTCAAACCCTAACCCTAGTGCAGCAAAAAACTCGTTCAAAAGGCCATTGGACATTTGAAAATTTGGCCATAAAATGCAAAACTGAAATCAGTGCTAGGGATCTTTTCAAGCCTTAATTCTTATACCAATAGCTTCCTGAGATAATTCTGAACGCATTCCAATTCATAACATCAATCAAAACTCCTTGAACTGGTATCCACAACTCAAACTGTACAGCAAAATATTTGAGATCGTATTCTCCATTTTAAGCATCTTCACTGCATTCCAATAGCATATTCTTGTTCCATGTGAAGTTTCTAAACTATTCATGGTGTTTAATTTCATTTTTGCTAATCATACGCTAATCCACCATTTTCGAATCCTAGGGTTACAGCTTTCTTAAATTAGGGTTTTTTTGTAGAGGAAAAATTAAGGTTCCTGACCACCATGATTGAACTCAGCATTCTAAGACGAAGAAGAAGATACCATCGCGAACAATTTATGTAACCTATATGGCTATTCGCTATTTTCTCATAGCATGCTTAAAACAACGCTGCAAAACCGTTGCCTTCTTTGTTTGTGTTTCAGGAAAATGGAAGGGATGATGGCGTGGCATGCAGGGATTGGGAGGTTTAAAAATTCGCGCGCGTTCCAAGAGTTGTGCCACTTTTCTTTTATATTGTTTATATTATATTATATGTTAATTGAAAAACAACTGGCTCAGTGGTAACGTGTTAGGCACATGACATCAAAGACCTGGGTTCAAGTCCCAGGTCTTGCAAAATTCAATATTATTTTTCATTTTAAGCTTCCATGCAGCGCTAATATTAGGACTCACCATGCACACTCAAGAGGCATTATCCACGTGTCCCAGGAGGTCTATCAAAGGGTTCAGGACAAAGGCACATGGTGGACGCCAGTCAACATGCCACACCTGAGTGGAAAAGTCAACAAGTTGCCAGCAAATGGGCCAGGCTTTTCAGGCCTGCACCTCACAAATCTGGGCTATACCCTACCCTGGTTTGCCAACTTTGATTATTTTTTGTTTTCTTTTTATTTATTATTTCAATTGTTATGTTTTATTATTTTATTTAATTTTTTAATCAAAATATAAAAAACATTCAAAAATCAGAAAAGAACAAAAAATATAATTTTTATTTCATTATTTCCATAAATAAATTATGTGTAAATTATTTAGCTTTAATTTAGGTTTATTAAATATTTTTCATAATAAAAATCCAAAACAACATAGAATTTAGGATTAATGACTTTTAATTTTTTCTTTTTTCTTTTCCTTTTTTTTTTTTCTCAGAATAATAATTTTTTTATTTATTTATTTTCATCATAAATTAAAAATGTACATAGATTAATTTAGAATTAAATTAGGTTAGAAATTAAATCTTTTTCTTAAAAACTTAAAAAACATTAGAACTAGGAGTTTAATTTTAATTAATTTTTCTTTTTTTCTTTTAAATCTTAAAAAACACAAAAATACCATTTTTCGCTTAATTTTAATTTCAGATAACTTAATTCCTAAAAAGGGTTCAACGCCCTCGCATTTGAGTATTTTCTTTTTCGCACGTTTCATTTATTGCTTTTGTGAATAATTATGTATATGCCCCAAAGCCATGTAATTTATCTCTCGGACTTTTATTTATTCGCTTTTCAGTCAAATCGGGTTCGGTTTTTTTGGCGATGTGGACCCGCGCCGGTTGTAATAGTTTAGATTTATTTTCTCGCAAATATAACTGTTAATAAATATGCATGAAAGAATGAATGCCCGAAAATAAAATTGAATCGTTAGATCACCAATGCATGACAAGACAAACAATGAACTGAAAATGACACACAATTCGCACACACCACCCCTAGGGTACGCCTCACTGTTGCCTTTCGAAAGGTGGTCGTCAAGCATAGAATGTTTTAGCAGTCGCTCTGATGTCTAAAGATCCGGTTGCCTCGAAACAGTTGCCTCGGATTAAAAGGATCTAGGACATTAGAGTTACTTCTAAGGTGTCCTACCATTGCTTTGGTGACCACACTGTCCCTAAAACCCGAATTGACCCGAACACCTCCTATGGTGGTGCTACTTACCTCTCAATGGTGGGATGGCACTACCTTAAAGGACATTTACACAGGCTAATTCCTTAGGGTAGGTAGGTTCTCAAAGGTACTTGCTCTAATTTCAAACAAATCAAAACATCTTTTCACACCGACACGCTTTCAAAAACTTTCAAAACAAACTTTTCAAACACTCTGACGTACGAGTTGAATTGAAACTTTTCAAAGAATATTTTGAAACCCACAATTGAAAAGCAAACAACAATTTTGAAAACACATTGAGCAAGTACCTAAGAGCCCATGGATAACCATGGATAGAAAGGGTGCTAACACCTTCCCTTTCTATAACCTACCTCCCGAACCGAGAGCAATCTCTTTAAAGGAATTTTTCTGTGCTTTTGTCCTTTCCTATTGGAGAAAATAAAAGACGGTGGCGACTCTTGCTTACCGCGACATCTTCGCGAACCAGCTTTAAAACAGTCAGTTCCAGATCCACCGATCACACATAGGTTTTGACCACACCCATTAGATTAGACAACAAGAATGGATACCGTAGAGTACTACGGGCGTGTGGGGTGCTAATACCTTCCCCTCGCGTAACAGAATCCCTTACCTGATCTCTCGGTCGAAAGACCGTGATTTCTCCCTCTTCAGGTTTTCTCGATGTTTACCTTTCCCATTGGCGGGATAAAAGACGTTCGGCGGCGACTTCATTAATATTTCATTAAAAGATGACGGTTCGGCCAGGTCGTTTCACCTGCTACTGGAAATGTTTTTTTCCATCTGAGGTGATTCTGTTCATCGAGAGGATTTTCGTTCATTGAATATTCGTCTGCGAAATTCTCTGTTGTTGAAAAAATAGTCATATGCAAGCAATGGAATTTATAAATTCAAAGCTTATGTTTGTATTGAAGTTTGAAAATTCATTTTTAGTAAAACAAACAAATTTGTAGGAGTGTGATATCAACTCAGGATTTAATAGCAAACCTTACAGGAGTCAGGATACCTTTTGTAACAGTAGGCTTCCGAACTAACCCATGCTTCAGTTAGGACTTTTAAGGGTTGTAGCGTGGCCTGGTTCACGGTTTTAAGAAACAAAGAATAAAGGCTCAAATTTTATATGTACCCAACCCGCTCTTAGTGATGTTCTCCTGTCCTATGCTCAGTTAATTGCGCGTTTAAATCCCGATTGAGTCTGGCATCTTGTCCTTGATGTTCTGGTGATGGTTCGGATACTGAAAATTTATTTTGAAGAGGCAGCCATTTTTGTAATCTTCTTTTTGTCTAGGATTTGTAGTAACCTCTTTTTTTTTTGTTTTCGTTATCCCTACTTTTGCCTGAACTGGTTCTTTTGTGATTACAGTCAGCGGGATGCCCCAGTTTTTTTCTTAAGTCTCCTTCATAGGTTTTAACTTAGAGGGCTTTTATTTTGAGAGATAATGACTGCCGAATTTAATGATTATGCGGAACCATCACCATCTTCTGATTTGGAAGGACTTCTTTGATGCCATTCATTATGTATGAAGTGGAAGATTGCGACTGAATGCGCATTTGAATTAACTGAGAAAACTACCCTGCCCCAGGTTATGATTAAGGGTTTTAATTTGTGTGAAAAGAAAAACTCCTACTTCTTAGGCTCAAAGGGGTTGACTAGGGATTATCTTCCTTATAACTCCACAGTTTTGGATTTGAAACAACGCCTGTACATCGTCAGCGGTCTGTTCAAAAGCGTACTGTAGAGATCATGGTATTATTTTCGTCATCCTCCCTCTAAAGGCTTACAGCTTCTAATCGAGAGTTGAACATCACAAAAAGGAAGTAAAAAATCAGTTTAAATATAATGAAAATGACATAATTCAAGACAAACATGTGTAATGCATTAATGGGAAAACCAAAGTTTGACATGACAATAATTGTTTGAACAAGCAAAGGAAATTACAATTGAAAAATCACAAGTGAACTAGACGCTCTAAATGATTTGGCCTAGGAGCAGTGATCAAGTGGTGAGTCTCTAGAGGGTAGAATTCAATCTCCTTGGCATCAATCATATCCTGAATTTTGTTCTTTAGATCCCAACAACCATTTGTATCATGTCCAGGACTATCAGAATGGTACACACACCTTTCATCGGGGTGGTAGCTAGGAGCAGAGGTATTAGGATTCCGTAGAGAAGCCTTTAACGTAATAAATCCTTCTTTCAACATGTGTTGTAACGCTCGAGCTAGTGACATGTTGATTTTGGTGAATTGTCTCTTAGGCGCGGCCTCCTTATGCTGATTCTCTTGTTGATGTCGTTGCACAGGCGTAGGATTAGATACCAGTATTGCCCCCACATATGGGTTGTGGTTACCTCTAGCACGTCCCTCCTGGCCATATACAATATTAGCTTCCTTCTTGCAACCGAATGGCTTCTTCTCAGCATTAGAAAGTACAACCATTGGAATCTTCCCACTCTTAATACCACTTTCGACTCTTTCACCTGTCAGTATCAGCTAGGTGAACCCAACTGAAGAACTTCCAATCAAGTGGTTGAAGAATGGACCAGACAAAGTTCCCAATAACATGTCTACCAGCTCCCTATCAGACAGAGGAGGTTGGACTCTCCCTGCAAGATCCCTCCATTTCTGGGCTTAGTCTTTGAAACCCTCTTCAGAACCCATAGACATACTTTGTAATTGTGTACGGGTTGGAGCGAGGTCAGCATTATATTGGTACTGCTTGTAGAAAGCAGCAGCCAAGTATTCCCAGGTATGAATGTCGGTTCCTTCTAACTGATAGAACCACTCCAGTTGAGTGCCGGCCAGACTTTCTTGGAAGAAATGGACCATAACTTCCGGTCAGCAGTGTGAGGCTGGATCTTTTTTACGTATGATCTCAAATGAAGTTTAGGACAAGAGACCCCGTCATATTTAGAAAATGTGGGAACCTTGAACTTTGGTGGGATGACCACTCCAGAAACAAGCCCTAACTCTTCAAAGTCCAAGCCAGGTACCCTATGAATTTCCATGGTGTTGAGACGATCCTCTAGTTGTTTGTATTTATCATCAGCAGGAGGATATTGTTCCTCAGAGTAATCAGCTTCATCTTCATCATTCCCCGGGTTATTATTATCTTCAACATTATCCCCCTCATTTGATGGAGTTGAGAGATCTAGAGCTCTCTTGGTTGGTCCTCTGAGTATTTTTCCCAAATTCAAAACACCAACTGGTTTCTTTGCCTTCTTCTTATTCTCTTTGATAACGAGAGCTTTCAGTTCTTCCCGCCCCTTAGCCAGTGCTAGGAACATTTGTTGGAACTGAGCATTTTGGGCTTGAAGGTCTTTTACTGTCTGTTCAAGAGCCATTTCTTTTGCTGAAATAAACAACGAAAAGATAAGGAACCTGTCTTGAAATACATGTTATGCAATAACATGAATGATATGCTTATGCGATGTTTTCAAGGGTCTCGCGGGATAAACACAAGAAGATGTTAGGATTTGATTACAGCTTTGCTTGAAGAACTTCGTATCATTGAATGTCTTTTTACGAGAATTAAGCTCACCATGTCGAGTGGGTCATAGCCCCTGTAACACCCCAATTCTACCCCGGAAAATTATATAAATAAATCAGAGTTATAAAATTCAATCATGCAAACAAATCGGGACGTCACAAATTCTTCTATCAAAATTCATTGCATTCATCGTGGATATATAACACTTTAAAAACATCGGACAAACCATCATCATAACATCTTTAATTAAATAATTCAACAACTACATAGCGGAATTCTTATAACATCTCTATCATCAGTACAACAACTTCAACAACAAATACTTAATAATAATCAACTTAAAGTTCAACAACTGAATGATCAACAATCAAAAACAGCAAGCGTTCATCCCCCCTGAGTGTTACATATCAGAGAAATGACACCGACTCGAACTACTGAAGATATACAGCCTTCACTCTTGATTACCTGCACGTTACCAACATAAGGGCAACATTCAAACAGAAGGGGTGAGATATCTAACCATATAATAAAGCGCATGATAATTAATATATTAAATTAGATCAATACACATCACCACTTCCCATCTCGTAATCAACATTAATCACAACAATAATATACATTCACAGCATCATCACACACTTCTTTATGCAATCATATAGTGCGACTCAATACTATGCAAATGCATGTGGTACCATTGGAGCAGAACTCCCATCTCAAAAATTTTCCAATTAATAGAGGCATCAACAAGGCATAAGCCTTCATCTCAAAATTCGCCAATACAAGCCATCTCAACGAGCATAAGCTCCATCTCAAAATGCAATGTATGCGACACAATCATGAATGTAATAACAACACCCAAATTAACAACATCTCAAATTAACAACATCTCAAAAGCATCTCAACGTCTCTTCATCAACATCTCATATCATCATAATAATTCATCAAACATCATTTATTTATTATAAATCATCAACACAACATCATTAACAACTTCTCACTAACAACTCAGCTGTACATTAATACTACAGTAATTCATACTGTTATTCTGCATTTCTTACATCGTTACTGTCACCAATTCTACTGTTATGATTCTAACAGCAGCCTCTAGGCATCTAATTTGCATCATCCTGTTCAAAACAAACGCAACAATCAACATGGGAATTAATTCTAAACCCTAAATTGGCTACTAGGATTACACTTCCTATTCTTCATTTTAATCCTCTAGAATAATGTTCATCGCGTTAGCTATTCAACACTTCGAATGGCATCTCAAACGTCATCCTAAAACTCAAGTTACAGCACTTTAAAACTGAATCTGCCAAAAATCAGGCATTAAGGGTCGACGCAAAACCCCTTGGATCGACGCGTAATTCTCTAACTGCAAAATATGAGTCGACGCATCCTCTCATGGATCGACGCATCCTGAGTCTTGCACACCGCGTGTATCAACACATGCATCCTACATATCGACTCATCCTGAGTCTTTCAACCTTCATGTATCGACGCAAGCCTCTTCGTGTCGACTCATACTGAGTCTCTAAGCCCTCATGTATTGACACATCATGTTTGAGGTCGACATATCCTGATCCTTCCTGCATAATTATGCGATTTTCTCTGCATTTCACTACGGGATTCATGTTTTTTTAACCCTACAAACTTAATATAATCATGATAAATCATCACCTATAATTATCCTATAATACTACATTGATCAAACAACATTGGGACATCTTTATTCATCTAAAATTCATCAAATCTTCATCATACATCATCATATACATTCAATTCAAGAACAAGACAACAATCACATCTAACCCCACATACCAATCATCATGAACCCAATTATAGAATCAGAACCCCACCTTTACCTTGGATTGAAGGTCGCTCTACAATTTTCCGGTTGAATTCTCGTTCTGCCGTTTTTCCACTTTTTCCAGCAGCTTCACGTTCTTCTTCTCAATCCTTATTCTTCTACTGCTTCTTTCTTTTCTATTCTTTCTAACAACAATAAAATAACCCTATTATTCTTTATTCTTTGTTGGGCTCTAAACTAATACACCCCCTTATTACTTTTATTCCTTCAAAATAAGCCCACACCAAATAATATTATAATTCTAATATTATTTCTCCACTTAATAAATAAATCCCATTAATCATAACACATCTTCACAATTTAATTAAATGATTAATTAAATTACGGGCGTTACAGCCCCTGACTGAAGTTATCGTGTTTTGATCTTTTGACAGAATTGACTAGAGGAAAATAAATCCTCTTGCCCCTTGCTAGACGTCTGGTTCATCATAACCTGCACCACAGGCCCTTGAGATCCTTGAAATGGTTAAGGAAATTCTATGGTATGATGCTATGATGTGTATGCCATGGATCAACCAAAAATGCATGGTGATGAAGACAAGTATGTCTTGCAAGAAAACCAGTTTATTGGATAATGTATACAAACAAGGTCCTGCAAGAAATACAAACAAAAGCCCTGCAATGAGTTCAAGTTGTTAGATAATGAAGGAAAACAAGTCACACAAGAAGCCTTAGGTTCAGGCTTGCATGGGGTTTGTAGGTAAATACCCTCTTGAAGTTTAGTCGGTTCAACATGTCTTAGAAAAGTAACCGAGTTCTAAGGAGTCTCAATATCACTGATCTTTATTTATCGGGAACTATTTCAGCTTAGCAATCTTTTCTTGTGGCCGAAACATCTCGAAATTCCGATCTCAATGAGTGTAGCATCTAGTATCAACCAATCCCTAGCTTTACACCGAGGTCGGCTATCTCACTACTTTCTAATGGCCAAGTTTGTTCAACTAAGGTTCTAAGGTTCGTTAGTGCTTCACGACACCATGCGGTGGCCCCGTATTCTCCTTGATTCTTGCGACCGAAACATCTCGAAATTCCGATCTCAATGAGTGTAGCATCGAGTATCAACCAATCCCCAGCTTTACAACGAGGTCGGCTATCTCACTACTTTCTAATGGCCAAGTTTGTTCAACTAAGGTTCTAAGGTTCGTTAGTGCTTCACGACACCACGCGGTGGCCGCGTATTCTCCTTGATTCAACACAAGGGATACCGGTACCAACCAAAGTGTCACACCAACACAGCTATCGCTTCAACCATATCTGTCTATGCCGTACAGTCTCCACGATCTATTGCTGGTTACCTAAAAAGATGTCCCCAGATCCGGGTGTAGGATCTATAGTAACAACCCAAACAACCCTCCAAGGATAAAGCATACAAAGCAAGCAATTAAAACAGTTTTAAAATGAACTAACTCTTAAGGTAACCCCACTTTTTATTCATATTCCCCAGCAGAGTCGCTAGTTCTGTGATACGGTGGCAGAACCGACTGTTATACTGGTTTTGTGTTTGTAGATTATGGTTATACTGGGTGAAAAGAACAGAAAAAGACCTTTCAAGATTGTTTCTGAGTAAGGTGGGTAGATTATGGAAAGGGAAGGTGTTAGCACCCTTTCCATCCGTAGTTATCTACGGGTTCTTAGATGCTTAGCTCATTTGAAAAAAAATACCTTGTGCTTTGTGTTTTTTGAAAATTATTTGAAAAATGCCTTAGTGCGGCGATTCTCTTTATGATAACTCTTGTATCAGTCCTCAAGAGTGTTGATAAAGCATTTTTTGGAAATGTTTTTGAAAGTGTTTTGTGTAAGTGTAAAAATTTGTTTTGTTTTGAGCAAACATCTAACAACTATCTACTTGTACTCGAAAAGGTTAATTCTTTTCCTCCCATCCTTTAGACAATGCTATCCTACTATTAGTGAGTAGGCAGCCCTATCGTTGGATGTTTGAGGGACATTCGAAGGGACGATTTATAGTTACAAAGGCAACTGGACAAGAAGCTTTAGTAACTACCCTAAGGTTCTAAGATCATATTTTTACCGAGGCAACATCGAGCGGGTCATGGAGGGACTTATGATCTTTTTTAACCAGAGGGTAGCCACTAAAACCTCTCACGTTTCGAGAGTTGTGACTATTTCCGAAGGCAACCAAAGTCGGATACTCTAGAGGTGTATATGTGCAAGTGTATTTGTTTCAGATATTTGTCTTTTTGTTAGGTTTGCTAGCGTTTTGATTTTAATCTTTGCCATACAATCCTATTAGTCATACATCTAACAGTTAATATCTGTACAGGAATTTAAAGTGCGGAAATTAAAACTATGCTATTACATGGCTTCGGAGAGGAGGATATTTACATGTCCAAAAATTTGGAGAAAGAAAATAAACGAAGCAGTAAAGAGCTCTAGTTTTAGCTATTACATACTGTCAGCAGATACATTAGTATAAAAATACGAAAATAAATCACGCGCGCAAATTGAAAATAATGTCTAAGAATCCTAAGGAAATAAAAATCTTTTTGTTTATTTTTATTTATAAAAGAAAACCAAGTCTAAGTCTATTTAATTTTAATTTAAAGAAAAGGTTTAATTAATTAATTAATTAACTATTTTAATTGAATTAATAAAAAAACGGACCTAATGTTTTTTGTTATTTTATTCGATTGTTAATTCAAAGAGGAAAACCATTAAGGGAAAATAAAAAAAAAATAAAAAAATGGAAATATAGCAAAAAGAAAAGTCTTTCGACTCAGAGAAGGGGATTGCCCTTCGATCCAGTGGAAGAAATTGTCCCTTCGATCCACGGGACAAGGAGCTTTCGATTCAGAGGAGGGTGTCCATCCTTCGATTCAATGAAGGAAGTTGTCTTTTGATCCAGTGAAGGGTGTGGCTTTCTATCCAGAGGGCATTGTTGAAAATGGCTGATGGGTCACCTGTGAGGGCACTGAATCTGCAAAGAAATATTAGCCAAAATAAAAGCAGGACTTGGGTGCAAAAACCCAGGTCCTTCGATTATGTGCGCATTGGCCTTATTTAGGCTGGATCTGCAACATAAGAGTTAGAGAAAAAAGAAACAAATAAGGACCTGGGTATCTCTTCCAGGTCCTTCGATCATGGATGAAAATCGAATGACTATGACATGCAAAGAAAATATAGAACCTGATTCCTTTTATTTTCCTTACTGTCGCACGTGCAAATCAAAACTAAGAGAGAACGAAATTGCGACAGTAATGATAGGAAAAAAAATGTAGCGGTAAAGATTTAAGATTTAAGCCATCAATTGACTTAACTCAACACAATGAAGTCGCCACCGCACTTTATTGTTTCCAAAGGGAAATTTGAAAAAAGCGAACAAAACCCAAAAAGATCAGAGATCAAGGTACGGGGGTCGGTTATGCAAAGGGAAGGTATTAACACCCTAAGCATCTACGGTACTCCGCGGGATCCACTTTGTTTGGTTTCTTTTAAAAGGAGTGTCATGTAAAGGTTTACTTGCTAAAGGAAAAGAATGAATGAGTATTTGTAAACAAAATAAAATGAAATGTTTTTTATTTTTATTTTTGTTGCTCGCCTTGGGTCGTAAGACTTAGTGCCTACGTACTCCCTCGTGCAATGGGAAAGTCAGAGCACCGTAGTTCGGCTAGAAAAGACTCGTCTGTTGATTGTTTTTAAACAAGGAGACAAGTCGTCATTGTTAGGAGAGAAATCTCTACTAACGCCCACAAGGTGTGGGAAAGATGGACCCTGCGTCAGCAAGAGTGAGGGTTTGAGAACGCCTCTGTTACTCAAGTGGAAAAGTCGATACCTTTATAACCATTGGTATAGGAGAATATTGCTCGACTATCAATGAATCATGTCTCAACTCGAAAAAAGTTTTGAAAGGTAAAGGTGCTCTAGCGCACAAAAAGGTTTGAATGAGTTGAAGTGTTTTTGTTAATTTCGAAAGATGTTGAAGTATGATTAAGTGAATTAAAGTTTGTTTAAAGAAAAGAAGTTTTAAAAGAAAAGGCACTTGACAAAGTCGAGGTTTATCATGAAAGCGATTCGAGTTTATAAACAAAGAAGATTTTGAAAAAGATGAGAAGGTTTTGAAAATTAATGAATAGGAGAAGATGAAGAGAGTGTCCTATGTACATGAGGGTAAAAGATAAGGTAAAAGTTGGGGAAAAGAAACGTCTAACCAACAAGAAGCCAACAATTGACATAATGAGCCAATGTAGAATTCCAATTCTTTGGATTGAAACCAAACTTCAAGTGTATTAAGTCTTCACAAAAATTGGGCAGAATAACGGCTGTATACAGATGAATTCCAGATTACCGACAAAGTATGTAATCACAATAACCTGCACACAAAACAAACAAACAACCCAATGTCTTGAGGTAAACCTCAAGAACTCCAGAAAAAATATCAATTAAGGTCACAAGGTCTCCAATATAAGTCAAGGTTTCTATTCCTAAGTCCAAGAAGTCCAATACTCCATAATGCCAAGGATAGTAACCAAATAGTCCAAGTATCATTAATATTTTTTTATGGTTCATATTGATTATTAAGTATCTTCAAAAAGAAAAGAAAAACTCAAGTGAGCAAAATAAAAATGGCATAAAAGTAAATGCTCAAGTGAGCAAAGATAAAATAGCATGAAATGTAAATGCTAAAGTAAATGGTACATAAAGTAAAAGCATAAAATAAAAGCATAAAGTAAAGTCAATTGTTAAGAATTAGTGGTTAGTTGGATGACCATCTTGAAACTTGCATTTAGAACTCATGATAGGATTGGTAGAACCAAAGCCTCTCAATAACAAGTTGCATTTGCTTTTTGTCACGTATATCATCCATTTAAGAATCCTCAAGGCAACATTTAATGATCAACATTGTTTAAGTGATCCGCGTTGACGAAAATTGATGAAGATCCATTGGAGGATTGGTAGAACCAAAGCCTCCTAACAATGAATCTAAAGGTTATTGGATCAAAGGGTTAAAATTAACATACTTGGGCTTGCAAACATAGGTTTGGGCCATGAGTGATCATTTACTCGAATCGGGACAAAATTTAGCGCTTTGTTAAGCAATTGTAAGTGGGCTTATATAAAAGTCGCACCTATTTTGAGGCCGGTAAATAAAAATCTATGTATTTCATGTTTAGATAAATGATATAGAGATCATTATCCCATAACATGTAATACAATAAGAAATGGGAATAAGATGAAGAGGGAAGGGATTAGAGTTTCAAATATCATCAACATCATTCGTCCATTTTAATGGATTTGGTTTATCAACCTATCAACACCCAAGACCCAATGATGTTGAATAATTTGTCTCAAGATATGCTCCAAGTCAGTACCACATGCTATTTCAAGAATCAAACAAGAATCATGTACAAAAGTTTTCAATTACAAGCATTAATTAAAGGTAAAACCCAAAATGCAATCTTAAGTCAAAAATAGTTTTAAAATATGAAAATGACTTGAAAAATTATGAAATTAAAACCCTAATTTCCTAAAGTCCTATAAAAGTCAGAAATAAAATTTGGAGTCCCTGGATTGTGGTGGAATTTTGCTTTAGAAATGCAAACTTGGAAACTAGCAAGTTTAAACTTTAAACTAGATGGTTTTGGAAAATAATTTGTGAAAAACATGAAATCACATTGTAAAATTCCAGAAAAATGATTTTATGGCCTCAACATGTTCAAGCACTCCAAACAACTTCATTCCTGATTTTATAGGCATGGGAAGTTAGAACTTTAAATCAATTAATGTGCTTGATCAAGCAAAACCCTTAAAGAGGAAATTAAGTTCAAAATTAAATCATTAGATCTAAATTTCAAATAAATTTGATGTAAAATAACCTAAATGTCAAGAAAATTAAAAGGATCATAAATCATATTTTTCTTGAATTTTATCTCAAAAGGAAAAAAGAAATAGAAAATTATTTACACAAACTAACAAAATTAATGCAAATAAAAGATATTACGTCCAAATGATTTTTTAAAATGTAACCAAATTTTTTATAAAATTGGACAAAAAATATTTTCAAATAATAAACTCAGATAGGAGTCCAAAAATATTTTTTATGGACTTTTTTACTTGATAGAAATAGGAAAATAAAATTCAAGATTTAAAAGAAATATTAAAACCCTAATTATTTACATGATTTTATTTAATAAAGAAGAATAATAAAAAATGAAATAAAAATCAAAATATGAAAATATATTGAAAAATAAGTCTAAAATAAATTTTTCATAATTTTTGAAGTGAAGGAAATATTAAAGTAAAATTGGAGAAAACAAAAGAAGAATTAATATTCAAAGGCTATTACACTTGTTTTTGCCAAAATGCGCTGTAAAAGGAACTGGAACCATGTTCAATTAAAACAAGACACCTCATCATCCCTACCAAATGCCATAATATGCAGATTTTTCAACTTCAACACAACACTTTCATGGCACGATATCTTGCTTATTTCTTGATGAAATTCAAAAGTTCCAACACCAAAGTTCAAGATAGAAATTAGTAGAACATGATAGGATCACAAATTTTATAAAATGATGCCTTGATGAGTGAGAAAATCGCGCGTGAAGAATGCTACATGAACATTTTTTTTTATTTGCACATTACATCAAACAGTTTTCAAACTTGATTTTCTCCCTCAATTTTCCACCAATTTAAATGATCCAAAAATGAAAATTGATCAAAAAAATGCAAGGATTATGAATATGCTCTTAGATTTTGCAAAAAATTCATGAGTTTAAACAACACGCAAAATTGTAGTAAGAGAGAGAAAATGGATCATATACCTTGTAATGTATTTGATGATGTTGGAGCTCAAATAAAGAGCTAGTAATGGAGAGAAGCTTGCTTGAATGATGCAGAGATGATAAAATGGAGAGAGATGTGAAGAAATTTTGAAAAATAGAGAAAGTGAGCTTTGATAACAATGGAGGAAGCTTGAAATTCAAAGAGAGAGAGAGAGAGGAGAGTGCTTGTTTTTCGCGAGAATGAGAGAGAAGAGCTTGCTTGCTTCTGATTTGTAATATCCCAACCAACCATTTGCTTGTTGAATGCATAGGCTTTATATAGAATGTGGAAAGAGAGTGAGGAAAAATAAAAAAATGAGGGAAAAGAGAGTATGTTGCATTTTTGAGTGAGTGAGAGTGCAAATCACGTGCCTTTGGATAAGTGAACAAGGGTTGGAGTGTGAGCTAGCAAAGGGAGTTTGTATTGACACAAAAAATTTCATGCATTTTCATGCAACTTTGCTATTTCAAGATCACCTCTTTACCTCCTTATATCTCTCTCCACAATGCATGAAATGTGACAAACTTTGAATAAAAAATGTAGATGACACTTCATACTCCAACTTTCATGTTCAAAATTTTTCAAAATGAAGCTTGAATCAATGAGATATTTGGCCATGAACACGTGCTTACAAACTGTTTGACAAAATGCCTTGCCTGCCTGAGCTTGCTGCGCGCGTGACTTGCCTTGCTGGGTAGAAAATTTAGCATACGTAGTGCCTACTTCTCACAATTATATCTCAAAATGTAGGAAGAATTTGGAGAAACTTTCTGTAGCAAAGTTGTTCCTCACATTTAGGGCTTGAACTTTGATGTTGGACATTTTTCAAAATAATGAATATTTCACATAGAAAAGTGATGATGAATGTGCACCCACAACATATTTGATGAAATGCCTTGCCTGCCTGGGCTTGCTGCGCGTGTCCCTTGCCTTGTGCTGGGCAAAAATTCAGTTTTCAACTCAAAATCCTAATCACCATATCTTTCTCTACACTCAACCATTTAAGATAATTCTTGAAAGAAAAATGAAGAGAAAACTTCAATCTACAACTTTCATGTTGCCAACTTTTTGATTTGAGTCCAAATGATCATTCAAAAATGGACATGAAGAAGTCAAATTTTTGCATTTTTAAGCTTCATAACTTTTTTTCTTTTCATTTTTTGGACTTGTGGCCACTCCTACAAAGTTGGAGAATTTTTCATCCTCTTTCTAGGCATATATAATTTCCACATTTTTAATAAAAATTGAGAAAGTTGTAACCAATCAAAATCAAGCACATTGTATTTAATATTTTCATGTCACTAAAAAGCCCTTGAATAACAAAAATAAAATAAAAACCTGAAAGTATAAAAAATAACTCAATTTAAAATAATTTTTTTGAATAAAAAATAAAGACTTAAAATGACTGAAAACGATAAAAAACTGACAAAAATTTATCCGAAAAAATAAAATGAAGACATTAAAATAAACTACATGTCACAAAGATTAAAGAAAAATATTCAAAAAATCAAAATCGGAATAAAATGATAATAAAAATATCAGGTTGAACAGACGTTTACGGTTAAAAACGAGACTTCAAACTGTACCATAAAAATGAAGCGAGCATACCGTCATAATCTACGTGAAATGCAGATTCATAAAATGATCGGTAAAAGGTGAAAACTTGAAATATTTTTCTCGCTAATTTTTCGCACAGTGTCAAATCGCTTTTAATAGTCTGTCTATAAAACCGAAATATTTTTATTATCGACATATAAACAACTTTGAGCAATGCAAGAAAATAGTAAAGAGATAAAAATGCATGAAGTGAAATGTCGAGTATTTTTCAATTACAGAATGATGCAAATGTCGATTTAAACTGACTTTTGGTAAACTTAAACACAATTAAATGATGCAAATGTGATGAACGAAGCTATTTACTAATTATTGTAACCAAATGACAAAATATGATATGAAAGTGCGACTGAAAAAATTAGGGGTAAAATTTAGGGTACAACACATACCAACCGTGGTGTACGAATTTGTGGTGTTGGAGATGCCTAGCACTTGGGCACGCTCTCTGCAAACTTCAGGGAGTGAATGGAGTGTTGTTTGAAGATTCCTTCGATTTGGATGACTCAGAAGATTTTTGATAACGTTGGTGAGGTATGTGTAGTATGTGTAGTAGTATGAGTGTGGCGAGAGGTTTTTTTTATCTTTTATGGTTTTTTCTCGTCCCTTTGTGTGATCGGTGGATCTGGAACTGACTGTTTAACGCTGGATCGCGAAATGTCGCGGAAGCAAGAGTCGCCACCGTCTTTTATTTTCTCCAAATGGAAAGGACAAAAGCACAGAAAAATTCCTTAAAGAGATTGCTCTCGGTTCGGGAGGTAGATTATAGAAAGGGAAGGTGTTAGCACCCTTTCTATCCATGGTTATCCATGGGCTCTTAGATACTTGCTCATTTGTGTTTTCAAAATGGTTTGTTTGCTTTTCAACTGTGGGTTTTAAAAATTTTCTTTGAAAATTCCAGTTCGACTCTTGTATCAGTCCTCAAGAGTGTTTGAAAAATTGCTTTCGAAAGCTTTTTTGAAAAGGTGTCGGTGTGAAAAGTATTTTTGATTTGTTTTGAAATTAGAGCAAGTATCTAGAGTCGTCTACCTACCCTAAGGAATTCGTCTGTGTAGATGTCCTTAAAGTAGTGCCATCCCACCATTGAGAGGTAGGTAGCATCACCGTTGGAGGTGTTCGGGTCAATTCGAGGTTCGGGACATGGTGATCACCAGAGAAATGGGAAGACACCTTAGAAGCTACCCTCATGTCAGGTTCCCTGATCATGAGGACTTACTAAGACATCCTCTACTCGACGATCACCTTTCGAGGCAAGGCAACAGTGAGGCGTACCCTAGGGGTGGTGTGTGATTTTGTGTGTCAGATTCATTTATTTGATCTTGTCATGTCAAAGTGATCTATGCGTTTGTTTTTATTTAGACATTCATTCTTGCATGCATTTGTTTAACAGTTAAAAAATTGCGAGAAAGGGTAAAGTTCTAAACTATTACAAAAGGCGCGGGTCCACATCGCCAAAATTTCCAGGACCCGATTTGACAGAAAATAAATAAAGAATTAAAGTAAAGTGCGAAAGATTTAATTTACACGGCTTTGGGAGAGTTACATAAATATTTAAAAGAAGGAAATAAATAAAAATGCGCGAATAGGAATTAAAATTGGAAACGAGGGCGTTGGACCCTTTTTAATGAAATTAAATTAAATGATTAAACTAATGAAATTAAAGAGAAAAAAGAAATTATTATTTTTTTTTTGAGTTTTTGGTATTTATGTTTTTTATGTATTTTTATGAGAAAGGTTAAATGAAATTAAAATATTAACCCTAATTCTAATTTTTTTTTATTTATTAAGAAAAACATGTTAAAATTAAACCTAAAATTAATCTAATTATTTACATGCAATTTTGATTTATAAAAATAAATAATTAATTATTAGTGAAATTTATTTACAAAAAATATTAATTAAATAAATATATTTTGATTTTTATGACATTTCTGTTTTTTACTATTTTTTTATATTTTATGAAAATAAGTTAAATTAAAGGAATTAATTAAAAAAAGAAATAATTGAAATAAATAAAATAAGGAAAAGAAAGAAAATACAATACCTTGGGGGGTTTCTGTCCCCTTTTTGGAGGTGAATTGGAGTGGTTTGGCCATTTGTGTTCTGGCCTCATCATGCATAAGTTGTTCTACTTTGGCCTTTTGGCTTTTGGCCATTTGCGTTTTGGCCTCAACGTTCCTTAATCTTCTCAGGATGTCTGTCTCGCCATGTATTGTGTCATGCATAAGTTTTTCTACTTTGGCCATTTGGCTTTTGGCTTTTGGCCATTTGGCTTTTGGCCTCAACGTTCCTTAATGAACCTGGGATCCTGTCTAAATCTGCAGTTGAATCTCACGAACACATTAAATAAAATCATAAAATGCAAATAAAGCCAATATATGAAGAAATTTAATGTTTAGGCACTATGATCGGTGGATCTGGAACTGACTGTTTAACGCTGGTTCGCGAAATGTCGCGGAAGCAAGAGTCGCCACCGTCTTTTATTTTCTCCAAATGGAAAGGACAAAAGCACAGAAAAATTCCTTAAAGAGATTGCTCTCGGTTCGGGAGGTAGATTATAGAAAGGGAAGGTGTTAGCACCCTTTCTATCCATGGTTATCCATGGGCTCTTAGATACTTGCTCATTTGTGTTTTCAAAATTGTTTGCTTGCTTTTCAATGTGGGTTTACAAAAAGTTTCTTTGAAAAATTTCAGTTCGACTCGTACGTCAGAGTGTTTGAAAAATTTGCTTTGAAAGCTCTTGAAAATGTGTTGGTGTGAAAAGTATTTTTGTTTGAAATTAGAGCAAGTATCCTTGAGAACCTACCTACCCTAAGGAATTCGTCTGTGTAAAAGTCCTTGAAAGTAGTGCCATCCCACCATTGAGAGGTAGGTAGCACCACCGTTGGAGGTGTTCGGGTCAATTCGGAGGTTCGGGAAATGGTGATCACCAGAGCAATGGGAAGACACCTTAGAAGCTACCCTCATGCCAGGTTCCCGGATCATGAGGACTTACTAAGACGTCCTCTACTCGACGATCACCTTTCGAGGCAAGGCAACAGTGAGGCGTACCCTAGGGGTGGTGTGTGCGATTCGTGTGTCGTTTTCATTGATGTTTGTCTTGTCATGTTCATTGTGATCTACGCTTGATTTTAATTAGGGCCATTCATTCTTGCATGCTTATTTAACAGTTAATATTTGCGAGGAAAATAAAACTAAAGCTATTACAAATGGCGCGGGTCCACATCGCCAAAATTAAACCGGGCCCGATTTGACAGAAAATAAATAAAGCAAAGGAAATAAAAGTGCGAAAAGTGAATATTACAACGCTTTGGGAGAGATACATAATTAATTAAGCGAAATAAAATAAATGCGCGAAATTAAATAAATTATGAACATGGGCGTTGGACCCTTTTGCACAAAATTAAAGTTAATGAAGGATTGATATTAAAAGAAAACATTTTTGGTGTTTTTGTGTTTTTTGAGATTTGATAGGAAAAAGAATTAATTAAAACTAAATATTAAACCTAATTCTAATTATTTTAAGTTTATTAAGAAAATATTGACCTTTTTTAACCTAAATGAAACCCTAATTAATTTACAAGTTAATTATGAAAATAAAATAAGTAAATAATGTTATGGGACAAAAAGGGAAAAAAGATTAAAAGGAAAAAATTATCAATTACCTAATTCTATGTTTTTTATATTTTATTATGAAAAGAATTAAAGTTGTAATCTAAATTAATACTAAGTTAATTTACAAGTTAATTTATTTATGAAAATAATTAAATTAAATATTTATGATATTTTTCATCTTTTCTAGATTTTTATGATGTTTTTTTATATTTTGTAAAAAAATAAATAATTACTTTAAACAAATAACAAAAATAAAATATCAATAAAAAATAAAATAAGAAAAATATAGCAAAAGCAAACCAGGGGGGGTTCAGGCCCTAAAGTGGAGGTATTGTCCTTAGAATGCTGGCCCAATAGCATGGCCTTCTTTGACTTTTTGCTAGCATGCTTCAGTGTTGACTGGAATTTATCATACTCCTTGGATCTGGGCCATTAATCTGGTCATCAGGGAGACGTGTCACACTTGATCTAGAGGTGCATGGTACATCTGGTCATTAAGCGCTGCATGGGATTTGTGAATGAAAAATAATATTGAAATTTACACAGACCTGGGGTTCGAACCCAGGTCTTGGACGTTGCATGCATAGGTACCTGCCACTGAACCACTTTAATCACATTTAATATATATTATCAAATAAACAATATAAAACAAAAGTGGATGAAGGCTGGAAAACGCGCGCGAATTTTAAACGTGCCAATCAACGCGTGACATGCAGTCATCTTCTCCACTTGCCCTGAAATAAAAAAACATTGAGCAACGGTTTTGCAAACGTGGGTTTAGAGGTGTTTTGAGAAAATAACGATTAGCTCATCTCTAAACATAAATTCAGCGCGACTATTGCATCTTCTTCGTCCAAGCTCTCTGGTTTGAATGGTGGTGGTTTGGAATCCCAATTTTTCCTCTTTTAAGAATCCCTAATTCCAGCTTCTGAAAACCCTAAAATTTACTCATGGCATATTCAAATATACGGCGTAATAATCAAATTAGATGCATTGGTTAGCTCTAGAATCGAATAAGGAATAAGAATCTATGCACAAAATGTTATGAAAATGCTTAAAACATGAAACACGATAATGGAATTTTCTTGATGCAGTTTGGGTCCTAAGTACCGATTCCTGGAGTTTTGGTCGTTGTTTTTGATTGGCACTCGTTCAGAGAACCTTGAGGAAGCTAATGGTACAATTCTTATGCTTTGAATTGACCTGGAATGATGATTTTAGCTTTGAGTTTTTTTGGACAATTTTTCAAGTTTTCAATGGCTCTTTCTGCGCAGCATTCAGTGTCTTGTGATTAGGGTTTGACTCAGCACTTATGAGGGAAGGGAATTAAGTCATTAGCTGGCCTTGATCCATGCCCATGAGAGAACTAGTCTTAGGTCTTTCACCATTAACAAACTTTCCCTTTTTTAAGCAAAACCAAGACTTGGTGTACCACCTAACCCTAGCATGAGTTTGTGAGCTGGCACATGATATATGGAAGCTATTCCAATTCAAATGACACTATTCCATTGATTTTTAAATTTTATTTGAATTTTTAAAGATTTAAAATGAATTAAATTATCAAAAATTAAATAAAATAGAAAAAATCAATGTTTGATCTTGAAATTAATCATGGGACACGTGTGTGGCATGACAAGGCTGAATCAAGTGGAAGAAAGTGGGCCCTTTTGTCAAAAATTGAAGTTTCAAGGATAGTTGACTTTTGCCATTTTACAAAAATTTCCCAACTTCTCCCATGCATAACTTGCTCAATTTTTAAGCTTTTCTCATGTTCTTGGACATTTTGGAAAGGTCTTTGAGTCCTTTAACCAATGCCTTTGGTCCCATGTCATTTTGATTTTCCAATATCAAGTTATGGCCTTTGACTTAAAGTCCCTTTTTGTTGACTTTTGAAAATGACCTATAATGTTGAAATTGATAACTTTTTGTGAGAGCATTTCTTGGACTTGAAGTATGAAGATGAGTTGTAGGAAATGTCTTTCTCTTCAAAATGAGCTTTGGATGGAATTTTTCTGATAATCCATGTGAAAGTTATGCCCTGGTCAATTTTAGTTGACTTTTTCAACTGTCCAAATAAGGAAACCTTTGCATCTTGATGATTTTCTGAGCCAAATTTTGAGAATCATGATCAAGCATTGATCAAATGATGTTTGTGGCTTCAAAATGATATGTTGACCAAAAATTTGAACTTTTGACTGTCAAATGACCATTTTGCCCCTACAGTTGACTGTAGTGCAATTTAGGGTTTTGACTGTGCAATTTTGAACTGAATGCCTTGAAACTTGATGTGAGGATGCTTGACCATGTTTGTAAGCATATGAGACTTGATTGGGCCTTTGAACACTTCCTTTTCTTGATCAGACTCAAAACCCTAATTTTGACTGTTTAGGAGGCCCTTGCACTGTGCAACCCTTGGGGAATTTTGTGACTTGGCTTGGCAATTTCTTGAAGAATATGGGAGGGCAAATTTTGGGGTATAACAGTTGCCCCTGTTCAATCTTCTTAGACCTGAGGATGCAGATTGGCTGACGTGCCCTTCGTAATCCGAGGGTAGAAGATGATTGGACACTAGAGTGCCCAGAAATTTGCGCTCGCATAGTAGCAGTGTGATGGAAATGGGCTTATAGATGCCATTTGGAGATTGCTGGATAGGATGATGGGCTTATAGATGCCCTCCGGATGTTGATCGCGTAGGAGATTCCTTAGCGAGTACCTGCATATCTTGCAAAAGAAAAATGAGTACCTGGCACGTTGCAGGAGCTGATCTTCAGATGCTTGATACAGATGTGTCCTGACTGGTTACAGGAGCTGAGTCTGGAGCTTCAAACGGCGATGAATGAACCAGGGATGGTTACTGCCTTAGCATGAATGGTAAGAGAACCTTGGGTGATTTTAACTTCAACAACGCTCGTTGAGAAAAATCTTAGCGGGAATTACCATCTTTGCAGCATCGGGAAGAGAACCATAGGCGATTATAATTTGAAAGGGACTTGTCATCTCACTCGCCGTTGGAGAGGAAACCATAGGAAATTATCACCTCACACTCGTCGTCGGAGAGGGAAACATCTGAAAAGGAATTACCACCTTGCTCACCGTTGGAGAGGGGACCATAGGAGACTATCACCTCACACTCATCGTCGGAGAGGGAAACATCTGAAAAGGAATTACCACCTCACTCACCGTTGGAGGGGGGACCATCTGGGATGACTTCTACTGAGTCTTTATCAGAAAAATCTGTTGGGAGTCGATTTAGCTGGACTAGAGAAGGCCTTGAAATATCTTCAACTGGAATAAGTGTCAGAACGTCGCCATATCTGGTTCATATCTGGACTATATCCGGAAGGAAATCTGGAAGCAGCATCAGAACGTCACCATATCTGGTTTACATCCGAAACTATATTTGGAAGGAAATCTGGAAGCAGCATCAGAACGTCACCATATCTGGTTTACATCTGAAACTATATCTGGAAGGAAATCTGGAAGCAGTATCAGAACGTCACCATATCTGGTTTACATCTGAAACTATATCTAGAGGGAACTCTGGAAGCAGTATCAGAACGTCGCCATATCTGGGTCATATCTGAAACTATATCTGGAAGGATATCTGGAAGCAGTATCAGAACGTCACCATCTCTGGGTCATATCTGAAACTATATCTAGAAGGATATCTGGAAGCAGTATCAGAACGTCACCATCTCTGGATCATATCCGAAACTATATCTAGAAGGATATCTGGAAGCAGTATCAGAACGTCACCATCTCTGGATCATATCCGAAACTATATCTAGAAGGATATCTGGAAGCAGTATCAGAACGTCACCATCTCTGGGTCATATCTGAAACTATATCTAGAAGGATATCTGGAAGCAGTATCAGAACGTCACCATCTCTGGATCATATCCGAAACTATATCTAGAAGGATATCTGGAAGCAGTATCAGAACGTCGCCATATCTGGGTCATATCTGAAACTATATCTGGAAGGAAATCTGGAAGCAGTATCAGAACGTCACCATCTCTGGGTCATATCTGAAACTATATCCAGAAGGATATCTGGAAGCAGTATCAGAACGTCACCATCTCTGGATCATATCCGAAACTATATCTAGAAGGATATCTGGAAGCAGTATCAGAACGTCACCATCTCTGGGTCATATCTGAAACTATATCTAGAAGGATATCTGGAAGCAGTATTAGAACGTCACCATCTCTGGGTCATATCTGAAACTATATCCAGAAGGATATCTGGAAGCAGTATCAGAACGTCACCATCTCTGGGTCATATCTGAAACTATATCTAGAAGGATATCTGGAAGCAGTATCAGAACGTCACCATCTCTGGATCATATCCGAAACTATATCTAGAAGGATATCTGGAAGCAGTATCAGAACGTCACCATATCTGGGTCATATCTGAAACTATATCTAGAAGGATATCTGGAAGCAGTATCAGAACGTCGCCATATCTGGGTCATATCTGAAACTATATCTGGAAGGAAATCTGGAAGCAGTATCAGAATGTCACCATCTCTGGGTCATATCTGAAACTATATCCAGAAGGATATCTGGAAGCAGTATCAGAACGTCACCATCTCTGGATCATATCCGAAACTATATCTAGAAGGATATCTGGAAGCAGTATCAGAACGTCACCATCTCTGGGTCATATCTGAAACTATATCTAGAAGGATATCTGGAAGCAGTATTAGAACGTCACCATCTCTGGGTCATATCTGAAACTATATCCAGAAGGATATCTGGAAGCAGTATCAGAACGTCACCATCTCTGGGTCATATCTGAAACTATATCTAGAAGGATATCTGGAAGCAGTATCAGAACGTCACCATCTCTGGATCATATCCGAAACTATATCTAGAAGGATATCTGGAAGCAGTATCAGAACGTCACCATATCTGGATTACATCTGAAACTATATCTAGAAGGACCTCTGGAAGCAACGTCAGAACGTCACCATCTCTGGATCATATCTGAAACTATATCTAGAAGGAATTGCGATAGTTGATAGTAATCATTTTTGTATTGATCTCTTTCCTGAAAAGGCAAAACATAATTGTATGCAAAATCATGATGCATGAACTGTATGTTCTCAAAATTAATGAGATTCGTGTAATATGATGCATATGCATGCTATAATGATGTATGTGACGTTTTATGAATGTATGTTTGTCTAAGAAAATAAATCCTTGGGGTGCCGGGAAGTCGTATCCTGGGCTGATGTTGAAGAATAGTTGCAAGAATTCCAATAGGCGAAGATAACTCCGTTGGGGAATAAACTTGGCGAATGGAGGATTCTGCGGGGAGAAAAGATACTCTAGCGGCCATGCTGGGAAGTAATACTCTGTGGGAAGAGGGATGCCTTGCTGATTGTTGATAGTAACTTGCTGAGGATATCCTTGTTGTTGGAAGTATTGATGGACTTCGCTGGGGTAAGAAGACTGTATCGAGGACGCTCTTTCCGTGGCTTTTGGCTGAGGATAACCCAGTTATATCCTATTGAGGAAATAACTCTTTAAATCAAGCCGGACGACGCGTTCGTGCTCTGCGAGGGGGTAAGCTTCCAGAATCTTACTGGGGATAAGCTTACTGCTTGGGGATATGAATTCCATCTTTCCTGAGGAATTGGATTGGATTCTCTGGGGAAGTTTTGAGCTGTATTGGTTATGTTCTTCCACGGAACCTACCCTGATACCTTGGAGGATAGAACAATCAGATTGCTTAGACCATTCTTTATTGCCCCTGTTTCTGTGGGGGAGACACCTGTGAGATGCTGATAATTGTTGAGGGTCAAACCTTCTTCAGGTAGGCAGGTGACAAAATGATAGGCCATAGTCGTACGCTTTTATCCCTAATTTTTGCCTGGACCGCCCTTTCGGGTTTTCAGTCCACCGGGATACCCATTTTTGCTCAAGCCGCCTTTTCAGGTTTTCGACTTGCCGGGTGTACAGATTTTTTCCATTTCATCCCTCATTTTTGCCCGAACCCTTTTGGTTCGGCGGGAAGCCCTTATTTTTGCCTAGGTATGTCAACCTAGCGGGTCTTTGATTTTGCGTAGTATTCTCTTCGACTATGTCCGTTCTCTTAGAATATAGGGAGTTGCCCCTGGCTGTTGGTGTTTCCATATTGTCAGAAGGTGTCTGATCGTGCAAGATTCGTTGCTGGATTGCCCCAAGTGACTCAGGCAGAGATTTGCCCCAGGCTTTTTGGCCTTTTGAGAGATTCTCTGGATCTTGACTTAACTGCCCCAGATGGTAGACCATGATCATGCCGTGCCCCTTGATTGGAGATACTCTTGTTCATTAGACTTTCGTCATGCGAATTTCTATGCTGTTCAAACAAAAAGTCATATGCAAACAAAGTTATGTTAAAAATGCAAAGCTTATGTCTGTCTCGAAGATTTTGAAAATGCATTCTTTTTCATAAAACAAGTAAATGTTTGTAAAAACATGATGTCAACTCCGTATTTACCGTAGGCCTTAAGGAGTCAGGATACCTTTCGTGACAGTATGCTTTCGAGCTAACCCATGCTTCAGCTAGGACTTTTGAGGGTTATAACGTGGCCTGGTTCACGGTTTAAGAAACAAAGGATAAAGGCTCAAATTATTTGTACCCACCCGCTCTTCGTGATGTTCTCCAGACCTAAACTCAGTTGATCGTGCGTTAGACCTTGCTTGAGTCTTCGCTTTGATGTTCCAATAATGGTTCAGATGTTGATGATTTATTTTGAATAGGCAGTCATTCTTTTTTTGTTGAGGGTTTGTAAGACCTCTTTCTTGTTTGATTTTTGTTATCCCTTTCTTTTTTGCCTGAACTGTTTCCTTTTTTGGAATTACAGTCAGCGGGATGCCCCAGTTTTGTAAGTCTCCTTCATGGGTTTTGACTTAATGGGTTTTTTTTTATTTTTTGAGATAATGACTGCCTTTCTTTATTGATTATTCGGAACCATCACTGTCTTTCTTTGTTTTGTAAGGACCTCTTTGGTGCCATTCGTTATGCACTTGGATCAACTGAGAGACTATCCTGCCCCAGGTTATGATTAAGGGTTTTAAATTTCAAAAAGAAAAACTCCTACTTCTTTGGCTCAGAGGGGTTGACGAGGGATTATCATCCTTATAACTCCAGTGTCTAGGGATTGAAACAATGCCTGTACCTCATCAGCGGGGTCTGTTCAAAAGCATACTGTAGATTATGGTATCGTTTTCGTCATCCTCCCTCAAGAGGATTAGAATTATTAATCGAGAGTTGATCATCAGAAAAAATATGAAAAGAATTTTGAATATAATGAAAACAATTGTATTAATTCCCAAAACAGACGTATGCGATGGATTAATAGAATAAAAGAGTTTGCTATGACAGTAATTGTTTATATAAGCAAAGAAAAATACAACTCAAAAGTTCGAATAAACAAAGGCTTCAACGATTGGGTAACGGAGTAGTGATTATGTTCGGAGTCTCAGGCACTTCAAACTGAATCTCCCCGGCGTCGATCATGTCTTGGATCTTGTTCTTGAGAGGCCAGCAGTTGTCCGTAGTATGCCCCGGGCTATCAGAATGATACGCGCACCTATCATTGGGATGATAATTGGGAGCAGAAGTGTTTGGATTCCGAAGAGGAGCCCTTAAGGTGATCAACCCTGCCTTCAACATTTGTTGCAGTGCTTGATCCAACGACATGTTGAGTTTGGTATACTGTCGTTTCTCCTTGCGCTGCTGCCCCTGTCCTTGTTGAGCAAGTCCAGGATTGGAGATCTGGATTGCCCCTACCTCATGACGGCTCTTTTTACCGTGCACAACATTGGATTCTTTCTTTCCATGATGAGGCTTTTTATCAGAAGGTGCAGCCTCTTGAATTTTCCCAGACCGGATACCAGCTTCTATTCGCTCTCCCGTCAAGATAAGATCTGTGAATCCAGCAGACGAATTCCCAATTAGGTGGTTGTAGAACGGACCAGACAGGGTCCCCAAGAACATATCGACAAGTTCCCGATCAGTCAGAGGTGGTTGTACCCTTCCAGCAAGATCCCTCCATTTCTGCGCATATTCTTTAAAACCTTCACTTGATCCTAACGACATACCCTGGAGTTGGGTACGCGTAGGAGCCAGGTCGGCATTATATTGATACTGCTTGTAGAAAGCAGTAGCCAACTCCTCCCAGTTACGAACCTTGGTCCCATCCAGCTGATAGAACCATTCGAGATGAGTCCCTGAAAGACTCTCCTGGAAGAAGTGGATCCATAAATTCTTATCCGCAGAGTACGGCTGAATTTTCCGAACATAGGACCTTAAATGCAGCTTGGGACAAGACGCCCCGTCATACTTGGTAAAGGATGGTGCTTTGAACTTCCGAGGAATAACCACACCAGTTGACAAACCCAGATCTCCAAAATCCAGCCCAGGTACCTGTTGGATCTCCATAGCGTTCAGCCTATCCTCCAACTGTTTGTACTTGTCTTCGGCAGGAGGGTATTGTTCGTCGTTAAAATCTGTCTCGTCGTCGAAGACCACTGGACTGGGAACCCTTTCCCCCTGATGACTACCTTCCCTCACAGATGGAGTTGTCCTCTCAGTTTCCTCCTGCGGTGTATTCCCAGATCTGCGTCTAGGGCTGAACAAAACAGTCCTTCTCTTCTTCTTTTCTTTCTTCAAGAGCAAAGCCTTCAGATCTTGTTGCCCCTGGGTCAAATTCATGATCAGCTCTTGGAACTGGGCGTTCTGAGCCTGGAGGGCCTTGATAGACTGCTCAGCTGATGATTCAGGATTCATGATGATCGGCTGAAATAAACAGCGAAGAAGGGTAAGCAACCTGTCAAGGGGATACCTGCAATGCAACGAGATGTATGACATGCATGCAATGATTTCAAGGATCTCGTGGGGTAAACAGAGAAAATTATTAGAGTTGAGAACTGGTAACTTGATTGAAGGTACTTCATGTTGGTGAGAGTCCTTCATCAAGGGTCAAAGGCTCACCATATCCAGTGGGTCATAGCCCCTGACAACTTTGGCTAGAGGAAAATAAATCCTCTTTGCCCCTTGCTAGATGTTTGATTCCTCATGACCTGCATCACAAGCCCTTGAGATCCTTGAAATGGGTTAGGATGTATGCAATGTTATGATGTCATGCTATGCATGGGGTGATGTAGGTAAACCCTGTTATGAGCCCTTATTAAGGACTATAAATAAACCCTGCAAGAAATTCAGTATACTTTGTTATGAGCCCCAATTAAGGACTATAAACAAAACCTGCAAGAACCTCAGTATACTTTGTTATGAGTCCCAATTAAGGACTATAAACAAAACCTGCAAGAAAGTTAGTACACCCTGTTATGAGTCCCAGTTAAGGACTATAAACAAAACCTGCAAGGGAAATTTAGTATACCCTGTTATGAGTCCCAGTTAAGGACTAAAAACAAAACCTGCAAGAAAGTTAGTAAACCCTGTTATGAGTCCTAATCAAGGACTATAAACAAAACCTGCAAGTAGTTAAGGGTCAGATAATGAGCATGCAAGTAGTTCAAGTATGAAGGCACACAAGTCACACAAAAGAGCCCTTAGGGTTTAGGCCAGCATGGGGTCTGGGTAGTACCCTCTTGAAGTTGGTGGGTTCAACCTGTCCTATTAGAAGTAACCGGGTTCTAAGGGTCCCAATATCACGGGATTGCTTTCATTGTTCATCGTTTCGATTTAGCCACTGAACTGGCGACCGAAATATTCCAGGAAAGCAACCCTCAATTGAGCGTAGTATCGAGTATCAACCAACCTCGGACTGCACCAAAGTCAGTTATCTCACTACCCTAAAGAGGCCAAGATAGTTCAATTAAGGTTCCTAAGGTCTGTTGATGCTTCACGACACCACACGGAGGCCCCGTACTCTCCTTGACTGAACTCAAGGGTTACCGGTACACACCAAAGTGCCACATCAACGTAGCAGACTGTTTCAACCATGTCGGTATACCCCGCACAGTTCCCTCACAGCCTTGTTGCTACTTTCTAAGAAGGTATCCCCCAGATCCGGGTTAGGATCTATAGAACTCCCAAGCAACCCACAATAATAAAGCAAGCAAAGAAGACAATTGAAAACACAGTGATCTTAAACCTAAGGTACACCTCACTTTATAAAGATATTCCCCAGCAGAGTCGCCAGTTCTGTGATCGGTGGATCTGGAACTGACTGTTTTAAAGCTGGTTCGCGAAATGTCGCGGAAGCAAGAGTCGCCACCGTCTTTTATTTTCTCCAAATGGAAAGGACAAAAGCACAGAAAAATTCCTTAAAGAGATTGCTCTCGGTTCGGGAGGTAGATTATAGAAAGGGAAGGTGTTAGCACCCTTTCTATCCATGGTTATCCATGGGCTCTTAGATACTTGCTCATTTGTGTTTTCAAAATTGTTTGCTTGCTTTTCAATGTGGGTTTACAAAAAGTTTCTTTGAAAAATTTCAGTTCGACTCGTACGTCAGAGTGTTTGAAAAATTTGCTTTGAAAGCTCTTGAAAATGTGTTGGTGTGAAAAGTATTTTTGTTTGAAATTAGAGCAAGTATCCTTGAGAACCTACCTACCCTAAGGAATTCGTCTGTGTAAAAGTCCTTGAAAGTAGTGCCATCCCACCATTGAGAGGTAGGTAGCACCACCGTTGGAGGTGTTCGGGTCAATTCGGAGGTTCGGGACATGGTGATCACCAGAGCAATGGGAAGACACCTTAGAAGCTACCCTCATGCCAGGTTCCCGGATCATGAGGACTTACTAAGACGTCCTCTACTCGACGATCACCTTTCGAGGCAAGGCAACAGTGAGGCGTACCCTAGGGGTGGTGTGTGCGATTCGTGTGTCGTTTTCATTGATGTTTGTCTTGTCATGTTCATTGTGATCTACGCTTGATTTTAATTAGGGCCATTCATTCTTGCATGCTTATTTAACAGTTAATATTTGCGAGGAAAATAAAACTAAAGCTATTACAAATGGCGCGGGTCCACATCGCCAAAATTAAACCGGACCCGATTTGACAGAAAATAAATAAAGCAAAGGAAATAAAAGTGCGAAAAGTGAATATTACAACGCTTTGGGAGAGATACATAATTAATTAAGCGAAATAAAATAAATGCGCGAAATTAAATAAATTATGAACATGGGCGTTGGACCCTTTTGCACAAAATTAAAGTTAATGAAAGATTGATATTAAAAGAAAACATTTTTGGTGTTTTTGTGTTTTTTGAGATTTGATAGGAAAAAGAATTAATTAAAACTAAATATTAAACCTAATTCTAATTATTTTAAGTTTATTAAGAAAATATTGACCTTTTTTAACCTAAATGAAACCCTAATTAATTTACAAGTTAATTATGAAAATAAAATAAGTAAATAATGTTATGGGACAAAAAGGGAAAAAAGATTAAAAGGAAAAAATTATCAATTACCTAATTCTATGTTTTTTATATTTTATTATGAAAAGAATTAAAGTTGTAATCTAAATTAATACTAAGTTAATTTACAAGTTAATTTATTTATGAAAATAATTAAATTAAATATTTATGATATTTTTCATCTTTTCTAGATTTTTATGATGTTTTTTTATATTTTGTAAAAAAATAAATAATTACTTTAAACAAATAACAAAAATAAAATATCAATAAAAAATAAAATAAGAAAAATATAGCAAAAGCAAACCAGGGGGGGTTCAGGCCCTAAAGTGGAGGCATTGTCCTTAGAATGCTGGCCCAATAGCATGGCCTTCTTTGACTTTTTGCTAGCATGCTTCAGTGTTGACTGGAATTTATCATACTCCTTGGATCTGGGCCATTAATCTGGTCATCAGGGAGACGTGTCACACTTGATCTAGAGGTGCATGGTACATCTGGTCATTAAGCGCTGCATGGGATTTGTGAATGAAAAATAATATTGAAATTTACACAGACCTGGGGTTCGAACCCAGGTCTTGGACGTTGCATGCATAGGTACCTGCCACTGAACCACTTTAATCACATTTAATATATATTATCAAATAAACAATATAAAACAAAAGTGGATGAAGGCTGGAAAACGCGCGCGAATTTTAAACGTGCCAATCAACGCGTGACATGCAGTCATCTTCTCCACTTGCCCTGAAATAAAAAAACATTGAGCAACGGTTTTGCAAACGTGGGTTTAGAGGTGTTTTGAGAAAATAACGATTAGCTCATCTCTAAACATAAATTCAGCGCGACTATTGCATCTTCTTCGTCCAAGCTCTCTGGTTTGAATGGTGGTGGTTTGGAATCCCAATTTTTCCTCTTTTAAGAATCCCTAATTCCAGCTTCTGAAAACCCTAAAATTTACTCATGGCATATTCAAATATACGGCGTAATAATCAAATTAGATGCATTGGTTAGCTCTAGAATCGAATAAGGAATAAGAATCTATGCACAAAATGTTATGAAAATGCTTAAAACATGAAACACGATAATGGAATTTTCTTGATGCAGTTTGGGTCCTAAGTACCGATTCCTGGAGTTTTGGTCGTTGTTTTTGATTGGCACTCGTTCAGAGAACCTTGAGGAAGCTAATGGTACAATTCTTATGCTTTGAATTGACCTGGAATGATGATTTTAGCTTTGAGTTTTTTTGGACAATTTTTCAAGTTTTCAATGGCTCTTTCTGCGCAGCATTCAGTGTCTTGTGATTAGGGTTTGACTCAGCACTTATGAGGGAAGGGAATTAAGTCATTAGCTGGCCTTGATCCATGCCCATGAGAGAACTAGTCTTAGGTCTTTCACCATTAACAAACTTTCCCTTTTTTAAGCAAAACCAAGACTTGGTGTACCACCTAACCCTAGCATGAGTTTGTGAGCTGGCACATGATATATGGAAGCTATTCCAATTCAAATGACACTATTCCATTGATTTTTAAATTTTATTTGAATTTTTAAAGATTTAAAATGAATTAAATTATCAAAAATTAAATAAAATAGAAAAAATCAATGTTTGATCTTGAAATTAATCATGGGACACGTGTGTGGCATGACAAGGCTGAATCAAGTGGAAGAAAGTGGGCCCTTTTGTCAAAAATTGAAGTTTCAAGGATAGTTGACTTTTGCCATTTCACAAAAATTTCCCAACTTCTCCCATGCATAACTTGCTCAATTTTTAAGCTTTTCTCATGTTCTTGGACATTTTGGAAAGGTCTTTGAGTCCTTTAACCAATGCCTTTGGTCCCATGTCATTTTGATTTTCCAATCTCAAGTTATGGCCTTTGACTTAAAGTCCCTTTTTGTTGACTTTTGAAAATGACCTATAATGTTGAAATTTATAACTTTTTGTGAGAGCATTTCTTGGACTTGAAGTATGAAGATGAGTTGTAGGAAATGTCTTTCTCTTCAAAATGAGCTTTGGATGGAATTTTTCTGATAATCCATGTGAAAGTTATGCCCTGGTCAATTTCAGTTGACTTTTTCAGCTGTCCAAATAAGGAAACCTTTGCATCTTGATGATTTTCTGAGCCAAATTTTGAGAATCATGATCAAGCATTGATCAAATGATGTTTGTGGCTTCAAAATGATATGTTGACCAAAAATTTGAACTTTTGACTGTCAAATGACCATTTTGCCCCTATAGTTGACTGTAGTGCAATTTAGGGTTTTGACTGTGCAATTTTGAGCTGAATGCCTTGAAACTTGATATGAGGATGCTTGACCATGTTTGTAAGCATATGAGACTTGATTGGGCCTTTGAACACTTCCTTTTCTTGATCAGACTCAAAACCCTAATTTTGACTGTTTAGGAGGCCCTTGCACTGTGCAACCCTTGGGGAATTTTGTGACTTGGCTTGGCAATTTCTTGAAGAATATGGGAGGGCAAATTTTGGGGTATAACAGGCACAATATGGCATGTATGAATGATTATACCCTTTTGATCATGGAGATCAAATCAATCTTACCCTTATTGGAAAATCAGTGGCCGGAATGCTTTTATGCCTTACTGGAAAATTAGGATCATGGAGATCAAGCCAGCCTTACCCTTACTGAAGAAGTAGTGAGGTGTTGGTTTATAACTGTGATGGCTTATTTGTAGTGAGAGAGAGATTTGTAATAAGGATTTCAAGGTTTTAGGGTTCTTGAAAGAATTTGATATTCTAACAGTGTTGTGGCAAGGTTTTTTTTCCCTCTCTTTTCCTCCTCCTTGGTTTGTGTGAAAAGAAGGTGATTATATAATGGAAATTAGGGTAAAGAAAATGGGCTTTGAATGTGCAATTGGGCCTCCAATGTCCACTTGAGTTCGTCACTTTCCAGGCTAAATCGCAGGGACTTAAGTGCAATTTTTGAAGTTGAAATGTGAAGACAAAATGTAGCCTATATCGAGAACTAACCCCTGTCCGAAAATCGGCTCAATCGGATAAACGATGAATTAGTTATGAATTTTTGAAGTTTCAGCTCAGACAAACTTATTTTGGGCTCCAATGTCGACTCTGACACGTTCTTCAATAAAAAACTGGTATTGATCGGAGCATAATCCGGTCTCGACTTTTGAAGCAAAGTTGTAGATCTATGAGACAGTGACCTTGTGTAAAAATATGAGTCCAATCCGATAAAAATTGACCGAGTTATGAATTTTCGAAGTTTCGGCCCAGCTGAAATAATATTCAGCATTCAGGATTTTCAGCGTGTCACGCACTCTGAGCAAAAAACGAAGGCCTTTTGAATACCGTTTGAACTCAATACCTTCTGTGAAAATGTAGCCAACTCAATTTGTGAAATTTTGGCGCCGGAACCAGCTCGATACGTTGAAAATCGGCCAAGTTATGATTTTCTGAACATGACGCAAGTAAACTTCTGTCACAAATTTTCTGTGCAAAAATACTTGATAAATCCACATTTTTGAAGACCTTATGATCGAAATTGGCTTCCAGCCGTGAGAGATGAAAACTTAGATAATGTCAAGACGGAATTTTGGCCACTGGAACGGGTTCAATACGAGCCACGATCTTCAAGTTATGAATTTTTTAGCGCGTAAAAACTGCACTTTCAGCACCCTTTTTCACCATATTTCTTCGAGAAAACTCACACATTCGGATACCTTCTTTAAAGAATTGACTCTTGAGACGAACCTGAATTTGAGAATATGTTATCAGAGATATCTTGGCGAAATAACACTTGAATATGATGCGCCGGGTTGGACTTTTGAATTTTTCTTGAAATGTTTTGAGAAATATGGGAGGGCAAATTTTGGGGTACAACAGTTGCCCCTGTTCAATCTTCTTAGACCTGAGGATGCAGATTGGCTGACGTGCCTTTCGTAATCCGAAGGTGGAAGATGATTGAACACTAGAGTGCCCAGAAATTTGCGCTCACATAGTAGTGTGATGATGGGAATGGGCTTATAGATGCCATTTGGAGATTGATGGATAGGATGATGGGCTTATAGATGCCATGCTAAGAGATGATGGAAGGTGGATGGGCTTATAGATGTCATCTGGGTGTCGATCGCGTAAGAGATTCCTTAGCGAGAACTTGCGTACCTGCAAAAAAGAAAACTGATTACCTGACCTGTTACAGGAGCTGGTTTTTCAGATGATTTGTATAGATGTGTCCTGGTTGGTTACAGGAGCTGGATCTGGAGCTTCAAACGGTGATGAATGAACCAGGGATGGTTACTACCTCAACAGGAACGGTGAGAGAACCTTGGATGCCTTTAACTTCAACAGCAATCGTTGAGAAAATCTTGGGATGATTACTACCTCCACAGGATCGGGGAGAGAACCATAGGCGACTACCACCTCAACAGCAAACATTGAGAGAACCTTGGATAACTTCAACTTCAACAGCAATCATTGAGAGAAGCCTGGGATTACCAACTCCGCGGGATCGGGGAGAGAACCATAGGCGATTACCACCTCAACAGCAAACATTGAGAGAACCTTGGATAACTTCAACTTCAACAGCAATCGTTGAGAGAAGCCTGGGATTACCAACTCCGCAGGATCGGGGAGAGAACCATAGGTGATTACCACCTCAACAGCAAACATTGAGAGAACCTTGGATAACTTCATCTTCAACAGCAATCGTTGAGAGAAGCCTGGGATTACCAACTCCGCAGGATCAGGGAGAGAACCATAGGCGATTACCACCTCAACAGCAAACATTGAGAGAACCTTGGATAACTTCAACTTCAACAGCAATCGTTGAGAGAAGCCTGGGATTACCAACTCCGCAGGATCGGGGAGAGAACCATAGGCGACTACAACCTCAACAGCAAACATTGAGAGAATCTTGGTGGGAATTACCATCTCCGCAGTATCGGGGAGAGAACCATAGGCGATTACCACCTCAACAGCAAACATTGAGAGAACCTTGGATAACTTCAACTTCAACAGCAATCGTTGAGAGAAGCCTGGGATTACCAACTCCGCAGGATCGGGGAGAGAACCATAGGCGATTACCACCTCAACAGCAAACATTGAGAGAATCTTGGTGGGAATTACCATCTCCGCAGCAAACATTGAGAGAACCTTGGATGGAATTATCATCTCCGCGGGATCGGGGAGAGAACCATAGGCGACTACAACCTCAACAGCAAACATTGAGAGAATCTTGGTGGGAATTACCATCTCCGCAGTATCGGGGAGAGAACCATAGGCGATTACCACCTCAACAGCAAACATTGAGAGAACCTTGGATAACTTCAACTTCAACAGCAATCGTTGAGAGAAGCCTGGGATTACCAACTCCGCAGGATCGGGGAGAGAACCATAGGCGATTACCACCTCAACAGCAAACATTGAGAGAATCTTGGTGGGAATTACCATCTCCGCAGTATCGGGGAGAGAACCATAGGCGATTACCACCTCAACAGCAAACATTGAGAGAACCTTGGATGGAATTATCATCTCCGCGGGATCGGGGAGAGAACCATAGGCGATTACCACCTCAACAGCAAACATTGAGAGAACCTTGGATGGAATTATCATCTCCGCGGGATCGGGGAGAGAACCATAGGCGATTACAACCTCAATAGCAATCATTGAGAGAATCTTGGTGGGAATTATCATCTCCGCAGCATTGGGGAGAGAACCATAGGCGATTACAACTCAATAGCAATCATTGAGAAAACCTTGGATGGAATTATCATCTCCGCAGTATCGGGGAGAGAACCATAGGCGATTACAACTCAATAGCAATTATAGGGAAAACCTGGGATGGAATTATCATCTCCTGCAGCATTGGGGAGAGAACCATAGGCGATTACAACTCAATAGCAATTATTGGGAAAACCTGGGATGGAATTATCATCTCCTGCAGCATTGGGGAGAGAAACATAGGCGATTACAACCTCAATAGCAATTATTGGGAAAACCTGGGATGGAATTATCATCTCCGCAGCATTGGGGAGAGAACCATAGATAACTTCTACTAAGTCTTTATCAGAAAAATCTGTTTGGGGTCGATTTAACTGGACTAGAGAAGGCCTTGGACTGGATAAGAAACAGAGAATCTTAGGGTCGATTAACTGAACCGGTCTAGGTCTTGGAATGTCTTCAACTGGGTCTTTATCAGAAAAATCTGTTTGGGGTCGATTTAACTGGACTAGAGAAGGCCTTGAACTGGATAAGAAATCTTTGGAGTCGATTTAACTGAACCGGTCTAGGTCTTGGGTATAGCTGAGAGCTTAACTGGATCTTTCCTGAAAGGTAAAGGTCAGTCATCTGCAATGCATGATATGGATCAAGCAATGATGTTCTCAACATAAATGAGATTTGTAAGATATGATGCGTACATGCATGCTATAATGATGTATGGAAGTGCGATGTTTATGAATGTATTTTTCATCTAGGAAAGTAAATCCTTGACGGGTGCCGGGAAGTCACTCCTGGGCTGATGTTGGAGAATAGATTTATTGCTTCCGCTGGGGATGATAATTGCAAGAACCGGTAGGAGAAGATAACTCCGTTGGGGAATAAACTTGGCGAATGGATTACTCTGCGGAGAGAAAAGTACTCTAGCGATCTTGCTGGGAAGCAATACTCTGTGGGGAGAGAGGTACTTTGTTGAGATGCTGAATGAGAACTCCGTTGGGGATACCATTGTTGAGTTATGTTGGAAGGTTTGATGAACTTCGCTGGGGGTAAGAAAACTTCGTCGAAGACGCTCTTTCCGTGGCTTTTGGCTGAGGATAACCCAGTTATATCCTGGTAAGGAAATAACTCTTTGAATAAAGCCGGGAGACGCGTTCGTGCTCTGCGAGGGATAAGCTTCCAGGATCTACTGGGGATAAGCTTACTGCTTGGGGAGATGAATCCCAACTTTCCTGAGGGAGACTGGATTGGACTCCTGGGGAAGTTTTGAACTGTATTGGGGAAGTGACTCTTTTGATTATTTGATATACCGCCGGGGAACAATCTTTAGGCCAAGACTGCCGGGGACGCTTGTTAAGAATATGTATATGCTGCCGGGGAATGTTGGGATCTGCTGGAGGATACCCAACTTCTTTAAGTTTGATAATATAGCTTTGCTTGAGGAGAGTGTATTGACTTGCTGACGTACTCTCTGGGGAATTAAGATATGCCGGTTATGTTCTTTAGCTGAACCTATCTTGGTACCTTGGAGGATGGAACAATTAGATTGCTTAGACAACTCTTTATTGCCCCTGTTTCTATGGGAGAAGGCACCTGTGGGGGGCTGATAGTTATTGATAGACCAAGCTTCTTCTGGTAGGCAGATGACAAGATGACAGGACATAGTCGTACGCTTTGATCTCTAACTTTTGCCTGGACCGCCCTTTCAGGTTTTCAGTCCACCGGGATACCCATTTTTACCCAAGCCGCCTTTTCAGGTTTTCGACTTGCCGGGTGTACAAATTTTTTCATTTCATCCCTCATTTTGCCCGAACCCTTTTGGTTCGCCGGGAAGCCCTAATTTTTGCCTAGGTATGTCAACCTAGCGGGTCTTTGATTATGCATAGTATTTTTTTGACTATGTCCGTGCTTTCAGAATGTAGGGCTTTGCCCCTGTTAGAAGTGTTTTGCCATGCCACCAGAAAATTTTGACCAGGCAAGATTTATTGTTGAAATGCCCCAAGTGACTCAGGCGGAGATTTGCCCCAGGCTGGTTGGCCTTTTGAGAGATTCTCCGAATCTTGATTGGACTGCCCCAGATAATGGACCATAGTCATGTCTGCCCCTTGATTGGAGGTACTTCTGTTCACTAGGTATTCATCGTGCGAATTTTCCTGCCGTTCAAACAAAAAGTAATATGCAAACAAGGTTATGTTAAAAATGCAAAGCTTATGTCTGTCTTGAAGATTTTGAAAATGCATTCTTTTTCATAGAACAAGTGAATGTTTGTAAAACGTGATGTCAACTCCGTATTTACCGTAAGCCTTAAGGAGTCAGGATACCTTTCGTAACAGTATGCCTTCGAACTAACCCATGCTTCAGTTAGGACTTTTAAGGGTTATAACGTGGCCTGGTTCATGGTTTAAGAAACAAAGGATAAAGGCTCAAACTTCATTTGTACCCACCCGCTCTTCGTGATGTTCTCCAAACCTAAACTCAGTTGATCATACGCTAGACCTTGTTTGAGTCTTTGCTCTGATTTTCTGGTGATGATTCGGATGTTGATAACTTATTTTGAATAGGCAGTCATTTCCTTTTTTTTTTGTTGAGGGTTTGTAAGACCTCTTTCTTGATTTTTGTTATCCCTTTCTTTTTTTGCCTGAACTGTTTCCTTTTTTGGAATTACAGTCAGCGGGATGCCCCAGTTTTGTAAGTCTCCTTCATGGGTTTTGACTTAATGGGTTTTTTATTTTTGAGATAATGACTGCCCTTCTTTATTGATTATTCGGAATCATCACTGTCTTTTTTTTTTTTGTAAGGACCTCCTTGGTGCCATTCGTTGGGCGCTTGGATCAACTGAGAGACTACCCTGCCCCAAGTTATGCTTAAGGGTTTTAATTTTCGAAAAGAAAAACTCCTACTTCTTTGGCTCAGAGGGGTTGACGAGGGATTATCTTCCTTATAACTCCAGTGTTTAGGGATTGAAACAATGCCTGTACCTCATCAGCGGGATTTGTTCAAAAGCATACTGTAAAGATTGTGGTATCGTTTTCGTCATCCTCCCTCAAGAGGCTTAGAATTATTGAGAGTTGATCATCAGAAAAAATATGAAAATAATTTGCATAGAGTGAATACGAATATATTGATTCAAAATAGACATAAGCGATGCATTAATGGAATAACAATGTTTAACATGAATAAATGTCTAAACAATCAAAGAACAACACAACTTGAACATTCGAATGAACAAAAGTCTTTTCATCTCAGGGCTTGTCACTTCAAATGGTGAGCCTTGGAGGGATGGTAGAAAAACTTAGCCTGACCATCTTGTGTGAATTCCAATGCTCCTTCATCAATCAGGTCCTGGATCTTGTTCTTCAGAGCCCAACACTCATTTGTATCATGTCCTGGACTGGCGGAATGGTAAGCACACCTTTTGTTAGGATCATAGACAGGAGATGCTGTGTTGGGGTTCCGGGGATGAGCCCTTAACGTGATCAGGTTCAATCTTAACAGGCGTTGTAAAGCTTGGAACAACGACATGTTGAGCTGGGTGAATTGCCTCCTGGGCTTGTCTGGCTGAAGCTGGTGAGGTTGATGCTGAATTTGCGGCGCTGAAGCCATTTGAGGAGCTCTCCCCTTATCTCCTTGTCTCAAGGATGATTGAATGATGAATGGCTTTTTACCCTTAGACGTTTGCCCCAGTTGGTTACCCTGAAGCAGTTGGTTGATGAGAACCCCGAGCTCGTCTTGTCTTTGAGCTAACCTTTGAATGGCAGTCCCCTGCCCCAGCATTTGGGCTTTCATTGCATCCATCTCAACTTGCAGGTGTTTCAGTCGTTCGTCCTCAGCGCTGCTCCTGACAAAGGTCCCCATGAGAAGTGTCCTTAGCTCCTCCTTCCCCTTGGATAGATTCAGGAGGATTTCCCCGAACCGAGTCTCTTGAGCAAGAAGGTCCTGGTTATCTGATTTGAAAGCCATTGCTGAAATAAACAGCGGGGAAGGTAAGTAACCTGCAAAAGGGATACCTGTTATGCAATGATGTGTACGACATGCATGTAATGTTTTCAATGACCTCGCGGGGTAAACAAGAAAATTGTTAGCATTGGAAACTGGTGACTTGATTGGAGGCACTTCATATTATTGAGAGTCCTTCTTCAAGAGTCAAGGCTCACCATATCGAGTGGGTCATAGCCCCTGACTTTAGTCATCCTGTCTGGCTTTGATTTCCAAACAACCTTGGTTGGGGGAACCTTCTTCAAGTGTCAAAGCTAACCATATCTAGTGGGTCATAGCCCCTGACAACTTTGGCTAGAGGAAAATAAATCCTCTTTTCCCCTTGCTAGATGTTTGATTTATCATGACCTGCATCACAAGCCCTTGAGATCCTTGAAATGGGTTAGGATTTATGAGGGATGTATGCAATGGTATGATGTCATGCTATGCATGGGGTACTGTAGGTAAACCCTGTTATAAGTCCCAATTAAGGACATAAACAAAACCTATAAGAAACTTAGTAAACCCTGTTATGAGTCCTAATTAAGGACTATAAACAAAACCTGCAAAAACTCAGTAAACCTTGTTATGAGTCCTAATTAAGGACTATAAACAAAACCTGCAAGAAATTCAAGGGTCGGATAACAAGCATGCAAGTAGTCAAGTATTAAGGCACACAAGTCACACAGAGAGCCCTTAGAATTTAGGCCAACATGGGGTCTGGGTATTACCCTTTTGAAGTTGGTGGGTTCAACCTGTCCTATTAAAAGTAACCGGGTTCTAAGGGTCCCAATATCACGGGATTGCTTTCATTGTTCATCGTTTCGATTTAGCCACTGAACTGGCGACCGAAATATTCCAGGAAAGCAACCCTCAATTGAGTGTAGTATCGAGTATCAACCAACCTCGGACTGCACCAAAGTCAGTTATCTCACTACCCTAAAGAGGCCAAGATAGTTCAATTAAGGTTCCTAAGGTTTGTTGATGCTTCACGACACCACGCGGAGGCCCCGTACTCTCCTTGACTGAACTCAAGGGTTACCGGTACACACCAAAGTGCCACATCAACGTAGCAGACTGCTTCAACCATGTCGGTATACCCCGCACAGTTCCCTCACAGTCTTGTTGCTACTTTCTAAGAAGGTATCCCCTAGATCCGGGTTAGAATCTATAGAACTCCCAAGACAGTACCCACAATAATAAAGCAAACAATTCAGACAATTGAAAACACAAGTGATCTTAGTCCTAAGGTACACCTCACTTTAAGTTTAAATCCCCAGCAGAGTCGCCAGTTCTGTGATCGGTGGATCTGGAACTGACTGTTTAACGCTGGATCGCGAAATGTCGCGGAAGCAAGAGTCGCCACCGTCTTTTATTTTCTCCAAATGGAAAAGACAAAAGCACAGAAAAATTCCTTAAAGAGATTGCTCTCGGTTCGGGAGGTAGATTATAGAAAGGGAAGGTGTTAGCACCCTTTCTATCCATGGTTATCCATGGGCTCTTAGATACTTGCTCATTTGTGTTTTCAAAATGGTTTGTTTGCTTTTCAACTGTGGGTTTTAAAAAGTTTCTTTGAAAATTCCAGTTCGACTCTTGTATCGGTCCTCAAGAGTGTTTGAAAAATTGCTTTCGAAAGCTTTTTTGAAAAGGTGTCGGTGTGAAAAGTATTTTTGATTTGTTTTGAAATTAGAGCAAGTATCTAGAGTCGTCTACCTACCCTAAGGAATTCGTCTGTGTAGATGTCCTTAAAGTAGTGCCATCCCACCATTGAGAGGTAGGTAGCACCACCGTTGGAGGTGTTCGGGTCAATTCGAGGTTCGGGACATGGTGATCACCAGAGCAATGGGAAGACACCTTAGAAGCTACCCTCATGCCAGGTTCCCGGATCATGAGGACTTACTAAGACATCCTCTACTCGACGATCACCTTTCGAGGCAAGGCAACAGTGAGGCGTACCCTAGGGGTGGTGTGTGATTTTGTGTGTCAGATTCATTTATTTGATCTTGTCATGTCAAAGTGATCTATGTGTTTGTTTTTATTTAGACATTCCTTCTTGCATGCATTTGTTTAACAGTTAAAAAATTGCGAGAAAGGGTAAAGTTCTAAACTATTACAAAAGGCGCGGGTCCACATCGCCAAAATTTCCAGGACCCGATTTGACAGAAAATAAATAAAGAATTAAAGTAAAGTGCGAAAGATTTAATTTACACGGCTTTGGGAGAGTTACATAAATATTTAAAAGAAGGAAATAAATAAAAATGCGCGAATAGGAATTAAAATTGGAAACGAGGGCGTTGGATCCTTTTTAATGAAATTAAATTAAATGATTAAACTAATGAAATTAAAGAGAAAAAAGAAATTATTATTTTTTTTTGAGTTTTTGGTATTTATGTTTTTTATGTATTTTTATGAGAAAGGTTAAATGAAATTAAAATATTAACCCTAATTCTAATTTTTTTTATTTATTAAGAAAAACATGTTAAAATTAAACCTAAAATTAATCTAATTATTTACATGCAATTTTGATTTATAAAAATAAATAATTAATTATTAGTGAAATTTATTTACAAAAAATATTAATTAAATAAATATATTTTGATTTTTATGACTTTTCTGTTTTTTGAATTTTTTTTATTAATAACCATGTATTAAAAAAATATTTCGCAAATAACCGGGTTTCGGAAAAAATTACGCAAATAACCATGTTTCAGATGGCTCCACAAAGGAGGAGCCATCTCATTTGGCGCATGCACCTAGGGTTTTGCCCTAGGTGCCATCTCATTTGGCGCCTCCCTTGGCTTTTAGCCAAGTGAGATGGCGCATGCTCCTTAAAAAGGAGAGGAGGCGCCATCTCACTTGGCGCCTAGGACAAAACTAGGGTTTTTTGCTGTTTTATAAATAATTCGTCCGTTTCTTTGAAATTTCTCACACTTTCTCGCACTGTATTTTTATTTTGTACTCCCTTATTTACGTAATGACGTCGCCTATGATTTTTAGCAGAGATGGTTACGTTATATTCTCCGCCACGAAACCTGCGATGAAAATGAAATTCTGGCACATTCACTCCATGGAGCGTCTAAAGCGGGAGTTGATGCGGTGGCTAGATGGAGACATCACCGAGGGGAAAAAAATTCGAAGGATCCAGCGAAAACGAACAACAACCTCGCATGCGACAGGAAGACCTAATGTGTGGTTGGAGGAAGTCAAAACAGACAGTGATGTAATGCTGATGATGCATGGGTCAGATGAAATTGTGTTAACAGTTGTAATTTCCTAGATTGAATATTGTTAATCATTGTTGTACGCGAAAACCCTAATGTAATTTCCTATATTGAATTTCTTAAATTGTGTGAACAGTTTTATTAACGGAAAACCCATAATGTTTACAACACAAATATTGAAAAGATTTATTGTATTACAAAATTTATGTGGTCGAGCCAGACGCCCGATTCGGACAGTTTTTGCGATTGTGTCCGACCTGACGGCATAAACCACACTTTCTTTACAACATGTCAAGATCGTCCATTTCTGTTGTTATGCGCCTGCTTTTGGGACGACCCTTCTTGTTCCTTCGCATTTGGTCATTGTGCCAAACTATATCACTGTTGTATTCAGGCCAATAGTCCAGTTTTGCCACCAAAGGAAAGTTGTTGTTGTAAACAGTGAGCAACGTTTCAGATTTATAAACGTTTGAGAGCAGTTGAAGCGCGTCTTGATGGGTATGAGTACAAGCGGCAATGACATGAGAGCAAGGCATACGAAAATCTTGAAACCTTCCACAATCGCACCATTGAGAAGGTAAAATGACCCTGTATTCTTGTCTTGCCAGGCCTTCATTGTGGTCAATTGTCTCTTTCACAATGAAGTTGTGGCTATGGCGGTCAAACCGTGTAACCATGTGAGTGTTGGCTTTAGCACTTTCAGCCTTAATGTATTTCATACAGCTTTCACTCCATAGTTGTCCTGATTGCAAGACCGCATACCACATTTCACCTCTTTTGGCAAATAACGCAGCCATCCTAAAATACGTGGATTTCACCAAGGCAGTGATGGGGAGGTTTTGTATGCCCTTGAATACCCCATTCATTGATTCAATAAGATTTGTTGTCATATGCCCCCATCTTTGGCCATTGTCGTATGACCTAGTCCACTTTTCGACCGGTATATTGTCGATCCACGTACCGGCTTCTGGGTTAGACAAACGGATCTCGTTGCGGTAATATTTGAATGTGGGCTGTGTCAGTGCGTATCCCGCATTCATCACCGCTTTCCTCAATGTTTTGTCCTTGACCTCCCTCGAGAAATTCTGGATGATATGCCTGATGCAATAGACATGCGTAGAAGGAGGGTCATGCCAACCATTTGTCGGATTATTATAGGCACTTTCAATGGAGGCATGTCTGTCCGAGATCAAACAGAGATCTGGTTGAGGAGCCACGTGTGTACGAAGATTTTTCAGGAAAAAGCTCCAAGCACCACCGGTCTCCCCCTCGACAAGGGCAAACGCAACGGGGAAAATGTTATTGTTGCCATCTTGTGCAACTGCCATCAAAAGCGTGCCTTTGTACTTCCCATACAACCAAGTCCCGTCTATTTGTAGAATTGGTTTGCATGATGCAAACCCTGTGATGCACGGTTGAAATGCCCAAAAGACGCGACTGAATATTCCGTTGCCATGTAGTAGACTACCATCTTGGGCGTACGTTGGCAATGTTTCCAGAACATAAACACTACCTGGAGAATATGTCTTGAGTGCATTGAGGTAGCGGGGAAGTTCTCGGTATGACTCCTCCCAGTTTCCGTACACCCTTTCAATCGCCTTAGTCTTTGCTAACCACGCCTTACGGTAACCACGCCTTAAGTAAGTGATGCAACCCCCCAAGGCTGCCAATAATATTACATGCATGGGCTTATGCAGCCACCTAGCCTGCCACCTAGCCTGGCCCTATTCTGCACACATAAATGTTTTATGTAAGCCTGCCACCCATCAACTCCAATGGCGTTGCATGCAACAAAGAAAGGAATCCCAAAGGCTATCACGTAGCCTGAGCCAATGCTGTAAAAAGTGACACCTCTTATTCGCCAAATGGGGTGGCGACACCATTCATTTTTGTACTATTTCGCCAAGTGAGATGGCGCCTCCCTTACTGTCCAATCGTGATACATGCATGGGCTTATGCTGCCACCTAGCCTGGCCCTATTCTGCACACATAAATGTTTTGTGTAAGCCTGCCACCCATCAACTCCAATGGCCTTGCATGCAACAAAGAAAGGAATCCCAAAGGCTGTCACGTAGCCTGAGCCAATGCTGTAAAAAGTGACACCTCTTATTCGCCAAATGGGGTGGCGACACCATTCATTTTTGTACTATTTCGCCAAGTGAGATGGCGCCTCCCTTACTGTCCAATCGTGATACATGCATGGGCTTATGCTGCCACCTAGCCTGCCACCTAGCCTGGCCCTATTCTGCACACATAAATGTTTTGTGTAAGCCTGCCACCCATCAACTCCAATGGCCTTGCATGCAACAAAGAAAGGAATCCCAAAGGCTGTCACGTAGCCTGAGCCAATGCTGTAAAAAGTGACACCTCTTATTCGCCAAATGGGGTGGCGACACCATTCATTTTTGTACTATTTCGCCAAGTGAGATGGCGTCTCCCTTACTGTCCAATCGTGATACATGCATGGGCTTATGCAGCCACCTAGCCTGCCACCTAGCCTGACCCTATTCTGCACACATAAATGTTTTGTGTAAGCCTGCCACCCATCAACTCCAATGGCCTTGCATGCAACAAAGAAAGGAATCCCAAAGGCTGTCACGTAGCCTGAGCCAATGCTGTAAAAAGTGACACCTCTTATTCGCCAAATGGGGTGGCGACACCATTCATTTTTGTACTATTTCGCCAAGTGAGATGGCGCCTCCCATACTGTCCAATCGTGATACATGCATGGGCTTATGCTGCCACCTAGCCTGCAAGAGTGACACCTTACATTTTTTGTAAATGCATGCATGCATATGTGTAACACCCTAAGCATGCAAATGTGACACATCGCAGGCATGCAACCACTACATCAATCTTATTTGCCTATAAATACATACCTTATGAAACATCTCTCACACCCACACAACTCTCACTCTCTGCTACGAAATATTTCTTAAGTCTATCATACTCTCTATTTCTTCCTAAGTCTTTCATTCTCTCAAGCATTCTGAACAATGGCTCTTCTAACAATGGGAGATACTCACAGAGGCACAAGGGAAAACATTGTTGCATTTGTAAGTCTCTTCTTTGGTTATACATTTTTCATACTTCAAATAAAGTGTTGTTCATCTTAATTAATCTTACTCTTGTTTAATTATGATCTCAGGATACACAAAGATTCAGAATCCGTTCGCACAAATACCTGGCTCCCGACCCATTTATCGTCCCTTATCTGGAATATGCAGGTTTTGGACACGTGATAAAGATCTCCAACTGCACCATTGACTCAAAATTCATTCTTGCAATGTTGGAGAGGTGGAGACCGGAGACCCATTCTTGCAATGTTCTTTAAATGTAAAACAGTTGAATGTAATTATTTTTTTTTTAAATAAAAAATCCATTTTGTTTATCTCTGTCTAATACGCAACGCGCAGGAAAAAAAATTTTTGACCTAATTGTCTACATAGGCGCCATCTCACTTGGCTTAGGGCTTGCCCTAAGCACTTAGGCGCCAAGTGAGATGGCGCCTCCCTTAAAAAAAGAGGAGCATGCGCCATTTGAGATGGCTCCTCCTTTGTGGAGCCATCTCAAACATGGTTATTTGCGTATTTTTTTCCGAAACCCCGGTTATTTGCGAAATATTATTTTAATACTTGGTTATTAATAAAAAAAATTCCTGTTTTTTACTATTTTTTTATATTTTATGAAAATAAGTTAAATTAAAGGAATTAATTAAAAAAAGAAATAATTGAAATAAATAAAATAAGGAAAAGAAAGAAAATACAATACCTTGATGGGTTTCTGTCCCCTTTTTGGAGGTGAATTGGAGTGGTTTGGCCATTTGTGTTCTGGCCTCATCATGCATAAGTTGTTCTACTTTGGCCTTTTGGCTTTTGGCCATTTGCATTTTGGCCTCAACGTTCCTTAATCTTCTCAGGATGTCTGTCTCGCCATGTATTGGTGTCATGCATAAGTTTTTCTACTTTGGCCATTTGGCTTTTGGCTTTTGGCCATTTGACTTTTGGCCTCAACGTTCCTTAATGAACCTGGGATCCTGTCTAAATCTGCAGTTGAATCTCACAAACACATTAAATAAAATCATAAAATGCAAATAAAGCCAATATATGAAGAAATTTAATGTTTAGGCACAATATGGCATGTATGAATGATTATACCCTTTTGATCATGGAGATCAAATCAATCTTACCCTTACTGGAAAATCAGTGGCCGGAATGCTTTTATGCCTTACTGGAAAATTAGGATCATGGAGATCAAGCCAGCCTTACCCTTACTGAAGAAGTAGTGAGGTGTTGGTTTATAACTGTGATGGCTTATTTGTAGTGAGAGAGAGATTTGTAATAAGGATTTCAAGGTTTTAGGGTTCTTGAAAGAATTTGATATTCTAACAGTGTTGTGGCAAGGTTTTTTTTTCTCTCTTTTCCTCCTCCTTGGTTTGTGTGAAAAGAAGGTGATTATATAATGGAAATTAGGGTAAAGAAAATGGGCTTTGAATGTGCAATTGGGCCTCCAATGTCCACTTGAGTTCGTCACTTTCCAGGCTAAATCGCAGGGACTTAAGTGAAATTTTTGAAGTTGAAATGTGAAGACAAAATGTAGCCTATATCGAGAACTAACCCCTGTCCGAAAATCTGCTCAATCGGATAAACGATGAATTAGTTATGAATTTTTGAAGTTTCGGCTCAGACAAACTTATTTTGGGCTCCAATGTCGACTCTGACACGTTCTTCAATAAAAAACTGGTATTGATCAGAGCATAATACGGTCTCGACTTTTGAAGCAAAGTTGTAGATCTATGAGACAGTAACCTTGTGTAAAAATATGAGTCCAATCCGATAAAAATTGACCGAGTTATGAATTTTCGAAGTTTTGGCCCAGCTGAAATAATATTCAGCATTCAGGATTTTCAGCGTGTCACGCACTCTGAGCAAAAAACGAAGGCCTTTTGAATACCGTTTGAACTCAATACCTTCTGTGAAAATGTAGCCAACTCAATTTGTGAAATTTTGGCGCTGGAACCAGCTCGATACGATGAAAATCGGCCAAGTTATGATTTTCTGAACATGACGCAAGTAAACTTCTGTCACAAATTTTCTGTGCAAAAATACTTGATAAATCCACATTTTTGAAGACCTTCTGATCGAAATTGGCTTCCAGCCGTGAGAGATGAAAACGTAGATAATGTCAAGACGGAATTTTGGCCACAGGAACGGGTTCAATACGAGCCACGATCTTCAAGTTATGAATTTTTTAGCGCGTAAAAACTGCACTTTCAGCACCCTTTTTCACCATATTTCTTCGAGAAAACTCACACATTCGGATACCTTCTTTAAAGAATTGACTCTTGAGCCGAACCTGAATTTGAGAATATGTTATCAGAGATATCTTGGCGAAATAACACTTGAATATGATGCGCCGGGTTGGACTTTTGAATTTTTCTTGAAATGTTTTGAGAAATATGGGAGGGCAAATTTTGGGGTACAACACTTTGCAATGTGTTTTAGGCCTGTATTTATAAGAGTTTGAGGGGAGTGGAAATGGCAAGGGACAGCCTTTTAACTAGGCTTTGAAGGCAAAATAAGACAACTTAAAGGATTGCCTTTTTTGGATTATCCATGCCATTTTGAAATGTTGAATGAACCTGGACATGTTTCACCTTTGAATGCCCTCAAGTCTTGCCCTTCGATTGACTCTGAGTTATTTCCTTCGAATGGCTCAAGTCTTGCCCTTCGATTGACACTGATTTAATTCCTTCGAATATCTCAAATTCTCATCACTGGGGCCTCTTCGATTGAGCCCCCACTCAGCTAGTCCAAACGAAAACTCTTTCCTTGCCCATCGAAGCTTCCTTTGGAAGGATTGTGCTTGTGTAGGAAGCTTGAGTATGGAAATATGTGAGATTTTGGGCCAGCCATCATCTTTGCATATTTCTCTTTCGTTTTGACCAACTAGATCTAATATTTTACCAAACACTTGAGATAAGACAACACTATGTATCCTTCGAATGGGCCTTTGATTACTCCTTCGAATGGATCATTTACATATCCTTTGAATGGCTCCCAATATGTGTCCTTCAAATGGACCTTTGGAGTTCTCTTTCGAAGGGGTCATATTGTGTGTCATAGTGCAAAAAATGCATTGAGGGGTCTTGGCCTTGTGCATTGAAATCAAGCACAGAGGAAGTCTTTGCCTTATGCATTGAAGGCAATCATAGAAGAAACCTTTGCCCTTGTGAATCAAAATAATTATGCAGAAGGCCACTACTGGTGAATCGAAGGTAAGGGGTTCTTGCCTAAATGGAACTTGGACCAAGGCTTGCTCGAAGGGGAACCAACACGCAATCGAAGCTGATGGGCCAATGTTTGATCTAAAGGTTTTAGGAGCCTAGTCGATGCTTGTTGACATGCCAATCGAAGGACACTTTGCTCTGATATGCCAAACGAAGGACATTGCTCAGATGCCAATCTAAGGACATTGTTGACATGCCAATCGAAGGACATTGTTCTGATATACCAAACAAAGGACATTGTTCAGATGCCAATCGAAATACATTGTTGACATGCCAATCGAAGGACATTATTCTGATATTCCAAATGAAGGACATTGTTCATATGCCAATCGAAATACATTGTTGACATGCCAATCAAAGGACATTGTTCACCTTCCAATCGAAAGACACTTTGATAGCATTCAAAAAATTTCATTTTCTTTAGGCAAGTGTTTGTAACTACCCATGTAAGGGAAAACCTTGGGAAACATGAGAGGGAAAATTTTTGGGTACAACACTTTGTATCTCCGAAGATACTCTATCAATCAGAAATCCCAAGTGGTATTATCCGCGGGTTTTCCTCAAGACATATATTCTTGTTGTTGCTATCTACAAGCATTCTTGACCTCGTTTCAGTTTCTCACAAATCTGCAATCCAACTCATTTACCAAGCATCTTGCTTTTTGAAAACCCTTGTTGTGTTATTTTTTCCCGTGTTTGCCTTTGAGTTTAGAGTGCGAGTAAGAGTTGGTGTATAGAGTTTCTTGCTTCTCAAGTATTTGAGTATCCATACTTGGTGTGTGGTAATTCAGATAATTGCCACTCTTGAAGAATTATACCGCGCCTTTGGCCTGAGGGATAATGTAGTTCTTGTGCTTTTGCAAACATCAATACCTTCTTAAAAGCCCAACTTAGGTTAGAAATCCTTGTATAGGGTCTAATTTGGTCGGTCTCTTTCTTATATGTGCCTAACTCTGACCAGACACATATATTTTATCCCCAGTTCGCCTTCAATCGGTGTTCTTTCTCCAGGAGTCTATCTGCGGTTAGCATTGCTTGTTGGAGTCTTCTTCGGTCGATCTTTTTCTTGTTTTTATATGTCTAATTTTACCTGGCATGTACCCTATATATTCCTTATGTCCGCTACCAACTCCTGGCATTTTTGTTCGATATCTGACATATGTGTCCTTTCCTTCGGACATATATCATTGGTATCTTTGATAGGGCTTTCTTTGGTCAGCCTCTGTCGTATGTTCGCTACCAATTCCTAACATATAGTTGTGGTATCCTTTGTAAAGAGTCCCTTCCTCCGGTCTCTTTCTGGTTTTATGTTCGCTACCAACTCCGAACATATATTCGTGATACTTTTGTATATGTTCGTTATCGAATCCGAACATATATTAGTGATATCTTTGTAAAGAGTCCTTTCTTCCAGTGTATTTCTCATGTGTCTGCTACCAAATCCAAACATGTTGATGTCCTTGTTAGAGTCTCCTTCGAACAGTCTCTTCTCTCTGTATGTCTTCTCTTGGCGTGGCGTACATTCAATTCTTGAGTTCTTTAATTCGTTTCCTCTCAAATTTATGAGTCGTGAGTTTGCTGATTTGTTCCTCCTCTGATCCCTGAATCGTGAGTTTGTTAATGTGTTTCTCCTCCGATCCCTGAATCGTGAGATTTGTCATTTGTGTTTTCTTCGATCCCTGAATTGTGAGTTTGTCGTTTGTTTCTTCTCTGATCCCTGAATCGTGAGTTTGTCAATTTATTTCTTCTCCAACTTCTGACTCGCGAGTCTATCACTTTTGCTTCTTCTCCAATTCCTAAACCATGAGTCTGCCAATTTGACTCTTCTCCGACTTATGAGTCGCGAGTTTGTTATTTTTTTCTTCTCTGACTTCTGAGTCATGAGTTTGTCAATGTTGGTTCTTCTCTGGTCCCTGAGTTGCGAGTTTGTCGTTTGTGTTTCTCCTTCGATCCCTGAATTATAATTTTGTCGTTTGTGTTTTCTCTGATCCCTAAATCGTGAGTTTTTTTGTTTTTTTCTTCTCTAATCCCTGAATCGTGAGTTTTCCAATATGTTTCTTCTCCGAATTCTGAGTCGTGATTTTTCCAATTTGTTTCTTCTCCGACTTCTGAGTCGCGAGTCTGTCACTTTTGTTTCTCCTTCAATCCCTGAATCGTGAGTATGTCAGATTCATTTCTTTTCTGATCCATGAATCGTGAGTTTGTCGATGTGTTTTTCTATGACTTCTGAGTCGCGAGTTTATCAATGTTGTTTCTCCTCCGATCCCTGAATCGTGAGTTTGTCGATGTGTTTTTCTCTGACTTCTGAGTCGCGAGTTTGTCAATTTGTTTCTTCTCTGATAACTGAATCGTGAGTTTTTCAATTTGTTTCTTCTCCGACTTCCGAGTCATGAGTTTTCCAATTTGTTTCGTCTCCGACTTCTGAGTCATGAGTCTATCACTTTTATTTCTTCTCTGACTTCTGAGTCGCGAGTTTGCCAATTTGTTTTTCTGCGGTCCCTAAATCGTGAGTTTTTCAATGTGTTTCTTCTCTGACTTCTAAGTCGCAAGTTTATCAACTTTGTTCCTTCTCCGGTCCCAGAATTGCGAGTTTGTCATTTGTGTTTCTTCTCTGATCCTGAGTCGTGAGTTTGTTAATTTTGTTTCCTCTCCGACTTCTGAGTCGTGAGTTTATCGATACAATTCCTCTCCAATCCCTGAATCGTGAGTTTTCCAAATGTGTTTCTTCTCCGTATTCTGAGTTACGAGTTCGTAAGTTTATTTCTTCTCCAATTCATGAATCACGAGTTTGTCAGTTTGGTTTCTTCTTTGATTCCTAAATCGTGAGTTTCCAAACCACAACTTTTTAGTTTGTTCTCGCTCTGATGTCTGAGTCGCGAGTTCGCAACCCCGAGTTGCAGATTATCACATACAATTCCTCAACAATCATTTGTTCAACTTCTGTTCATCTTTTATGGTGTCTTTAATTCGTGAATCTTCACCTTGATTGTCCATCTTTTTTAAGTACGCTTGGTTAAGCATCGCTTCCACCTTTCATTCGCCTTGGTAGATAGTCAACATAACTTCTTTTTCCTCTGTGGAAATCCTTCGGGAACATCAAACCATTACCCGCCAAAACTTGTTAGCGGAGGAATCCAAAAGGAAAAAAATTTAAAAAAAAATTCACCTATTCTTCGGAGAGAAAATTTTTGGGTTCTTTTAGTATTTAATCTTCTTCTACCTTGAATGTTCGAAAGGCTAGCGTCAATCTCACCTTCAGGTTGAAGACGATTAAATAGGGGCAGCTATTGCAACCCAAAATTTTCCCTCCTAATTTCTTTTATCTGGCTTAGGCTTAGCATCACATTCACATATTTTCATTAGGTCATTTGCATAGCATAACATTGCAATCAATAAAGTACCATGAAGTTCAATGTTCAGTGATCTAGCAATATCAAGGTTTCACACTGTTTGGTTGTATATATTCAATAAAGGCTGATTTCTTCTGGTTATGTTTCTTCAAACAACAGAGTGTGAAATTATGGTTGTGATCCATGATTGTTGTGGATCCTTTATTCATCAGGTTACAAGGACTTTTCTTCCCCAACATTCAACAAAGTCTTAAGTCATAGTTTATTTCTGTATTTTTCAAGAGGACCAGGGTTTCTACTCATTATGCTTAAGCTTTGGCAATGGTTCTTCAGCAAAGGATCACTTGATTAAGGTGAGTCATGTGGACTTCTTGAAGTGCAAGTTCTAGGAATTAAAGGCATTATTATTCCTTCAAATACTTGCAAAGCAAGCGATTTGTGTTTGGAGCATTTGAAGTCGAGAGTTTTTTGGAGTTAAAGATGATTTGAAGGTGCATCCAAAAATATCACGGTGTTCAAATTGAGTTCAAGTTGGTATTCTAGTTAGGAGAACATATCATTCAAATAAAAATCATTCATCATCATTTAAAGTCCCTCTTGATTCAAGTTTCTTTCCAAAAATTTGTTTATATCAACAAGATTGGAAGATTTGTGACGGATTTCGTGGATTCAAAGATTATCCGAGTTCATTCAAATTTTGTTCATGATTTAGTTTGGAATTTCATTCAAATGTTCTTTATCCATATATTCGTTCAAG